>CM061142.1:731639692-731981629 GCA_030789695.1 Scilla litardierei
TCATAATCTTTGCAACATCTGGACAACTAAGATAATACCAACCGCCTCCTCGTCATTCGATACCCACTCACCACTTAACCGTGCGCTTGCGGTAAAACTACATTTTTTTCGGGTACATCCGGACACGATCAGTAGTTAACTACTCAAACAACTACAATCAACTACCAGAATAACTGTAGTCCACTATTTCATGGGACAGAAGAGCCTCCATGAAAGTAGGCGACTCGTTGTTAGGAGTAGTCAGCTATATGTCTATAGCATAAGATACTTAGTTTAAAATGATTTAAATATTTTTAAAATATTTTTAAATCATTTGTAAAGCGATCATATGTGTGTATGAACTTATAACAAGGCTTTAACAAGCTAAGACAAAATAAATAAATATACATAAATAAATATATTACAATGAAGTCTAGTGATGCATTCTTTAGTCTTCAAGCTCATGTCTTGCTCCATTTGATCCATGGCCTTGTTTGCTCATCACTTATTTGTTGGATCTGGATCCTACCCTAGGGGGTGAATAGGCTAATACAAAATTCTCGCGCATCCCACGAGAAATCACACGCAGTTAAGCACAAGCAGAGTAAATAAGAGACAATCACAGAGTATGCACAGATTTACCCTAGTTCGGTCGCAACAATGACCTACGTCTGTTGGATCCCTTCGCGCGTGGATGGAGGATCGAAAGAGAACTTACGTTAGCGTACGCTGCGCTGTAGTCTCTGAACTTTGCCCTCGGATTCGCCACAACGGTCAGTACTTCGTCATAGAGGATCGAAGCAGAGTTTCCACCGTCTAAATCTCTATTTAGAAGAAGAACAAAATGGAAGGGAGAAGAGGAAAAGTTTTGCCTTATGCAAACTTATGGCATTCAAGATTATCCTTAAAAGCCTTACACTTAGGTCCTATTTATAGGCTTTAGGGGTACTTATTGTAGGAAATAACCATATATAAGCTTATTAGCCTATATTAGCACATTTCCTTATCCTCTTCATTATGCACTTATCAAATGCCTTTTTGCACTTATAAAGTGACTTTTTCCACTTATCGAGTGGTCCTTTTCACACATGAAAAGGTTCCCTTCGCACATGCTTTCATGCACGCGGCATCTGAGGTCCGTATACCCTCATACATCCCCTTATGGGTGTATACATGTCATCCATATCCAACATCTCCCACTCACACTTGAGGGGATTGTAAGGAAACATCTTTTCCTTTAGTTCTTCAATTTATCATACCGAGAAATAGACCGTGTGACCGTCATGCGCATAGAGTCCGCTGTTGTGCACTTGTTAGAGATACACAACACTCTTTGAGGTGCAAAGTTGAGTAGATCAACGCATGCTTTACCCTAGATTATTTCTTCACATTTCTTATACTTTATATTCAACAATTGAATCGCATCTGGATTACAATTGGCTGGCCAGCTTTGAATCTACAAAGTCCAAATGTGAATTTGAAATTAATCTTCCTCTTCTTGCGATCCTTTCGATCTTGACTTGACTCGCTTTTCTAACATGCCCCGCCGGACCGAATTTACCATAGTCCATAAGCAACATGCTAAGATAGCGATCACCCAGTCAAATCTAAAGGAACCAATTAGAGTCCATAAGGGTAAGAAGTTAAGACCCATGTGGTCTTTGGGTCTCACATAATAGTAAACACAATTACTATTCTAACCCAATGGTCAAATGCATACGTAGTATGAATACGTATTACAATATCACTCCTTTCCCAGGGAGTGTATGTCTTAATGATGTTGTAAGGATGATGGTCAGACACCACAATGTCTGATTTTGAGTCCCTTTTACTACTCATTGATCTCCTGGACCCACATCCCGCATAAGACAGATAAGATTTCAAAAAATCTTCTTAGATCTTTTGTAAGCATCCATATGATGTAGATCTTTCATACGGCAGTTTTGTTCAAGTCATGACTCTAAATCATCCGTCTGATGATTTTGACTTTAAACAGGTCCATCTTTATTTTATCCGTCTGATAGAATAAAGACGGTTGCTCATGTGAGAGAGCCAACCTTAATCTGTCCGACATACAAAAAAACAGCTGAGATTAAAAGAAATGTACACAAACATTTTCAAGAAACTCATATGCAATGTCTAAAAAAAGAACTTATTCTTTTATTAAATTTGATCTTTCATAGACATGGGAATTTATACTGGTACAACTCAGCTCTTACGCAATCCTTGAGATGATAAGTGTTTGTAAAACACATCTCTGGGGATCGCCTTCGTAAGCGGATCCGCTATCATCTCATGCGTAGATATGTACCTAATGTCTACCTTCTTGGTTTTATCATAGTCTTTTGCAAATTTGTAGCAGATATCAATGTGTTTGGTCTTACAATGGAATTTTGGATCTTTGACATAGGCTATAGATGCTTGACTGTTACTGTGTATTGGTACAGCACCTGAGTCACTTGCATCAATTAGCCTGTCTAAGAACTTTCTAAGCCAAACAGCTTCTTGGACTGCCATGCTAAATGCTACAAACTCGGCTTCCATATTTGAAAGTGCGATGCAGGATTGTTTCTTGCTACTCCAGGATATTGCACCAGATCTGAGTAGAAAAACATATCCTGAGGTCGATCGTCGCTCATCGAGATCACCCGCCCAATCAGCATCAGTGTAGCCTTCGAGCCTCAAGGCATCTCCTTGATAGCATAAAGCATAGTCTGCAGTTCCTTTAAGATACCGCATTATCCTCTTAACCGCTTTCCAGTGTGCTTGCCATGGATTGGATTGGTAACGACTTACCATTCCAACGGCAAAACAGATGTCCGGTCTTGTGCACATCATAGCGTACATAAGACTACCAACTGCACTGGAATATGGAACTTTTTCCATAATTTCCTTTTCCTTTTGGTTCTTTGGACATGATTTCAGACATAAATTATCGCATTTGCTTATAGGAGTATCAATGGACTTGCAGTCCTGCATATTAAAACGTTCTAGAACCTTCTTTATATAAGTCTCTTGTGAAAGATAAAGAAGTTTCTTCGAACGATTCCTTGAAATCTTAACTCCAAGGATATATGCGGCTTCTCCCATGTCTTTCATCTCAAAACTGATGAAAGCCAAGCCTTGATATCCATCACAAAGCTCTTGTCATTTCCGACTATTAAAATGTCATCTACATATAGAGACATAATAACATATTTGCTCTTAATCCTCTTGATATATACACAGTTATCTTCATCAAGCATGGAAAAACCATTCGATAAGACAACTTCTTGAAATCGTATATACCATTGCCTCGAGGATTGTTTAAGACCATATATGGACTTACGAAGTTTACAAACCTTATGTTCGTTTCCTTCTTTTACAAACCCTGTTGGTTGTTCCATATAGATCTCCTCGTCCAATTCTCTATTGAGAAAGGCAGTCTTTACATCTATTTGATGTAATTCGAGGTCTAAGCAAGCTACCAAAGCCAGAATCAAGCGAATCGAGGTAAAACGAACAATAGGTGAGAAGGTCTCTTCGTAGTCTATCCCTTCCTGTTGCGTAAAACCATTCGCGACAAGGCGAGCTTTATATCTGTCTATAGAGCCATCAGCCTTATGCTTGATCTTGAGAGCCCATTTGTTCCCAATAGCTCTACGTCCTCTGGGTAAGTCAACCAAGTCCCAGACTTGGTTAACTTTCATGGATTCTAATTCCTCCTTCATCGCTTCTATCATTTTGTCTTTTGCAGGGCATGATACGGCCTGTTTGAAAGTAGCAGGCTCGTCATCTTCTTGTAGTAAAGTCATAAAGGTTTGTGGGAATTCATCCTCAAATCTTAGAGGAGCTAACCTTGTACGACTACTACGTCGTATTTGAGATTCTTCAAGTCCTTGTTGACTCGAATTTAGATCAATTCTAATATCACTCCCACTTGGAATGTCTTTAGAAATGCTCCCACTTGGATCATTATTCCCGTATGGAATAGGATTCGCATCATTCGTATCATCCATTGGTGAAGGTTGAAACGTATTTTCGTCTTCACCAAGAATTCTCCCACTCGAATGAGGCAATCCTTCTTGATCATAAATCTCAAATAGAGATAAGTCCTGACTTATCTCGCCCTATCTTGGAAACTCGTTTTCCAAGAAAGTGACATCCCTCGACTCAAATTCAATTAGTCCTCCATTGTCTTCCTGACCAATGAAAACATAACCTTTGGAGTTTTCTGCGTATCGTATAAAGATACATTTCCTCCCCCTTGGCCCAAGTTTGCCATACTTATGGGAGGAAATATGTGCATAGGATGCACATCCCCAAGGTTTTAAAATGCTTAAGTCAGGAGACCTTTGGTTCCACAACTCATAAGGAGTGGAGCTAACTGATTTCGAGGGTACGCGGTTTAAAATGAAAGCGGCCGTCAATAATGCATCACCCCAAAAGGTGATTGGCAAGTTGGCTTGCGCCATCATTGAACGGGCCATTTCCATTAAAGTCATATTCCTCCTTTCTGCAACACCATTTTGTTGCGGAGTATAAGGCATAGTTACCTGATGAACTATGCCTTTTCATCACAAAGTTCCTTAAAACTTGTTGATTGGTATTCACCGTCTCTATCGGTTCGCAAGACCTTAATCTTGCGATCTAATTGATTTTCCACCAAACTCATATAGTTTTTAAAGCAGGTTAATGCTTCACTTTTGTGGGATATCAAATAGATATGACCGAATCGGGTGAAGTCATCAATAAAAGTGATGAAATAGGACTTCCCGCCTCTTGTCTTGACATTCATCGGACCTCATATATCCGAATGGATGAGCTGTAATGGAACCTCGGCCCTTGTGCCGGTTCCAAACGGCTTGCGACAAGATTTCCCTACAAGGCAATGTTCGCAAGTCGACATTTCGACCTTTGAAACATTGGATAGAAGGCCACGTTTGGCAAGTCTATCCATTCGTGTTGGCCCAATGTGACCAAGCCTTGCATGCCAACAAATTACATCTGACTCATAATTTGATGAATTTGCAACAAAGAAATTTTCATTATAAAATGAGGAATCATACATTGTATTTAATACAACAAATCCTTTGAAAACATACCAAGAACCAATTAAAGAATTATTACAAGACAAGTCCACTTTACAACTATGAAAAAACCAACTATAACCAAGACCCATTAAAACGACCACAGATATAATATTCCTTCGAATATCCGGTGCGAAGAGAACATCATGAAGTAGGATAGTGCGGCCGTTGTCCAAGACGAGCTTGCACGTCCCAACGCCTTTCACTTCAACACGTGTGCTGTTTCCTACATATATCCACTTCGTTCCTTGGGGTATCCGATGATACTCCACGAAGGATGTAATGCCCTACCAGCTACTGCACAAGTATTAGAGGGGGGGTGAATAGTACTTTAAAATAATAAGGAGTATAATTCCAAGTTAAATTGCAAACAACTACCAAATCAATTTGCGGAAGCTTAAATTGAATGACAACAACAAAATTAACAATGCAAACAAATGATGTTAATGTGTTCGGATCCACCCAAGTCTCCCCGACTTGTTCCCGGTGATCCTACGTCCCAACCACCCGGATCCCCTCCGGATACTTGAGTTAGAAACCCTAACTCAAGATTTCCACTATGAATATCTTGTGAAAAACCTTCACACGATCAAATCATACAACAACGGCAATAGTGAATCCCACAACCCGGGATCATAACCTTCTCTCACAACCGAGAGAATCAACAAGCAATATAAATGAGTTATATTGAAATAAGCAAACTTACCACAAAATCCTATACCTTGAGTTTTTCTTACCCAATAGGTGAAATGAAGGATTTGAGGAAGATGAAGTCACCAAGACCTAGCACCAAGGAAATGACCAGCAATCGGTGCCTAGGGATGATTTGGAGACTTGGATCAAGCAATAGCTTGAAGAGCTCACCAAGAACAAGCTTCTCTCTAGAAGGATTCTAGATCTAGAAATGAGAGAGAATGGGTTTCTTGTGAGGAAGAGAGCTTTAGATTTGAGTGAGAATGGCTATCTCTTTAGATCTCAATGAATCTCTGAATGGAAGCTCTAACCTAGATAGAAATGACCTAGGCTCGTATTTATAGGGTCCCATAAAAACAACTTAGGTCATTCTCCAACGGATAGAAATCTGTGAGAATTAGTCGGTCAAAGAACAATCACTGACCGACTAGTTCATCAACTAGTCGGTCAGTCAAACAGCATGGACCGACTAAGAGAAGAACTGAGAAGAAAGAGAATTTCAGACCTAGAAATCTAGTCGGTCCAAGAAGACTGTCTGACCGACTAGTTTCACAACTAGTCGGTCAGTCAATGAACGTAGACCGACTAAGAGGCAAAATGAAATAGTCTGAATGCAATATGACTTAGTCGGTCCAAGAACAAAAGTTGACCGACTAGATTGTCAACTAGTCGGTCACCAAACGTTCTTAGACCGACTAACGATAAACAGTAGCTTAGGAGAATTTTAGCATGAACAGTAAGTTACAACTAGTCGGTCAAAGAAGCATCACTGACCGACTAGTTCACAAACTAGTCGGTCGGTGAGTCAACGTAGACCGACTAACTGTAAACAGTAAAGTCCAAGAAATTAAGGAATCAAACTAGTCGGTCCAAGAAGAGTTGCTGACCGACTAGATCACCATCTAGTCGGTCAGTACTCCTTCTTGTACCAACTAATATGCACAAACAAGTCCGAATCGAAGCGCGACGCTTCGAGGAAGTTAGAATGAACTTGTGCTAAGATCCTAGAGCTACGATATGAGCGTTATGAAGTTAGAATGGTAAGATATACTCAAGGCTTAACATTCTATATATCGAAGCTAAAAAGACTATAAATAAAACCTTAATAAACGGTCTTCGAGAGCTTCGATTGAATCTTCATAACTTCCGAAACGGCGTAAGAGCTTCAACGAAGCTTTAGGCATGAATACGAGCTTTGGGAAGTGTTGAGATGTCGCTTTGAATGTTCTCGTGAATTTGGCGACGATCTCCAAAACTGCGCTCACAAATTGTTAGTTCATGGATTATTTATGTTTGCTCATCATCAAAACCAAATCCGGGGAGTCCAATATTCAACAAAGGACCGTCTGTCCCTTGCTATGTGGTCGGTGGCACCTGAATCAATTATCCAAAAAAGGATTAGATTCTACAAGAAATATTGAACTAGAAACACATATGTAACTAGTATTATTGCAAGTTACCTCGTCACCTCCACTCGTAC
Organism: Scilla litardierei; assembly: GCA_030789695.1. Lineage (NCBI taxonomy): Eukaryota > Viridiplantae > Streptophyta > Magnoliopsida > Asparagales > Asparagaceae > Scilla > Scilla litardierei. The sequence continues at coordinate 731,646,914 of CM061142.1, forward strand.
ATGAACGAGCATAGTGACCTAACTTGTTGCACTTGAAACACTTGATCTTCTTCAAGTCCTTCTTCTTGTGCCATTTCTTGTGCCCACCCTTATGTTTGGGTTTCTTGGTAGACTCTGGTTGCTTATTACGTTTATTAGTAAACTTCAAACGATTTTTCCGTTTCTTTCCCCCGTGTGAGGAACTAGCAACCATGTGCACTTCTGCACTTGGCTTGGCGGCCGCAATCCGCTCTTCCTCTAACTCGAGGTGCTTAGAAACATCGCTGAAGCTCTTGATGCTCTCATTATGAGTGAGATGCATCTTCATTTAGTCCCACTCATTTGGTAGGGAACATATGACTGCTTGGATTTGTTGCTCATCAGTGAGCACATGACCTGCATCCTTTAACTCTGAGATGAGATTCGCCATATGTCGCAGATGCTTCCCCATGGAATGATCTGGACGTTTCTTGTACGAATCGACTCTTATAGTTAAAGAACGAAGTTTGGACACTGAGGTGCCACCAAACTTCTCCTCTAGCTTGGACCATATGTCCATGGCTAGGTCATGCTCTCGAAAGATCCGCATTTTGTCGTCTGCCATACTTGATAGCAATGTAATGCGAGCAATCTTGTTCTTCTGAGACCAAGCATCGAAAGCTTCCTTGTCTCTTCTGTGTTGGGCCGTAGTGCCCAACTCAGGTTCAATCATTATATTCTTTAGAGTTTCGAGCACATCTTGCTCCTCTAGAACATATTGTATCTTTATGGACCATAGTTTGTAATTATCGCCGTTGAGTTTTTCACCTTTGTTTAACTTAGCGACGATGTTCTTAGCGGCAGAAGACATTTTATCTTTAAAATGCTACAAAAGACATAAAACGAAGATTCGATCAAAAACATTGCATAAATTTCATATTTATAGTCATTATTTTAGACATTTTCATAATTCAGCAGTCTCGGCCAGCTGACCGACCAGGGGAATGGCTAGTCCATGGTTCACTACCCCCAGACAGAGCCGAGGTGTCCCACAAACTAGCCCAAAAGACCACTGGTCGAATCATGATCCATTGAGACGCTGAATCAATCGAATGTGGAAATTTCAGACTAGTTTAATATCACTCCCACTTGGAAAATTCCCACTTGGAATGATATTATTATATTTGATAAGTTACTTTCGAAAAATATTGAAGATGTTGTTCTAGAATCGGAAAAGTCATTATGATCCCAATCACCATCTAGAACAACTTTCAAAATTTCCCCATCACTTTATCAAATAACAGTACTCTTATAGTACTTTGCAGCGGAAAAGCGTTTTTGAAAAAAAAACGTATTTTGAAAACGCATTTTTCAAACGTATTTTGCAAACGTATTTTGCAGTGGAAGGTAGTGGCCTGCACCGGCCATTACCAGCGTCGAGCCGTGGCCGTGCCAAGGCCGGATTCCCATTGCATGTGGTTTTTCCGTATGCAACTGCCGCCAGTCCCTTATGGGCTGGACATGCAAGTGGCCGGGGCTGAGGCCGCCGGCACTGCAAGGTATCTCGGCGTGTCCATGTCCCCTCGGCCACGGCCTCTGCCCTGGCCGAGGCCGGCCAGGGTCGGCCAGGGGTCCTGGCTGGTCGGCCAGGGCCTCTGCCCTGGCTGGCCAGGGGCCCTGGCCGAGGTCGGCCAGGACCGGCCAGGGGCCCTGGCCCCCCGGCCAGGGCCTATGCCCTGGCCTGTCGGCCAGGGCCTTTGCCCTGGCCGGCCCTGGCCCCCCGGCCAGGGCAGAGGCCCTGGCCAGGCCGGCCATGGCCTGGCCCTGTCCCTGGCCGATGCCAGGGCCGGCCATGGCTGACCTCCCCTTCCTTTGGGGTCCGGTTTGCACACCCCCCCTCCCGGAGGGGGGGTCTTGCATTGGCCGTAGCCAACCCCTTCCGCATGGGGAGGGGGTGCATAGCCTTCATGGCCCATATGGCCATCGCGATCATGCACCAAAGAGGTCATCTTCTTCGATGAGAAGTTTTGTAACCGCCATCTCCATCTTCTCCGATGAGACACCCGTTCATCGAGAAAGTAGTTATGCTTCAATGGCCATGTAACAAAAAAAATAACATACCTTCACGACCGCAAACTTCACGCTCCACATGAAGAGAGTTCACATTCCCTATTGAATGGAGACTCAGCATCCATGACGAGTGTGAGTTTGGCGAAATGAACGGTCAGTTCTTCCCGTCACGGAGAGTTCCTGCCATATCCGTAATGACAGAAGACCCTAACTTGAAAAGAACAACTGCTGCGATTCTCTCCGTCACGATGCGCTCCTACCATATCCATAATGGTAGGAAACTCATTCGTGAAAAAGACAACGCCTCGTTCATCGGTAAGACCGGGGTGAACCTGTATGGCTCTGATACCAATGTTGGATCCCTTCACGCGTGGATGGAGGATCGAAAGAGAACTTACGTTAGCGTACGCTGCGCTGTAGTCTCTGAACTTTGCCCTCGGATTCGCCACAACGGTCAGTACTTCGTCACAGAGGATCGAAGCAGAGTTTCCACCGTCTAATTCTCTATTTAGAAGAAGAACAAAATGGAAGGGAGAAGAGGAAAAGTTTTGCCTTATGCAAACTTATGGCATTCAAGATTACCCTTAAAAGCCTTACCCTTGGGTCCTATTTATAGGCTTTAGGGGTAGTTATTGTAGGAAATAACCATATATAAGCTTATTAGCCTATATTAGCACATTTCCTTATCCTCTTCATTATGCACTTATCAAATGCCTTTTTGCACTTATAAAGTGACTTTTTCCACTTATCGAGTGGTCTTTTTCACACATGAAAAGGTTCCCTTCGCACATGCTTTCATGCATGCGACATCTGAGGTCCGTATACCCTCATACATCCCCTCATGGGTGTATACATGTCGTCCATATCCAACAACGTCCAGCCCCAAGCAAATACTAGCATTAATAAGTTCCTTCTGTACACCTACAATGGGGTCCTAACTTCAACTCCTTACCTAGACTGTACCACACTCAACAAAGTGCAGAACTCTATCAACCTAGTAATTCATATCTTGACTGCTACAACATGTCAAGACCCTCTTGTCTAGCCCCAACCAGACAAGTCCAAAAGTGTCACAAAATATGGTAAAAGTTTTCCCGACAGAGAACGTTACACTAAGACACGAAAATAAAGAGTAGAGGGTTTAGAAATGCTCAGTTCGTGTCTATGTAGTCGTCTCTGTCAGTCAGCACGTCGTCAGCTCCAATCTGACACAAACGGTGTCTCGATTCGATTCCTAGATCTCAAATAGCACACTGGTCTGTGCGTATAGCAAGTGCAGTTCAAACCAAGTTATAAACGGTCTGTGCGCAAAGAAGTCCCCAAAATATTATCCATGTCAGTACGTGAATTATCCCGCTTCGTCTCTCTCGATTACGTGAGGGCTCTGTCCACGTCAGCATCGAAAATTGATTCCCGTTTGCTTCGTTTGCTTTCTTTTTCGATTCACGCGGTCTGCCACGTCAGCATCTGCTTCTCTCCGTCCTCAGGGCATGCAGCAGTGAGAAATAACGTCGAATTCTTCGAGCGATGGCGGTGTGCTGGCTTCGAATGGCGACTTCACCGAGGGCAACGGGAGCGACTCAATGGCGGCAGCGACGACGGCCCTCTTCGATGTGATGCTTCTCTGAACGACGGCGATGACAACAGATGTTTGCTCGTCTACTCCTCTGACGACGTGCATCAGTAACAAGTCTCATCGACGACGACTTCTTCTTGGCGACGGCGACGATGAACTCCAAGCGACCGTTCGCTTCGTCTTCTTCGAAAGGTGACAAAGGCAATGTCGACTCCAGTGGAGGGGTTCTACGGTGACGTCTTCGAACGACGAACTTATCCTGTGTGATGGGTCGATGACTTCTCAGGTAAAGCAACGACGTTGGGCTCCCCTTGGATGACGTAGCAACAACCATGTGTGATCTTCACTTGAGCAGCTCACGGTGGCAAGCTTCGACTCGATGCTCCACTCCGACAGCGATGACACCTCCTCACGGCGATCTTCAAGCTCACATCTGCGGATGCTCTTATGCAAGGAATGCCGCAACAGCGCTCTTGGCTTGTGGCAGATCAACGGAGCCCCCTTGTTTGGCTGTCGTTGGTGTCTTAGGGTTGAAGATAAAGATGTTGGGGTGCGACACTTTCTTTCCTCCTTGGGGAAAAATGATGGGAATGTTGGGAGTCTTGAGGAGTTGTTTTAGGGTTGCTGAAGGCTTGGTCTTGGGAGATGATCTGTGTGATGCTCTTGAAGTTTTTGGTATTGGCCGGCCTTGGGAGGATACTTGCGTTCCTTTGTTTTTCTTGAGAATTTTAGAGATGGCCAGCCCCCCTGAGACCCTAGAACATGATGGCATATATAGGGGCTAGGGTTCTCTTTGGTGCGGCAAGATGATAGGCTCAAGAAGGAAATGGCTAGGATGCATTGCTACTATTGGTTCAGTAATTACTAGCACAAAGAGGTCGGCTAGGGTTCCTAGCAAGGATGGGATTGCGGCATGAAGAGTAGGCTTGATTGTTATCTTGACTTGGTCCAAGGCTAGGAGATGTAGATATAGATGAGAGAAAAAACCTCTTGAAGATAGGGAAAAGAATAGTAGGAGATCTTTCTAATTGATTTGACCAATTCCATTTGATTTGACCAATTCCATCTTATCCCAAATTGGACCTAGTCCACATTGCTTGGTACACAACCCTATCTCTCTCCCAAAGAGCTACATGAATAGCAGTTATTCCAAATATCGAAAGAACTGTCGTTTTCCCTTTCCTGAAACACACTAAGCACACACGTTAAATATAACGCACACGTTTGTCATCATCAAACTAGAGTTCCTAGATCGTTGCGTCCAACGATCTTCCCCTTTTGATGATAAGAAACTAATGAAAGATTTGAGCGATTAGATAGGTGTGTGTGAAGTGTAATGAGGGGTGTAGTGTGATCACTCCTTATTTTACACCTTTTTTCCGCATGTTTTCATGATGTTTTGATCGCCCATATTGCGTTTTCCACGATTATTCGACGATATCGCGTTGCTTTTCACTATTTCTTGTTTCTGTCGTATTTCAGGAGATATGGAGCGATTTGGAGGGAAAACGAGATCAAATGATTTTTGCACACTTCGGAGTATCACCCACGACTTATTTGAGGAGTTATCAGCGATACAGGATGAGCAGAAGAAGAAGGAATTCCATAGGAGCGACGAGGAGCCGAGAAGGAGAAGAAATGAGCCAAGATACAGCCCACTCTGTCGAGTACACTACTCACTCGGCCGAGTCAGAAGCTGTACTCAGCCGGGTGAAACGGATACGCACAGCAAATTTCAGACGTTCACTCGGCCGAGCAAGGAAGTCCACTCGGCTGAGTGAGAAAGCTCACTCGCCCGAGTGGTACAGAGAATTCTTCCAAAGAAAGGCCCAACTTACTGGAATTTCTGAGGATGCCCAATCGGCCGAGCAAGATTGCTCACTCGGCCAAGTGAAGAAGCCTACTCGGCCGAGTCACCCAGAGAGTCAGACCCCTGAAGATCTTAAACTCTCTGTTTTTCGTCAGGCCTGTCACTCGGCCGAGTGACATGAGCCACTCGGTCGAGTGACCTCTCCGACTGCTACGCGGATTTGAATTTCTGGGCTGCGCAGGGGCAGTTTTGTCACGATTTTTTTGGACGATTTTGGCTTGTATGTAAACCTAGTTTTTACCCTAGTTTTAGGAGAGACTTGGATTATAGCTAGGTAATCAAAGTAGGATACTGTCATTTCTCCTCCGTGAGTTTGATACCCGCTCGCCACTACACCGTGCGCTTGCGGTAAGAATACAAGTCATTTTCGGGTGTATATCCGGGCGCGATCAAGTTTTTGGCGCCGTTGCCGGGGAGGCGATGATATTTTATTTTCTTACTTAGTTGTTTCGTTTTTAGTTTATTATTTTTATCTTTTTATATCCTCTATTGTGCTAACGATTCCCTCGAGACTCTTTTTTTCTGTGCATGTACACGAGATCGACGGAGCATCAAGAAGACCTATTATTTGATCCGGAGATCGAGCGTACGACAAGGAAGCTTAGAGTCGAAAAGAGGCTTGCTATAGAGGACACTCATATGAACCGGTGGGAGACACCGGAAGAATTAGCGGCACGCATGTCTAGACTTGTTTCTATCAGAGATAGGCTACGGCCTAAGACTACTTCCACCACTTCATCCATTGCGATGCCGGACTTGGCGGCAGATAAGAATTTCAAGCTTAAAACGAGACTTGTGGTTCTAATGCAACAAGACCCATTTCATGGGAACTCCTACGAGAATCCACACTACCACCTTCAGTTGTTCTTGTCCAAGTGCGCTACTTTTCGGATGCCCGGTGTACCGGCCGACGCCATCCGACTGTGCCTCTTCCCATTCACCCTTAGGGACAAAGCATTATATTGGTTGAGGACGCAAGCATAGGGGATCTTTACTACATGGGATGAGTTGGTGAGCGTCTTTGTTAATAAATTCTACCCACCATCCAAGACAGGCAAGATAAGGAGCGCGCTCATGTCCTTCAAGCAAGGACCACATGCGACTCTATTTGAGGCATGGGAGCGCTTTAAAGATCTCCAACACCAATGCCTCCATCATAGCATTGAAGCATGGGAGCTAGTACATAGCTTTTACAATGGACTCCAACCGGGCACCAAGCAAATCATCGATGCAATCGCTAATGGAGCCATATTATCTAAGACACCGGATGAAGCTACGGCCCTACTAGAGATGGCCTCTAACAACCAACAATGGGGCGATGAGAGAGGACATTCTTCTTCCTCCTTGAAGCCGACGAGCATTTATGAGGCCAAGGTCGTAGCGGAGCTTTCTATGAAGTTTGACTCTCTCCACAAGGCCGTGAAGAGATTGGAGAAGTTGATTACCGAGCCGCATGGAACTCCCACCACATCTACACCGGGAGGCAATATGAGCGATTGGCAAGACCAAGCTCAAGTTATGTTCGTCGGAGGAGAGCGAGAGGTACTATTGAGCAAGTCCAATATGGTGTGGGGAACACCGGTTATTGGGCCAACCCGGCCACGAGAAATCATCCAGGATTCTCATATGCTAATAATGAAGGAGCTTTAAACCCACCATCGCAACAACCTCAAGCTCGGCCTCCACCTCCACAACCTCAATATCAACCAAGAGGGCCACCACAACAAAGCTTCCCCCCTAGGCAACAAGCGGGACCATATAGGCCACCGGGTTATAATCAAGGGTGGAGAGTACCTAATCCACCACATGCACCACCGAGATCCGACCATGAAGCGAGGGTTGAAGAATTTATGGCGGAGCAAAAGAAAGTGAATGCTAGTTTGACCACCCAACAAGACTCTCTTAATACCGTTGTGGTGCAATTATCGGAGCAACTAGCATTGCTCAACAAAAATACTCAACAATTTCCGGCTCAACCGGAGCCAAACCCACGGAGCAATACCGGCCACATCAACGCGGTGGTGGCGGTAACTATTAGGGGTGGGAAGGACACTACTCCCGCCATGGTTCAAACCAAGGAGCCTGTGGAAGAAATTTTGGATGACAAGGAGTCGGCTATTGAGGAGGAGTGCCCAAAAGAGCCACAAGAAGGTGAAAATTCTGAAATTGTGAAGCCACGCGAGGAGCGCACCTATATGCCACCGGTGCCCTTCCCACAAAGGATGGCAAGAGCAAAGATTGAGAAGCATCTAGCCAAATTTCTTTAGTACTTACGAGGAGTGAGCCTCAATATCCCTTTCTTTGACGCCATTGTAGAAATCCCGTCATATGCCAAGTTCTTAAAAGACTTAATTTCGGGAAAAAAGAGAAAGGAGAAGATAATGCTCGCCGAGCAAGGTATATGGTTCACCCGGAAGGAGAAAGAGCCCACAAAATTCAAAGATCTGAGAAGCTTCCGCATTCCTTGCACGCTTGGAGGAGTCCCACTACAAAAGGCTTTAGTAGATTTGGGAGCAAGTGTGAGCCTAATGCCCCTAACTATGTAAATTGAATACGTGAACCGACTTGAGCCGACAGATATTAGAATACAACTAGCGGACGGTCGGGTTACTATGCTGGTGGGAATTGCGAAGAATATACCACTCCAAGTACTGGGAGGAATTTGCTTGCCGTGCGACTTCGTAGTTATGGACATTAAGGAGGAGGGCGATACATCGCTAATTCTTGGACGCCCCTTCTTAGCCACCGCCGGCGTGATAGTTGACGTGAGAGAGGGCACCTTGTCTTTAAATGTCAGAAACATAAAGGTTGAGCTCCATATCCCTAAAGCAATGAAGCACATGCCTTGGATGGAGGATGTCAATTATGTAGACCTCCTCGATGAGGTCATTGATGAAGCTATAAGACATTCTATCGGCGCCCTACACGATGATGGCTTCGAAGAAGGCCAATTTTCTAGCAATGGAGAAAAGTTGGAAGACCCGCCGGATAGCTCTATGGTTGATGAAAATGACGACGCTGATGTCACAAGAATTAGGGAGCTCTGTAAGCTCTCCACGGCCAACAATTTGAAGAAAGCTCCACCAGATAAGAGATCGGCATCACCGGTGAAGAAAAAAAATGGTACAAGCTCAAGCTTGGGGACTCATCCCCCAACACTATCCGTAATGAGGGGAAGCCGAGGAATGCCAATGAACAACAACAATTAAATCCAAGTGGCCTTCCCGGCGAGTTTGACGTGCACATCTCACTGACGTCCCCCCCGGTTTGTGATCATGCAAGTGTGCAACAGGATTGGGGTTACCAGATTTAAAATATTTATACCGCAAGCGCACGGTGTTGTAGTGTGGCTTGGGGGTTGAACACAGGGAGGCGTGGTTGTGCTTGTTTCTAAAAGGAACCAATTCACCCTAGGGATGAGCTAGCCCGAATCGATAGATGGTTTGTCACGGAATGTAAATACAGGGGATAAACAATATAAAGGGAAACCTGGGACTTCTGTTTCCACCCCATCATGTGTTCTCGCTATTACGCCCTACAGATAGGAACATGATCGGAAATAGGGTTTAATGGTGAGACGTTGCCTCTAAGAGTGATACCAGCGTCCCACGGGTCCGATATTCTGATCGGTGACCAGGATGATACGCCAGACTATCCGGGTTTGGTCAGTGGGCATTCCCATGTCCATTAACACTGACTGACTCTGGGAGCACTAAGCTCGTAACGATAAATCCTAACATCTCATCCTGCCGCTCCCGCGCGTTAGGATTCGATGTCTACAGTAAGGGCGTGAGCTATGGCTAGGGAGTCAACCGCCAAGTTTATTCACCCTTGGTCCAACGGTCAAAGGCGGTCTTTTTTCCGCCGATGACAATGAAACACTCCACGTAACCAATAAATCCCTACTCCCTATCGGAATCCTAGTCCTATGGATGCATTAGGGAGAACCCACGAAGGGGTTTCCACCAAAATCCCAGATTGGGGAACTACTCACACATTATAGCTAAAAAGCAATCTAAATGAAAATTGACCGTTAAAATCATAATCATGCAATTAAAATGAAGTAGGAGCAATGCTATTAAGATAATATCAAAGTTTCATAAAGATCAGAACACTTACAAATAACAATTAAATTCCAGCCGTTACAATAGGGAAAAAAGACAGAAAAATACACAGCTCTGTTTCTTGAAAACCTAGACAGCTATTTATAGAAAACGAATTCACCCGATCGGTTGAAGAATCAACCGATCGGGTGAGCTGCAACATTCTTCAGCTGCGGTCTTCAGAAACTTCACCCGCTCACGTGACCCGATCGGTTGGCACAAGCAGCTCGTCGTTTAGATCTTGTGGTCATCAGGTCAACCGATCAGTTGAGAAATCAACCGATCGGTTGGAATTGTTTGTTGGAACTTGGTATTTTCCATCCTCTCTTCCATAAAGTTTTGATGCGACAAATCAATATATTTCATGTTACTAACTTTATCTATGCAGATGTACAGCTACAACGCAAATTCATTTACATCACGCATATGATCAAAGTACAAGGATCCTCTGCAAAAACAACCTTGCTACTCAAATTACGTGTGAAACACGTATCTACGGAATGATGTAATTTTTACTTTTTAGATAGCTTCAGGGCCTTGGTTATATCATATCATATATCCTTAAAGCTCAAATCTACATCATCTCCTAACTCATTTGATCCTAAGTCAAAATTCGTATTTTTTTCAGTACTAGCCTACTAGGATTTTTCCTAGCCTAGCAAAACAGTTATATTTTGACTTGATACTTTCAGACAAGTATCTATCCGTTGTCTATTCCACGTCACCAAAATTTTGTGACCGTTTGTTACCGTTTCAAAATTAGCAGGCTACGAATTTTCGTAGCATGCCAAAATGCTTTTGCGACTGAAACTTTCCAGAACAGTTTTTGACCGTTTTCCAACATTCCTCTCAGTTTCTGAACGTTGTGCAACGTCTCTTTTAGAGCCGTTCACAACCGTTTCTAAAACCTATAAAAGGAGGGGTACCCCCTCTCATTTTCCACACACTTTCCTCTTCTAAATTCTGATTTTGTTGAAAGCAAGTCTTTGATTTTCTTAAGTAATTCTGCCATTAGTTGTTCTTTTCTTATTTGTAAGAAGAAATCATTAGATTTCTCTCTTCATTTAAGAACGGAAGAACTTGGATTTTCAACATCACTTTTGGAAAGTTGTTTGTGTTCATAATTGCAAGAAGATATCAATAGATCTCTCTCTTCTTTTATGAACCAGAGAACTTCAAGTGTTGCGCTTCATTACATATCTTTTACATCTTGAAGTTCATCTTCTAAACACCATCCTTGAATTCATTCTCTGAAATTTATACCAAGGCTATATGTGTTTTTCTATTTCTTATTTAACAGGTTGGAATCTCTGTTTAGAGATTGTACAAAGTTTGGGACACGGGGAGTGTCGCCATTTTTGTAAGTTCATGCTTGCGGGGCAAGTAATTATAGTGGATTGAAAATCTCTACGGGGTAGAGGACTGGAGTAGGATCACAAGGATCCGAACCTGGATAAATCTCTGTGTTTGCGATTGGTTTAATTTTCAGCACTTGTCATTTTATTTCTGTGCCATCTTTGCAAATATTACTAACATCTTATTTGCGACAATTTTTTAATATACACTATTCACCCCCCCTCTAGTGTATTGATCCTTACAGGCTAAAATTACATTTGGTGTCAAAGCAAGGTTAAGATGTCAGCAAGTTCCTCAAACATGAACGCAGTTCCACACAACTACAATCAGCATCCTGAAGGGCACTCTCAAATTCGTCCTCCTCTATTTGATGGTTCAAATTACTCATATTGGAAAATACGAATGGAGATTCATCTCCAAAGTATGAATTATAAGATTTGGGACATCGTAGAGTCAGGATACGAAAAGCCAACAACTCCTGTTGCTGATTGGACCACCAACGACAAAGCTGCAAAAACCAACAACTCAAAGGCCATGAATGCTTTATTTTGTGCTATGGACAAACATGAGTTTAATCGAGTATCTCAGGCCAAAAGTGCTAAGGAAATTTGGCATATACTTGAGGTAACTCATGAAGGAACCAGTAAAGTGAAGGAAACCAAGATTTCCGTTTTGGTTCACAAATTCGAATTGTTCAAGATGAAGGATCAAGAGACAATTGGAGAAATGAACACCAGGTTTACTTATATTATAAATTCTTTAAATGCTCTTGGAAAAACTTACACTTCTCTTGAGCAGGTTCGCAAGATTCTTAAAGCTTTAACTCCAGAATGGCGCCCAAAAATCACTGCAATTGAAGAAGCCAACGATCTTTCAACTTTATCTGTTGAAAATCTTATGGGTAACTTAATGGCCCATGAAGTTACATTACAAGATCAGAAAGAAGAATCAGAACAGAAGAAGAAAGTACTTGCCTTCAACGCAACATCAGATAATGAAGATTCAGATGATGATATGGCATTCTTTGCCAAAAACTTCAGAAAATTCTTTCAGAAATGTAAGTATAATAATTTTAAATCTAAGAATACTGATTCCTCTCTCTGCTTTAATTTCAATAAGCCAGGACATATGAAGAAAGACTGTCCACTTCTCAAAGCAAAGTTCAAAACTTCCAACAATGATCAATCTAGAAGAGAAAGGAGGTTTGACAAAATGAAAAAGGCATTTGCAGCAACATGGGATGATTCTTCAGATGATGAAGATGATGATCTAAATGAAAGTGCCAACATGTGCTTTATGGCACAAGATGATGAAGATGAGGTAAGTTCTTTTAATAACGAAGAATTACTTGATGCATTAAAAGATCTCTATTCTCGTTTCAAAAAATTGAATAGTCAACATAAATCATTGAAACAAAATAGTGATGATCTTCTTTCTAAATATCAAGAATTATCATCTTCTAAAAACACTGAGAATACTTCTTCTCAAGTTTTGGATCTTAGTAAAGAGAATGTTATTCTCAAAACTAAGAATTTAGAATTACATACACAAATATCCGAAATGGATAAAAGTATTTCATCACTAAAGATGAAATACGACGAGATGTCATCCAGTGTTAATAAATTTAACAAAGGAAAGACTAATCTCGATGATTTGCTTAAAATTCAATATCCAGCAAATCATAGACAAGGATTGGGATATTCTAAAAAGGATGCACCCAAAACTTATAACACTTCTTCCTCTTGTGGTAAAACAACTTTTGGTAAACCGCAAAAGAAGAATCATGCATTTATTTACACGAAGAAAGTAAACATTCCTACTTCTTCTTCACAAAGAAATGTTACTAACATTTCAAAAACATTTCCTAGGAAACCTACTACAATTAGTATATGGGTTCCTAAGGATTCATGTTTAAAAGTTAGAAATAGTTATATTTCTCATTATATGCATTTTATCGTTTATTCTAGTGATTACATTAGAAAGCCAAATTCCACTTGGGTTTGGCTTCCAAAAATCTAATCCCAAGGACCCTCAAAAAGGAGTACCAATGCTTAATGTTTTATCTTTCAGGTACCTAAAAAGGAAAGATGGATTTTGGATAGTGGATGTTCAAAACATATGACACGAAATGTCAAACTACTTTTAACCGTCAAGTACAAACAAGGAGGCACAGTTACCTTTGGTGACAACAACAAAGGCAAAATCATAGGCACTGGAACAGTTGGTAATTCAAATCAGCCTATCATCGAAAATGTTCTCTTGGTTGATGGTTTGAAACACAACTTACTTTCCATTAGTCAGTTATGCGATAAAAATTACAAAATAGTTTTTGAACAAAATGATTGCATCATTTATGATTCTGTTATGTCATCTATTTTATTTCGTGGTAAGCGTAAGAATAATATTTATATCTTATGCATGTCTATTTCCACTAATAATCATTGTTTAATGATTACATTAGATGATACACTTTTATGGCATAAACGTTTTGGACACACAAATTTCAAAAATCTAGCACGTATTTCAAAACACAAGTTAGTTAATGGAATGCCAAATATTTCTTTCAAACACAAACATTTTTGTGATGCTTGTCAACAAGGAAAAATGCACAAATCTTCTTTTAAATCAAAGGATGTTATCTCAACAAAGAGACCATTAGAACTCTTACATTTAGATTTGTTTGGTCCTTCAAGAGTAGCCTCTTTGAATAGAAGTAGATATGCATTTGTCATTGTTGATGATTATTCTAGATACACTTGGGTTATATTTTTGCAAAACAAGAATGATGCTTTTGAAGAATTTTCAATATTTTGTAAAAATATTCAAAAGATCAAATCCTCTAACATTGTCACTATTCGTAGTGATCATGGGGGAGAATTTGAAAATGAATCATTTACCAAGTTTTGTAATGAAAATGGCATTACACACAATTTTTCTTTTCCTCGTGCTCCTCCTCAGAATGGTGTAGTAGAAAGGAAAAATAGAACTTTACAAGAATGTGCAAGAACAATGCTTTGTGATAGTAATCTTCCTAAGTATTTTTGGGCAGAAGCTGTTGCAACTGCTTGTTACATTATGAATAAAGTTCTTATAAGGCCATTACTTAATAAAACCTGTTTTGAATTATTTTTTAATCGTATTCCTCGTGTATCATATTTTAAAGTGTTTGGATGTAAATGTTTCATTCTTAATACTAAAGATGCACTCGACAAATTTGATTCTAAATCTGATGAAGGTATTTTTGTTGGATACTCAACACGTAGTAAAGCCTACATAGTATACAACAAAAGAACTTCAACAGTTGAAGAATCACTTCATGTCACATTTGATGAGAATCCTTCATCTAACTCTCCCATCATTGATGATGAAGAGAATATATTACCTCTTTCTAATTCTCTAGATAATATGAAACTTGATGAAATTGATGCTACTAAACATTCTGTTGAGTCTATTTCAGATAAAACAGATCTTCCTAAGGCATTTGTACAAGTTCCAAATCATCCATCATAGTTAATTATTGGAGATATTATAGATGGAGTAAGAACTCGTCGCCAAATAGAGCAAATGGCACATTGTGCATTTCTCTCAACCATTGAACCAAAGAACATCAAAGATGCATGTGAAGACAGTTCATGGATTATGGCTATGCAGGAAGAACTCAACCAATTTCAACGAAATGATGTTTGGGAATTAGTTCCCAGACCATCAGATCATTCAATTATTGGTACCAAGTGGGTATTCAAAAATAAATTGGATGAATCTGGTCAGGTAATTAGAAACAAGGCACGATTGGTTGCACAAGGTTATAATCAAGAAGAAGGTATTGATTACGATGAAACCTATGCACCAGTTGCTCGTCTTGAATCTATTAGAATGTTATTATCATTCGCTTGTTTTAAAGATTTTAAACTTTTTCAAATGGATGTGAAAAGTGCTTTTCTAAATGGTTTTCTTAAAGAAGAAGTTTATGTAGAACAACCTCCAGGTTTTATTCATGAAATTTTTGAAAATCATGTTTTTAAATTGAAAAAGGCTTTATATGGTCTCAAACAAGCACCTCGTGCTTGGTATGAAAGACTTAAAAGTTATCTTTTAAATTCAGGATATTCTATTGGTAAAATAGATTCTACTTTATTTATTAAAAACATAATTTCTGATATTATCATTATTCAAATATATGTTGATGATATTATTTTTGGTTCTACTAACGAATCTCTTTGTCAAGATTTCTCTAAAATTATGCAGAAAGAATTTGAGATGAGTCACATGGGTGAACTAAACTACTTCCTCGGTCTTCAAATCAAACAAATGAAGGAAGGAATATTCATCCACCAAAGCAAGTACTCTAAAGAACTCATCAAACGCTTTGGTTTAGAAAGTTCTGCAGAAAAACGTACTCCGATGAGTACATCTACTTCCCTCGACAAAGATTTAAATGGTAAGAATGTTGATCAACGTCTATACAGAGGTATGATTGGCTCCTTACTTTATCTAACTGCAAGTAGACCAGACATTATGTTTTCAGTTTGTTTATGTGCACGATATCAGGCAGATCCTAAAGTTTCACATCTAACTGCCGTAAAACGGATTATAAGATATGTTAAGTATACTTCTGATTTTGGTTTATTTTATCCTAAAACAAACACATTTGATTTATTATCATATAGTTATGCAGATTTTGCTGGTTGTAAATCAGACCGTAAAAGTACTAGTGGTACATGTCACTTTTTAGGACATGCCTTAGTTTCCTGGTTTAGCAAAAAGCAAAATTCTGTTTCATTATCTACAACCGAGGCAGAATATATTGCCGCTGGTTTAGCATGTGCTCAAATTTTATGGATGAAACAAACTATTTCAGACTATGGTATTAATTGTTCCACATGTCCAATAATGTGTGATAATACTAGTGCTATTAATTTGTCTAAAAATCCAGTTCATCATTCACGTACTAAACATATTGATGTACGTTATCATCTTTTAGATGATCATGTTCAGAAAGGTGATATTATTTTAAAATTTATTTCTACTGAACATCAAGTTGCCGATATTTTGACTAAGCCTTTGAAGGAAGAAACTTTTCTCAAGCTTAGAAGAAATCTTGGCATTATTAGTGCATCAAAATTTGATTTATGAGTATATACATTTATTTTTGATTTTTGTGAATTTTTCTATAATTGTTTGGTTACTATTTATTTTTGGCATGCTACCAAATTTCGTAGCATACCAATTTAACCAATTTTTAAACAATTTTTTTCTGTTCTCCGTTTTGTACCTACTTTGATCCCTGGAATTTGGATTTTTAAACACTTCTCCTATATTTTATTATCAAATTCAAATTTCATATCGAAATTCTTACCCGTTCTCTTCCACTTTGTCTCTATCTTTTTTGATTCCTGTTGCTCTCTGTGTTCTCTTTACTGCCACATGAATACTTCTCCTCTGTCTTTCCCAATATCCCCTGCTTTTCACGTTGGTCAAGGCACTGACATTCATTCTCATTCTTCGAATTTTTCCATTTGCACTCTGTACTTTCTTTTCTCTATTGATTTGGACTTCACAAGAAGACAAAAATTTATTTCTTCTGACCCTTTTCAATGCCAAAACCGCCACCCAATGGTACTTCCTCCCGTTGGAAATTGTTTTCTCATTTAATATATTCAATTCGGCCACCTACCATATGGCCAAAACCGCAACCCAATGGCCAAAACCGCAACCCAATGCCCAATTAACCTATTTCATTCGGCCTTCTCTTTATTCTCTTCCACTTGGGTGTTTCTTATTGGTCCAAGCCACCAACCCATTTTATCTTTATCCATTTGGGTTGATCTCTTTGGCATCACGTGAGACACTCCAACTTTGTTTAATATTTTTTTTAACATACTTCACTTCTTTTGCCACCTACCCCTGACATGGCTTTCATTCGGCCTGTCACTTTCTTTTGCTTTCACATTTTGTTTTGACCAACTCTTTTCTTTTTTTTCCCATACACCTAGGCACTTCCCCTTCTTTTATTTTATTTTCAACATTAATTACTATATTTTTTTCCAAGAGAACTCTCCCTGACATTTATTTTCATATCCCTAGGCACTTCGGCCAGCACATCTCTTGTGGCCAGCGCATCAACTTCCAATGTTTTTCACCTACCCTATTAATTTCGGCCTGTCTTTCATTATTTTATTTATTTTTTCAATGTACCTCGGGCCTGACATTCATTCATATCCTTCCGCTTTGGGTCTTCACCTTTTTTTTAAATATAAACTCTGGTCACTTCCCTGATTCTTTTTATATATTTATATATGTACTATCTCCCAATGGTTCTTTTATTTTTGCACCAACGGGTGCACGTTTTTTTTCCAACCGTTGCCTCTTCTTCTTCCCATCTGTTCGGATTTCTGTATTTTGAATTTTTCTGGTGTTCAAACTTCCTTCAGTTCTAGCAACCGCTTCCACTTCTTATCATGGCAACTGATTGGGCTTCTGTTTCTTTCTATTTATTTCGAAATCCTTTCTTTCTTTTCCCATCCTTTGTTCTTCTCCTCTTCCACTCTTTGTTTTCATTTTCTATCTTTCGATCACCATGGCCGACCCCACTTTCCCGTCACCCTCTGATCGGTTCCGTTCGGCCGCTGCCCAAGAACGCTATCTTCGCTCGGAGGCCACTCGCTTTCATCCGGAGCGCTTTCTCGACTACGGCACGCCGATGATGATGCAGGTCAAGAAGCTTCTCGCCATTGTTGGGCTTCATCAACTCTGGTCGATCACCAACAAAACTCCCTATTACCCTACCTTAGTGCGGGAATTCTATGCCAATCTTGAGACTACGGTCCACCGTGGTCAGAAGTATTTCTCCACTCAGGTTCGGGGCGTTTGCTTCACGGTCGACAGCAACAAGCTTGCCACCATCATCAATCAGCCGCCGAATAATCTCGGCCTCATCTCTTTTCCGATGGACGACCCTGTTATCCTTTCTCGACTCGCCCCAAAGATGCCCCCCATATGTCTGCATCCAAACTCCGACCTGAGGCTCGCATCCTCCACAAAATCGTCATTTTCAATTTGATGCCGAAGGCTGGGTCTTTGAACTATTTGAGCAATGCCTATCTTCATTGTCTCTATGCGATCATGGCCGGTTATTCTATTCACTGGGGCCATTTGCTTCTTCGCTATATGATGCGTCCGGTTACCACCCATTTTTATTTCCCATGTCTCATCACACTCATACTTCACGCATTTGGTGTTCCCACCGACGGCGAACTGCTGCTTCAGAATGATGTTCACATCGATGAAAACATCCTCCAAAGCATGGGACTACTGGGTGATGCTTCTTCTCCCGACGATGACGCCGATGACGACAACACCATTGTTTCTGACGATGACTCTTCGCATCCTCCTGCTCCACCTTCTTCCTCTCGCAGCAAGGCCCCGTTTCCAGGCTCTTCCCTCTCTCGCTGCGGCAGGAAGATTCATACGTCTAAGGATGGAGTTAGCCCTTCTCGAGAAACCAATGCCGTTCTCTTCGATCGTCTTTCTACTCAGGTTGCTGACGGGTTTGCTGGTATTCAGATTCAGATGAGTAAGTATGACGATGTTCTTCGTCACCACTCCACCGTTCTTGAGCAGATTCAAGTGGAACAATCCTCACTTCGCTCCTCGCTGGAATCCGCCGACATCCTCCCTACCCGCCGCACTCGCACCCGTCGCTCTTCCCCGAGTTCCTCGTCATACCATCCCCGTTGATTCCGTTGATCGCCTCCACTCTATGCTTGCTCTGACTTTCGCCTATCCGTGCTTTACAAATCTGCCGTATGGTTGTTCTTTATGGTCGGTTGTTTTATCACTGGTTCTGTCTGTTGGTTGTTTATGGGATTCTTATGTTGTTTCAGTATGTTAGTCGTCCATGACGTTAGTCTGTTGATCGTTGGTTCTGTAGTTTGTGGTTTCTGCATGTTGTTTTTAATGGGTGTTTTGTTGGTATTTCAGATGCATATGCTGTACTGGGCTTACTTAAGTTGGGTTATCATCGATATTATGTTAAATCTATGATAGTTCTTTTGTGTACTTCATCTCTCTGATTTGGTGTTAGTTTCTTTACGTGTTCGTTCCTTTTGTTCCTTATATACTCTTTACATACTCTGTCTCTGTACATTTTTTAGTTTTCTCCGTTTTCTAATTTGGCCTGCTACGCAAAATCGTAGCTTGCCAATTTCTCTTTTCTACTTTTTGTGGATGACAAAGGGGGAGACATATACATATATTCAGGGGGAGTCTATATGACTATACTCAGGGGGAGTAACATCTATATGACTATACTCAGGGGGAGTAACATCCGTAACATCACATTTCATATCAACATCATGTTCATACACTTCTTAAAACTTTTCACTAACATGATTAATTCACATTTTTTATTTGTCATCATCAAAAAGGGGGAGAATGTTGGAACTTGGTATTTTCCATCCTCTCTTCCATAAAGTTTTGATGTGACAAATCAATATATTTCATGTTACTAACTTTATCTATGCAGATGTACAGCTACAACGCAAATTCATTTACATCGCGCATATGATCAAAGTACAAGGATCCTCTGCAAAAACAACCTTGCTACTCAAATTACGTGTGAAACACGTATCTACGGAATGATGTAATTTTTACTTTTTAGATAGCTTCAGGGCCTTGGTTATATCATATCATATATCCTTAAAGCTCAAATCTACATCATCTCCTAACTCATTTGATCCTAAGTCAAAATTCGTATTTTTTTCAGTACTAGCCTACTAGGATTTTTCCTAGCCTAGCAAAACAGTTATATTTTGACTTGATACTTTCATACAAGGATCTATCCGTTGTCTATTCCACGTCACCAAAATTTTGTGACCGTTTGTTACCGTTTCAAAATTAGCAGGCTACGAATTTTCGTAGCATGCCAAAATGCTTTTGGGACTGAAACTTTCCAGAACAGTTTCTAACCGTTCTCCAACGTTCCTCTCAGTTTCTGAACGTTGTGCAACGTCTCTTTTAGAGCCGTTCACAACCGTTTATAAAACCTATAAAAGGAGGGGTACCCCCTCTCATTTTCCACACACTTTCCTCTTCTAAATTCTGATTTTGTTGAAAGCAAGTCTTTGATTTTCTTAAGTAATTCTGCCATTAGTTGTTGTTTTCTTATTTGTAAGAAGAAATCATTAGATTTCTCTCTTCATTTAAGAACGGAAGAACTTGGATTTTCAACATCACTTTTGGAAAGTTGTTTGTGTTCATAATTGCAAGAAGATATCAATAGATCTCTCTCTTCTTTTATGAACCAGAGAACTTCAAGTGTTGCGCTTCATTACATATCTTTTACATCTTGAAGTTCATCTTCTAAACACCATCCTTGAATTCATTCTCTGAAATTTATACCAAGGCTATATGTGTTTTTCTATTTCTTATTTAACAGGTTGGAATCTCTGTTTAGAGATTGTACAAAGTTTGGGACACGAGGAGTGTCGCCATTTTTGTAAGTTCATGCTTGCGGGGCAAGTAATTATAGTGGATTGAAAATCTCTACGGGGTAGAGGACTGGAGTAGGATCACAAGGATCTGAACCAGGATAAATCTCTGTGTTTGCGATTGGTTTAATTTTCAGCACTTGTCATTTTATTTCTGTGCCATCTTTGCTAATATTACTAACATCTTATTTGCGACAATCTTTTAATATACACTATTCACCCCCCCTCTAGTGTATTGATCCTTACAGGCTAAAATTACATTGTTCTCAAAACAGACAGAAAGTCCTGTCTGTTTGGCACGGTCAGCGGGCCGTCGGTTGGCTCTCCGGGTTGTCTGTTGGAAGAATCGGCTACAGATGAACTGATGGGTGAAGGTCACCCGATCGGTTGGAATTCACCTCCAATTTCCCGTGAACTCTGTTGAGATGAACCGGTCGGTGACCCGGTCGGTTGACCCTCACTGTGCTTCAGCTGTTGTCTGAGTCATGCACGCGTGCATCACCCGATCGGTTAGCTATGTCCAACCGATCGGGTGGGGGCTGAAAGTTGGCAATCTTGGTCGTTTGACCCCCTGGATCGTGCGTGACTCCTTCCGTTGCTCCGGGGACTTATAATATCTTCGTTATGTGTCCCCTACACTGGCGATCTCCTGCAAAAACACAAAAACACCAAAAAGTGAAAGAAAACTAAAAATCCCAAGAAATTGGGCACGAGACTGGGGAAAATAACGGAAAAACACAAAGAAGACGTGCGTGAATATATAAAATATACACATACGTCAAAATCCCCCAAGCTGAACCCTTCCTCGTCCTCGAGGAAGACGTGTGAGAGTAGGAGCTCGGGGGGAGAAAATAGAGAGAAAGAGAGAAAGAGAGAAATCTAAATCCTAAATCACCCGTCATGGCCAACAAAATCAAAAACGCCACACCAAGCAAGCAAGCGACAAATCACAACACTAAACCAAAGAAGACGAGTCCAAACGAGTGTCGTGGGCCCATGCGGTGAAGCGCAAGTGAGTGTGGTCGCGTGCTAGCAGGCGGTGTTACTGTTTACAATGTGCAACAAAGCTATATATACGAATATCCAAGAAAAGACCCAAATATCGATTTGATTTGAAATAAGCGGCGAATATATAGCTCAAGCATGCATCAGATCAGAGTCAAGCATGCATCAGATCAGAGTAAGAATCGAATCGTATCATGCGTCAGGGACTCCAGACTAGGAAATCACCACACTATCGCCTAGATAATAGCTAGAAGGTCCCTATTCCAAGTGTTTTCAAAAATGATGGGGGTTGAGATGATGTGGAGAAGAACACTTGGTGCAAATTCTCGCCTTCTCATTATTTTCGATAAGTAGGAAAATATTCACACATCAATTTTTTTGGGTTTTGGATATATGTATTTTTTTGGGTTTTTGGCTATACATATATATATATTTTCTTTTCTTTTCTCTTTTCCTCTTCTTTTTGGGTTTTTCTTTTCTCTTTTTTTTTGGATTTTTGGACTTTTGGGTATATACTTGTGTGTACTCTCCCAAGTGGGAGAACGGTACACGACGAGGGGATTTGCACCAAGTAAATTAAAAAAGAAATCGGATTCTAGACACTTGGGCAAGGGAGATTTTTTTGCTAATCAGAACATATGCCAAATGGGTTATCCTAGTCCTAACTGTGGAATCCCGACACATGCGAAATGAAATATACGATATAAATATAGCAGGCATATAGAAGCAAACATGAGAAGCAAATACCGCATATTCAAATCGAAACATGATAATCTAGGGGTCATTCCAGGACAGGTATATAAATCAAAATCACACAGTAGAAGCACACCGTAAGCTAGACACACAAAAGCAAAATGGACCCACGATGCATGAAATGCAAGAGGACTCAACTTCCTAGGGTTAGTGAATGTGATTATCGAAGCCATGCTAGGTGTGTGTGTGATTCTGTGGCGATTCATCATTTGGGGTCATCTCTAGGGGAGAGAGGAGAAAAAGGAAAGAAAGAAAAAGAAAAACACGGTGAAAACGACTCAAAAATAAAGAAAAAGACACAAAACGACGCACGAAGTGCGACTCCCCCAAGCTGAAACTTGCATTGCCCTCAATGCAATAAAAGTAAATACGGGAGGGGAATGAAAATGGGGGAGGGGAATACGCACCGACTCAAAAAGAGATGAAAAATAAGAAAAGCACACATACGAAAAAGGAAAATAAAGAAAGAGGAAAAAGACATACAGAAAATGAACGATAGAAAAGCACACTACACGACATAAATAAACAAGCACACCACACAGAAAAAATCACGACAAAACATACAAAAATGAAAAATGACTTCCCCCAAGCTAGACATGACAATATTAGCGATAAGATATGATCATGATAATGCAGAAATATGCCAGGGGGAGGTCAGAAAAGAAAATGAAATCAAAAAGCAGGAGAGGAATCGTCCTCGTCCTCCTCAGTAGAAGATGGAGGGGTGTGGAGGGGAGAGGTGGGGGGTGTGCGGAGAAGTGGGGAGAGGGGTGCAGGATGTATGTGGATGGGTGTGGATGTGTGGACGATGGGTGGTGTGGTAGTGGTGATGGTGGGTGGAAGGGAAATGGCGACCAAAGCGGTGGTAGATGGGGTGGATACGGTGGTAGATGGGGTAGATACGGTGGTAGATGGGGTAGATACGGCGACGGAAGAGGATGGTGGGGGAAGTGATCACGAACGCACCTGTAATTTCTTGCGGTGCACGTATGGGGTGACGGTAGTGGAGGGTGGTGGATCTGTGGGGTCGACGTCGGTGGTCGTGAGTGGAGGTGAAGTGGCAGGAATGGGAACGGTGGTAGTGGGAGGGGATGGTCGCTTAGGGGGTGATGGGTGTGGTGATGAATGTGATGGGGGAGGTGAAGAGTGGGATGGTGGAGGTGAGGGGGGTGGAGTGGGTGGTGGTGTAGGTGGAAGTGGTCCATGAACGTGAGTGAGAATGCGGAGGATGGCGGCCACATTCCTCTTAAGTGCGAGGAAACGTGGGTGAGAGAAGATCGAAGAGGATGGGTCCAAGGAGGTGGAGGATGAAGCACGAGCGCGCAGTGAAGCTAGCTCAGCCTCGAGAGCAAAGCGATCGGAGGCGGCACGGCGGACAGAAGAAGTAGAGGCTGGACGGGAGGTGGAGGTTGTGCCAGCGGTAGTGGTCATGCCGACACCAGAGGCTAGGCCTAAAAGGGCCTCACTCAGAGCCTCTGAAGTGATAGGGCCAGGAGCCAGGATGGTATGACTGGGGCCAGCCCCGGAGTCTCCCAGGGACGCAGTGATATCCTGCTTGCCTAAGTGGGTGGCAGGGGAAGGTGGTCTAGGTGCACCCTGAGGAAGGAATGGAAGACGTAACCCCCCCCCCAGAAAATTTGGCTCGGGAGGAAATGTCCAATCCGCCACAAGCTGGATAGTCATGCGAGCTGGGTTGGGTAGAATGATATACGAAGCAGGGGGTGTCTGTAGTGGAAAGTGAAACGACCATCAGGGCGGGGCTTGATCATGTGTATGTGCCGCATGACATCAAGATCTAAGCGTGTAGGTCCTGTGGCAGTGAGCAAATCTCGGGGGATGGCAATATTGAACTGGGGATACGAAGCTATGATAGTAATAAAGCCCTCGCAACAAAGTTTGCCCTTGCCGGCGTGGCTAATCTCAAGTAGCTTGTGAATAAGCCAAGCACCGGCGTGAATGGGAATGACAGGGGCCCTAAAAGCAATCTCGTCATCACCGTGAACAAAAGCAAAGGTCATGGCCTATAAAATGAAAAGATCAGGGATGGTCACGGTACCTGACTCATCCCTGGGGAAGAATGTGGAAGATATGATTCGGTGGGCCAGACGGAATATGGGGTGAATGATGGAGGAGGCCTTGGCCTTACCTTGAGGATAGTGAGCGTGGAGGATGAGGCGAAACCAAAATTGATTGACGTCAAAATCGGGGTGATACCCGTAGGGACAGATAGCGTCGTCCCCAAGAACGGGGAAACCAAAGATGTTATTAATGGTATTCAGGTGGGTACGGATGGTTTTGTTACAGACGCGGAAAATGACGATCGACCCTGACTCACAGACAAGGGAGGATAAAAATTCGAGTGTGAGGGAGGGGTGGGATACCGTGGTGGCGTTCAGGAAAGCTGTCCAACTTAAATTGGCGAAGAGAGTTGACGTGCGTTTATATTTCATATATTTGCGTGCGTTTTCTTCCGTGTTTTTCCATATTTTACCGCCGTCTTATATTCGTTTTCTCGTGTTTTCTTGTTTTCTTTCACTTTTCCGTGTTTTCCGTATTTTTTCAGGTGTTTACTGGCATACGGAGCATAAAACGATGATATCGCAAGTCCCCGGAGCAACGGGAGGAGTCACACGTGATCCAGGGGGTCAAACGACGAAGATTGCATCTTTCAGCCCCTCACCAGATCGTTTGATCATCTTCAACCGATCGGGTGATGCACGCGTGCACCACCCGGACGCAGCTTGGAGCTCATGAGAAGTCACCCGGTCGGTTCAGTGACCGGGTCAAAAGCTCAAAGTCTCTGGAATTCGAAGCTGATTTCCAACCGATCGGGTGACCTTCACCCGATCGGTTCACCTGTAGCCTAATTTCAACAGCCAAGACTCGAAGATCCAACCGGTCTCCTCACCCTGTTGGCACCAAGATCCAACCAACTGCACCCATGTTTCAACCGACCGGTTCATCCTGACCGGGTGAAGTTCCGCTTTGTGCTGTAGTTCTGTGAAGCGCTTCACCCGATCGGTTGACTTGTCAACAGCCAAGACTCGAAGATCCAACCGATCTCCTCCACCCGGTCGGTTCAGTGACCGGGTGATGTCGTTTTCTATATATAGAACCCTAAGTTTCCCAGATTCGGGAGTTGGTTATTTTTTGCTGTTTTCTTCATTTTGTGACGGCTGTAATTTCCCAGTTTTTGTAAGTTTTCAGATCTTTATGAAACTTTAGTATTATCTTAATTGCTTTACTACCATTGCATTTCTATTGTCGGATCATGATTTTTACGGTCGATTTCTGTTTAGATCGCTTTTTCCTAAATATGTGTGAGTAGTTCCCGAATCCGGGATTTTTGTGGAAACCCCTTCGTTGGTTCTCCCCGATGCATCCATAGGGTTAGGAAATCGATAGGGATTAGGAATCTAACGGTTACGCGGGGTGTTTCATTGTCATCGACGGGAAAAAGACCGCCTTTGACCGTCGGGCCAAGGGGGAATAAACTTGGCGGTTGACTCCCTAGCCATAGCTCACGCCCTTAGCGTAGACGCCGAATCCTAGCGCGCAGGAGCGGTAGGATGAGACGTTGGGAGTTATCGTTGCAAGCTTAGTGCTCCCGGAGTCGATCAGTGTTAATGGACACGGGAGTGCCCACTGATCGAACCCGGGAAGTCCGGTGTATCATCCTGGGCACCGACCGGAATATCGGGCTCATGGGACGCCTGTACCACTTTCAGAGGCAACGTCTCACCATTAGACCCTAATTCCGATCGCTATCCTACCCGTAGGCCGTATCGGCGAGAATCGAACGATGGGGGTGGAAACCAAAGTCCCGGGTTTTTACTTTATATTGTCTATACTTTACATTCCGTTTACCGTGACAAACCCTCATTTGATCCGGGCTAGCTCGCCCATGGGGTGAATTTGATCCTCTCTGACACAAGCACATCCACGCCTCCCTGAGTTCGACCCCCAAGCCACACTACAACACCGTGCGCTTACGGTTACAAATATTAAATCTCATGCCCCCGATCCTATCGTTGCACACATCTAGCATAGCGACAAGCGGGGGGCGTCAAGAGTCTCGACCTCGATGAACACACCGAGATCGATAAGCATTTAGGCATGGGAAAATTTGGTGGATAGGTGCCCCCGTGCATCGAGTCTATGATAAAAATCTTTTTGTTCCTGACCCAAAAAACGGTAGCCACGCGGGCCCATCATAGGATCCTCAGCTGGGATGATATGTTGGGGTTGGGGTTGGGGTTGTGCAGGCTATGTAGGAGGAGGGCGTGAGTGTGGTGGACGTGTGGTCTTTCGTCTCTTGCGAGACGACCCCTCCTCACGCATAATACACGTACCCTTATCTTGATCCCGGGCCATGTGAGTGTGTGTGCGTGAGTGAATGCAGGATATAATAAATGCACACAAACACAGGCAATCAAGCAAAATAGTAATACTAGGGCAAAATTGAAAATGGAGCTAAGGAACGAAGTTACCCAATAGAGATGACGATCCTTGCTCGTAGATCACCCAACGCAGCGCAATGAGAGGGCGTGTGAAGCCGCGACACTTCTTTTCAGCAAATTTTCGAAAGTGGGGGAGGTCGGGCGGAAATTAGGGTTTTTCCTAGGGTTAAATGGAAGAGGGAGAGAGAGAGAGATCGATGGAGATAAGGAAATAAGAAGTGTAGAGATCGATTGAGGGAGGTTGGAGGTCGGTTGGGGGAGAAATCTGGCCGGTTGAGGGAGAGGGAAAGCGAAACGGTGAAGGAGAAGTCGAAACGGGTGAAGGGAAATGAACGGGTGAGGGCGGGGGGTATTTATAGGGTTTAAGTCGAACAGATCGGGTGAGTTTTCACCCGATTGGTTAGGTATTATGTCGAAAATTCTGTTGAAAAGAGGCTACAGGCGAACCGATCGGGCGAGTTTTCACCCGATCGGTTGACCGCTTCACAATTTTTCCCGAGACTTCTGTGCAGCTCACCCGGTCAGTCACACGACCATAGCTTCTATCAACCGATCGGTTGATTAAATCCCAAATTTTCCGAGACTTCTGCTCTTTTCACACGGTCTGTCACCCGGTCTCAGTTTGCTTCACCCAACCGGTTCGTGGATGAACAGATATAGGCCACTTTCTGATACGTCCCACCCGATCAGTTGAGGGATCACCCGATCGGGTGGGGGCTTGTTTCCTGCAAAATTCCAAAAATGGCCTAAGTCCTTCGACGAAAGTTCCCGCGGCTGGATTTATTTATCAAAATAGGAAAAATAAAGCTAAAAATAAAACTAAAAACAAAGATGAAAGTTTAGAGCATGGGTTGCCTCCCATGAAGCGCTTTTGTTTAACGTCGTTTGCTCGATGCCCGTAGATGATTTTCAAGGTGGACGGGGGTGATGCCCTAAGTTTGGCATCCCTTCAGATTCTGAATTGGTGACCCTTGGTGTCGTCGGCGGTGACAAGTAGACTTGCTCGACGATCCTCCCTCTGTTGATGGTATCAGGGGGCTTCTCTCTTATATTGGCGTCTACCGCCACTCTTTTCAAGATCCGGATCTCATCACCGGTAAGCCCCATGGGCTCCTTCCCTTTTCTCCTCGTCGGAGGAGCTTTTTGGAATCCGGGAGGGATCGTATGTGATGCATCCGCTTCCCCAGCAACATCTTCTTTCTTCAGCCCGACATGTTCTTCCAAGTCCCCCAAGCTGTCGGGGGGTTCCTTAAAAGAATTTCCCAGGCCCCAGCTTCCACAGTGTAACGACCACTTCTCGTGGTACGTTGTTCGTGCACGTGCTTTTGACCGAGCACGTGTTTGTTTTAGACTTTGTTTGTTTGTGAACACTTTAGTGTGATATGCCGTTGTGAATGTCCCTGAGAGTATTAAATAGTGGCACTATTTTGGAACGACGTTTCTCGAGTCGTTTTCCCACAATTTAAACTTACTCGATGAGACGTGACGATTCTCACTCTTGACGGGAGACGTTTCTATTTTTAGTTTCGTTGTCCGACGTCAAAATTGAGTTCCGTCTTCTTAGTTAGCTCACATTCGTCATCACGATCACCACAATATTTATTTTATAATTTTTGGAGTTTATTTGACCACTTTTATAATTTTTACAAGTTTTATATTATTTTTAATAATTAATTTATAAATTATTTTCGGCCAAATAAAATTTATTTAAGTTTTAAACGTTTTAAAGAATTTTTGAGCCAATTTCCAGCTCATTTGGACCAGGTCAAACCCTTGGATGAGATGGAGTAATTGAATTTCAAATTTTAAATCTTTTTAAACTTCTAATCCTATTAGATTTAGCCCTAGACCAAGTCAACCCATCTATACTATATAAGCAACCCCTAGCAAGACCTATTTTCCAAAGAAATTAGCCCTAGCCTCTTCCAAACTTGAAATTGGACGTTGCGACGAATCGTCGCAACGTTGCGACGTTCAGCCCCCCGCACGACCGAGAAAACCCACCGCATCCGCCCGCTCCGACCGATAGCCGCCCCAGCATCCTCGCCGTCCGCACGCTGCAGCAGCCGCCCACGCCCGTTCCCCCCGCTTGGCCGAGAGAGGCCCTCGGTCTGACCGAGGCCCCGCTCCGCACAAGCGCTCCGCATCGACCCGCCCCGTCGCCCCGCTCCGCTCCGTGTCTGACCGGTCGCCCCGCCCGCTGTGACCGAGCACCCAAGCTTTGCACACCGCAGCCTCGCATCCCAAGCACACGACCGACGGTCCCTATCGGTCTGACCGAAGGAAACGCCCGCACCCGTCGCTGTGACCGACCCCCGCTGCTGCACAGCCCCGTTCTCTCGCAGCGACCGAGGAATTCTCCCGCATTGGAGGGGTACGACCGAGAGTCACTCGTCGCAACCCCGCATCCGTCGCACCGCTTGCCACCGTGGGCCCCCCAAGTTCTCCAGAGTTATTGTGGGTCCCCCAAAGGTCCCTAGGACTACTATGGGCCCCACCTAGGTGCTTTCTCTCCGACGATTCGCCGTGCACGACGTTGCGACAAGTTGAAGCCCGTCGTCGCACGTGCTAACCTTGGAATCTGGAACCGTTGCCCCGGTCGAAGCTCTGAATTTTCCAGCAAGGAATATATATTGGAATCAGGACTTGGAGCGCGTTCTATTATTCCAACCCCCGGCGTCGCTACCCGACGCCGGTGTAGCTTTCGCGTCGTGTTGAGGTAACGTTTTGCACCCCTAGGACCCCCAACCCAATTGCATGCTAATCAAGACTAAAAATCAGTATTTTAAAGTATTTTAAATGTTTTAGCCATCACTAATCAAGATTAATAAAAACGGATGTAGGCCGGTGGACTTGTGCACGTAGGAATCGTGACTTTGGACTCGTTGGATGGTGTTTTCTTGACGTGATAGTTGCAGGCAAGTGAAACTTGCCAACTCTTGTGTAGGGCCATGTTTTTAGGCCACTTTCTTGTTCCTAGCGTAAAAGAGACTAGTCAGTGAAATGATAGCTGGCTAGACGCCTACTTGATCTAGTTTGACAACGAAACTAGATCCGTCACCTAATTGATCTAGCTTGACAACGAAGCTAGATCCAACTCTTTAAACTTGTCATTCATGCATGCTAAACTGTCACGTTTACTTTCCTTACCTGTACACTTTACTATTTGCCATGCCATGTCATCCATGCATGTGAATGTTGCATTCGTAGCACACGCTACAATACTTGTACTCGTACTCCTTGTCCGGCTAGGTGCACCCCTACGCCATACTTGTTTACACACTTCCTGGCTCGTGGTCCAGAAGCGAGCATTCCGTGTTTAGGGGTAAGGCCCTGGCTCGACACACGTGGAGGGGTAGGGATAAACGGTTACTTGAGCTTAGGAGTGGCCTGATCCGCCCTCTAGCCAAAAGACGGAATCTCTGTGCACGAGGTGCTTACTTTCCTTGTCTTGTACTTGTCTTGTGAATGATTCATGTAATACTTATCATCCATGCCATGCCATGCTCGTACTTTACTTTACTTTACCTGCTGCACTCATACTTTAACTGCCATGTCATTGCATCATGCTAGAACTGCTAGGTTGCTCTTACTTGTACTTTCAGTTTCACTTGCACAAGTCTTCCAGACTTGCTGACATGTGCCCCTTTCTCTTTGGGTGTCACATGTTAGACCCTGAGCCAGAGTTAGTTGTAGCGGACGAGGTAGTTGCTGACACTGAGCCTACGTTCGTCGAGGAGTTCGTGGACACCGGAGACCAGTTTAGAGACTGTTGGCGTTGCTTTTGCTTTAGGCTGCTGTTAGATGTCGGTGCTTGCACCTTTACTTTGTTGTTGTACTTTGTACTTTTGTTGGCCATGCTCGGCCTCTTTTAGACTCTTTTCTTTTAGCCTGGTGGCTTTTCTGTGATGTTGAGATTTATTGCTAGGGATATTCTGAGATGTTTCTTTTGTCTCTTTCGTTATTATTATCTTTGTTTCGTTCGCGTTGCAAGGACCTGCAGTTTTAAATTGGATTGACGCTTATCGGACTTGCAGCTTTGTAGCTTCAAGTCTGAGCGGACCTTCTCACGCTTCGCCTCCATATTTTTGGGAAGCGGGGCGTGACACACAGCTCTTTCTTCCTCGTTGTCCAGCATATTGTAACTTGGTTCATCTAGGGGGTGCTTCATTGATAACCCCAAGTCGAACTCGACCTTTTCGTTGCCAACATTAAGGGATAACTTCCCTTTCTTCACGTCTATCAGCACGCCAGCACGGCCATGAAGGGCCGTCTAGGAATTCTACCGGTACATGTACTCCACTAATGTTAACGGGCAGGTCGTCTACAATTCCCACCGGGTATTTGACCGATCTATCGGCTAATTGAAGTGTCATACCCGTGGGCTCTAGGTCTCCCATCCCTATCCTCCTGTATAGAGACAGGGGCATTAGAATGACGCTCGCTCCTAAGTCCACGAGCGCCCGATGGATTTTTACTTCCCCAATGTACAAGGAATGGAGAAGCTTCCTGGGTCTTTTAGCTTGGACGGATTCGCTCGCTGGATGAGAGCACTACATTCCGCCATGAGAACGACCTTTTCCTTTCTCGAACCCCTCGTCACCAAGTCATTTAAAAATTTTGTGTTGGAGGGAATTGTCTCTATGGCTTTGAGGAATGGGACTGCAAACTCAAATCCTTGACCATAGCGAAGAACTTACCGTATTTTTCATCAATTTTAGCCTTGGCAAGTCGTTGTGGAAAAGGCACAATGGGCTTAAATACTTTGAGGCTCACTTCCTCGTCCTTCTTCTTCTCTTCTTCGGGGACTCCCTCCGGAGTCGTATTCTTTGGTGGCGGAGCTCCGCCATCCTTCGATTTTTCAATTGGCCTCCCAACGACCGACGGAGATTTCGGTTCCTTAGCGGGCACTCTTGTGGGAATTTGTGTCCCACTTCTCAAGATGATAGCGGACACATTCTCATGTTCATGCGTTAGTGCCAAAGTCCGATTTGCCCCCCTCGGATTCACTTCCGGTTGTGGCGGCAATTGATTTTGCGACCTTTGAAGGTTCGCCACCTGCAACCCCAGCAGGGTTACTTGGTCAGTGAGAGCTCTCTGCCCCATTTCCAACTTTAAATTGATCTTCTCTTGGCTTGTGATATACTGAGTCAAGAGGGACTCAACCGGGGAGATAGCACGCTGCTGGCCATATTGCTGCTGCTGCTGCATGGGCTGCTGGTTCCTTGGTGGATACTGCTGGTACACCTGTGGAGGCTGCTGCTGCTGCTGATACTGCTGCTGCTGCTATTGCCTAGGCGGCTGATATACTAGCTGCTTCTGCTGCTGAAGCGGCTGCTGATAGGGTGCCCGATAGCTAAGATTGGGGTGGTTCCGGTTATTCGGAGAATAAACCGGATAGGAGCTAGTCCACGGTGGATACGGCGCATTACCTGTAGGGTTGAAGAAAAGTGCGCTAGCTTGATCCATCGGTGGTGAAATGTCACCACCCTCGAAGTCTCCCAGGACTTCCGCTTCCACCACTGATACTTGTTGGGTGCCGGCACCACCAGCTCCTACCATGAGCGCTGAGATCTGGGTCGATAGCAAATCAAATTTGCTAGAAAGCTTGTTGACATCCTCGACTCTATGAATGCCCCTAGATCTAGGTGTCGCACGCTCGTCGCACCACCGATCATTGTTCGATGCCATGTTCTCTAATATGTTCCCGGCATCTTCTTCACTTCTAGACATGAAGGACCCCCCAGCCGCGGCGTCCATCGAAGATTTCAAGTCATCCCTCAGTCCGTTATAGAACAGATTAATAATCTGCCACTTTGGAAGCTCGTGATGAGGGCATCTCCGCTGCATCTCTTTGTATCTCGTCCAAGCTTCATATAGGGACTCGTGGCTAGTCTAGGAGAAGAAGGAGATCTCACTCCTTAGCTTCATCGTTTTCCCCGGAGGGAAGAACTTAGTCAAGAACGCATTCGAGAGCTTCTCCCAGGTATTGAAGGTGTTCGGGTCCTTTCTCCTAAGCCATTGCTTGTCCTTATCCCACAGAGAGAAGGGGAATAGCTTCAGACGGATTGCTTCAGCGGTGACACCATTAATCCTGAATGTGTCACACTTCTCGAGGAAGGAGTCCAAATGTTCAATAGGGCTCTCCATGGGTGCCTGACGTGCCTGCAATCTACACCTAGGACCCACCTGGCGGTGTCACGATCGTCAGGCGTGATATGGCTCCTAGGCTACGACTTCGGGTTCAATCCGTAAGCGGACGGTGTCGAGTTATAGTATAAAAGATAGTCGGATCCCACAGGGACGGTGATAGTGTACGTAGTAATCTCAGTCTGTTTCTAAGTCTAGAAGTAATGTAGCGGTCGGAGTGAGAATGAATTAGGTTGATAGTGGTTGTTGTGTACTTAATAAAAGGAACTAGGGCTTTAGGGATCGCCGCTAGGATCGTTGGGGGTTGATGTTTGATAGGATCCCCTCATTGCATTGGGGTTAGGGAATTAATTTCCCCAATTCATACCACTCTCGTGGATTAGAATTGCGGGGTATTCCGGCGGCTCTCGTTGACGCAATGGCGGTAGCCGTCAACGTAGCATTATAGTTCGTCGACGGATACCTTCAGGGCACGAGCTGGGCATGGTCATGTGCCTTGATTGGATCCGTCGATTTCCCTATTAGAATCCCTAGATACCACTTAAGTACATCGATTCCACAGACCGTGGGCACGATCTCAGTACGGGTTATCTACGTATTCGGTATGATCTACTGGAATACAACCCTAAATCCCCAATTCAACATTGGGATCCAGAGCTACATTTTCCCCCTAAAATCCTAGGGTTCACCCATCAGCCCTAGAAAAGATCTACTCACTCATGTTAATCAGAGCGCACAAAAATATCAGTTTTACGTAGGAAAACATTTCTTGCAATAGGAGAAATTAGGGCTAAAGATTACTTACAACGAGAACGAACGAAGAAAAAATCACAAATCTTCAAAATAGATCCAGAAGTCTACTACAAAAATTGATCCCAAAAATCCCTACAAAAATCGATCCGGAGCTCTCTAAAATTTTCCAAAAAACAAAACGCAGAATGAACCCTCCACGCTAAGCCCGTAGTCGCGAGCTTCAGCTGCCCAAAATCGCGCACATCACGCCTTTAGAAAATCTTCCAAAAATGCCCCAGGAAGTGCCGGTCGAGTAGGTGACTCGGCCCGAGTCGGAGCTGCTCGGCCAGTGGTTCGGCCCGGGTCGCATGCTGCTCGAGCTCAGAATGGATGACTCGGTCGGCTGCTCGGGGTGTGCTTAGGGACTACTCAGGGTGTGCTATCTGGCTGAGCAGATGATATGCTCGGCCCGAGTCAGCCGTATCTGTAGCCTCTCTAACATGTCATGGCTCGGCCCGAGCAACAAGCTGCTCGGGCCGAGCATTTTCTGGGAAGGCTCTGTGCTGCTGCTGCCTCTCTCTCTGTCTGCTCTCTTTCTTCTTCTTCTCCTCCTTCTCTCCTCCAACAGCTCTGAGAACGTGACGAACTCCTCCAGAGCCCCGCCAACGGGCTCATGAGCAAGTCGGATGTGTCCATACCCAGGCGGGGGTCCAAATCGCTCCAAAATCCCTGAAAAC
The DNA here is from genome assembly GCA_030789695.1 of Scilla litardierei. Lineage (NCBI taxonomy): Eukaryota > Viridiplantae > Streptophyta > Magnoliopsida > Asparagales > Asparagaceae > Scilla > Scilla litardierei. The sequence goes on from CM061142.1 coordinate 731,681,172, forward strand.
TTCAAATATACTATGAAACTCGAAATATCGTCAGAAATACCAAAATCGCAGTAAAATGTGAGATTTGGATGCGGAGATGATATGCAATGCGATGGAAATATGATATGAAAATGATGTAAAATATGGACACATCAAAATCCCACAAGCTTACCTCTTACTCTTCCTCGAGGAAGATGAATAATCGGTACGCCAGGAGGAAAACAAAATGAAAACAAGAAAATAAAAACAAAAAGAAGTGAAAAACGAAAAGAGAGAAATAAGAGAGAAGTGCTACAGATGATCGGTCAGATCTCAGGCCTAAAAAGTCTATCACGATGATCTGAGTGCTAAACATGCATGCTATTGGTAATTTCAAGCATTATATATTATATGTCATGTAATGCAGGCAAAGAATAGGGATCTACTGAAATAACACCGTCAAATCCTATCAATCTCATGCAATCCCTAGAGTCTAGTATAAAGTAGTTGATAACACCCTTTCAATCAAAGATACACAAGGAGCACAAAAGATTCACGCAACATGCAATAGAGAATAGAAAGATCATGCCTTTCAGATATTCAAATTGATACGTGAAAAATCCCCAAAACTAAAGTAATTTGTAAAGTTTGGGTTTTATTAAATCTCCCCGACGTGCACCATCTCCACTCTAATTTCAAGCTCACTCATATGATCAGTTGGTTTACCCCCAAGCTTAGCTTGAGGCGTCGCATCAATGAAAATGATATGGAATTTAATTTTTCTTCCCAGAACGAGATATAGCTTCTAAATGAAATAACACAATATGGTATTTATTCATCCATTTTTTTCTTTTCTTTTCTTTTTTTGAATAAGAAGCTATACTTTTTATTTTTATACATGGGAAGTGAGATGCGGTAAAGTAGCTATAGGGGTGTAACCAACTGGTTTGTAGAGAAAAAATAGATATGTGGAGAAGGAAGATAATGGGACACTCGGTTCACTCATAAGAGGGTACACATCAGTTCGATAAAATAAAACTCTAACTAAACTCATATATAGCATGGGTATTTCGCTTCTCTAAATGAATACTGAAAATAACATGCGGTAATAATCACAGTGTCAACATGCATGCAACAGAAGTGAATAAGATAATAAATACAGGTGCTCCAAGTGTTTAGTGATGCGTGAACCTGGGTGCATTTCCAAACATAAATCATACTAGATACTAATTCATGCAGTTGATTTCAATTCATATCAGGTATTAAATCAGACAGATCATCAAAAGAAATACATGCATATAGACAATAAAGCTGAAATTAATCCTAATAGCATGCCAAAGAGATAAGCATCGCTAAAACCTAATAAACCTAGAGAGATATCATCATTTAGACCACCTCAGCAGAAATAAAAAGAAACGGAGAAAAAGTGGAAATAGATAAAAAGAAGATGCATGCATGGGGAAAAGCAGAAGATGTGATGCAAAATGAGAAAAAAATGGGCGGTAAAGTGGCGAAAAAGTGAAGTAAAAACTGAAAATAAGAGAAGAAAATGTAAAAAATAAAAATAAAGCGGCAGCGCTCATCCCCCAAGGTAAACCTAGTAGTGTCCTCACTGCTAAGTAATCGCTCGTGAGTGGGAGATGAGGCTAAAGGGGTGGGATGGGCAGGAAAATAAGATAAAAACTATGTGAATAAAGGAAAAAGGAAATAAAAATAAAAATGTGACATGATGCAATGCAATGTGGAATGATGCATGAGTGGGGCCTCCCCCAAGCTGTGGTAAAGCAGGGCCCCGCAAAGACAGATGGGCACGAAAAATATGGGGGAGGCAAACTGGATAGGACTATATCAAGCAGAGGCACCACCCTCTCGGGGTGGTGATGGGTCCCTCTGCTGTGGACCTGGGACGGTGGATGGCGGCTGGGATGGTCGAAACTCGTGTGGGGGTCGGTACGAAAGTGACGCATGAGGCTCTGGAGGAAAGGAAGGTCACGATCGAGCACCTCTTGAGTTACCGGACCACCATAATATCCTGCTAGTAGGACCATGGCGCCAAAGCGGTCTTCTTGATCATTGTCACAAAATGTAATCTCGAATTCTATGTCTCCTATGTAAAGGGGGCGGAAGGACGGGGAGGGGAAGGTGGTGCAGGGGTGGCGGTGGATGAATCGGTGGCGGTGGTGGCTCGGGTGGGGGATCATGTGCGACGAGTGCACCGGGTAGGCCTAGGGTTGGATGTACCGGCGTTGGCGGGTCTTGCACGGTGTGGAGGCATTAAGTAGGGGGAAGAGAACAAATTTGTAATATGTAAATCAGATGGGGAACGAGTTTACCGACTCGAAAAAGATGGCGATTTGTTTCGATGTCGTGGTTGCCGCCGATCCGGTTTATCCCCAAGCTCTTCAAAGATGTATCCTTGTTCAGCAATTCAAACCTGAAAGAGAAACATGGGGGCGTCAGTATTTTCAGAAAAGGGGAACAACTGATTCAAATTGTAAAGAACAAATGCTCGGATTGAATGTTGAACGATGGGAGGCGTCCTCGTGGAGAGAAGGAACGGCTCCAAGAGAGGTGGTGACGGCTGCAAGGAGGGTGTGAGGGTTTTGCCGAGCAAAGAAGACTTCTCTGAATCGGAAACGGCGCTTAAATGGGCGTAGATGGGCCGGTCGTAAGGAGCAGCGGCCCGCCTTGTAGCGAGGAGCGATTCGGACTGAGTCAATAGGTCGCTCAGTCGGGTGAGTTGGCGGGGAATGACTCGGTCCGAGTAAGAACTTGCTCGGGCCGAGTTGCAATTACCTTGCTCGGGTCAACAGGTGGCTATTTCTTCTCAATTTTAGGCCACTATAAAACTCGACCAAGCAAGAAGTTGCTCGGGCCGAGTCAAGTCCTGCTCGGGCCGAGTTAAAAATACTCTGCCCGGGTAGGTAGAGTGACGTTTTCTCCTCAGTTTCCTCAGCCTGTAAAACTCGACCGAGTACGATGTAGCTCGGGCCGAGTCGATTTCAGCTCAGGCCGAGCACATATCTACTCGGGCATAGCTGACATTGCACTATCCCTTCTTATTTTTCGTATCTGTATCGCTCGACCGAGCAGATGACTGCTCGGTCGAGTTGCCTGTACCTCTTTTGCCAATCTTCCTCGGATGCCTCCTGATGTATCCCACCTTCCTCATACTGACTTGTCTTTGTATCAAACCTGTACAGACTCTGAGTTCATCAATCCTAGGATGGTTTTCAAAGTTTTATTTCTAAAATATGTAACAAGAGTAAGAATTTGAAAAAGAAGATCAAAAATCCAAGAAATTAGGTCACCTCCCAATAAGTGCTCGTTTTCAGTCATGAGCTCGACTCCCCTTAATTTATCAGTTGTCGTCGGGGAATCCCTCGAGGAAGTATGTCTCCTCTGTTCCCATAGGTTCTCCGGCTCTGTAGGGTTTAATTCTTTGACCACTGACCTTGAAATTTTCGTTCTTTCCCTCGAGCTCGATGGCGCCTCCTGGAGATAAGTTCACTATCTTGTAGGGACCGGACCACCTCGATTTTAGCTTCCCAGGGAAAAGGCGTAGCCTCAAGTTGTATAGAAGTACCTGGTCGCCGACATCATGGCGAACAACCGTGATGTTTCTATCGTGGTATGCCTTGGTTATTTCCTTGTATATCTTCGCATTTTCGTAGGCATGACGCCGAATTTCATCCAACTCATTACAATGAAGGGCTCGTCGGGTAGCGGCGCTTTGGTAGTCAAAATTCATTTTCTTTATCGCCTAGTATGCTCTATGCTCCAATTCCACCGGGAGATGGCAAGCTTTTCCATAAACCAGCCTGTATGGAGTTATGCCGATGGGGGTTTTAAACACAGTGCGGTAAGCCCAAAGTGTGTCGCCCAGCTTGTGTGAGCAATCCTTCCTTGAGGCGCTGACCGTCTTTTCCAGAATGCTTTTTATTTCTTTATTAGAAACTTCCACTTGGCCGCTGGTTTGAGGGTGGTAAGCGAGGGTGACCTTGTGATGAACCCCATACTTTTTCAACATTGCCTCGAATTTTCTTTCGATGAAATGACTCCCTCCATCACTTATGATCGTACGGGGGACTCCGAAGCGGGGGAAGATGGTGTTCTTGAAGAACTTGGCTACTATCCTTGCGTCGTTTATCGGGGTGGCTATGGCTTCTACCCATTTTGAGACGTAGTCAACAGCAACTAAGATATACTTATTACCGTTACTCGATGGGAAAGGCCCCATGAAATCGATGCCCCAGCAGTCAAATAGTTCTATCTCCAGGATGCCGTGGAGAGGTGTTTCATTCTTCTTCGTGATATTTCCCGTCCTCTGGCATCTGTCACACTTTCTTATGTACTCATTGGCATCCCTGAATATGGTGGGCCAGTAGAATCCACTTTAAAGAATTTTCACCGTGGTTTTGGTCACCGCAGCGTGTCCACCACATGGTTGATCATGGCAATGGGACATGATAGAAGTTGCTTCTTCTTTTGGTATACATCGTCTGATGATCCCATCGGCGCACGTTCTGAACAAATATGGGTCGTCCCAAAAGTAACTCTTGGCATCAAGTAGGAACTTCCTCCTTGAATAGTTGATAATCCGTGCGGAACTATCCCACTCACCAAATAATTCACTATATCGGCATACCAGGAGCTTCAGAGGTACATGCGACGAATAGTTGTTCACCGGTGAACGAATCGTCAATCGGTAAGCTGTCGTCCCCATGCCTCTGAATAAACCGTGACAAGTGGTCTGCTACCACATTTTCTGCTCCCTTCTTATCCTTGATCTCAATGTTGAATTCTTGGAGCAGAAGGATCCAACGTATCAGACGTGGCTTAGCATCCTTCTTGCTTAATAGGTATTTCAATGTCGCGTGGTCCGTGTGGATGATCACTTTAGATCCCAGAAGGTAGGATCTAAATTTCTCTATAGAGTAGACTACAGCTAGCAGCTCTTTCTCTGTGGTGGTGTAGTTCTTTTGGGCGTCGTCAAGGGTTTTACTAGCGTAGTATATGGCATGGAGCTTCCCCTCCTTCCTTTGGCCAAGCACAACTCACATTGCTTGGTCACTAGCATCGCACATAAGCTCAAACGGCAGAGTCCAGTCTGGAGGATGTATGATCGGCGTTTAGATGAGTGCTTCCTTCAACCTATTGAAAGCTAGCAGACAAGCATCAGTAAACACAAAAGGGGCATCCTTAGCCAGGAGCTCCGTGAGAGGGCGAGCAATATTGGAAAAATCTTTTATAAAGCGTCGGTAAAAACCGGCATGCCCTAGAAAGCCACAGATACCTTTGAGGTTAGTGTGGGGTGGTAAACTTTTGATAACCTCCACTTTGGCCTTGTCAACCTCGATCCCTTTAGAGGTAATGACATGCCCAAGGACCACTCCTTCTGTCACCATAAAGTGACACTTCTCCCAATTCAACGTGAGATTGTTGTCTTGGCATCATTCCAAGACTTTGGACAAATTAGCTAAGCAGCTATCAAACTCGGTGCCGTAGACGGAAAAGTCGTCCATAAATACCTCCATGATATTCTCGATGAAATCAGAGAAAATAGATGTCATGCACCTTTGAAATGTGGCGGGTGCGTTACATAGTCCAAACGGCATTCTTCGATAAGCAAAGGTGCCATAAGGGCATGTGAATGCCGTTTTCTCTTGGTCTTCCCAATGCAGCGGGATTTGGAAAAATCCAGAGTATCCGTCTAAGTAGCAAAAATATTTATGCTTAGCTAAGCGCTCGAGCATCTAGTCTATGAAGGGTAGAGGGTAGTGGTCTTTCCTAGTGGCTTTGTTCAGTTTTCTGTAATCGATACACATGCGCCACCCAGTGACAGTCCTAGTGGAGATTAATTCGTCTTTTTCATTTTTACAAATGTCATGCCCCCCTTTTTAGGGACAACCTGAACGGGGCTGACCCACTTACTATCAGAAATGGGGTAAATAATGTCAGCCTCTAAAAGTTTCAGAACCTCCTTTTCCTCCACCTCCTTCATGTTGGGGTTCAACCGACTTTGAGGCTCAATGGAGGTGGCATTCTTGTCCTCAAGGTGAATTCTATGCATACAAATGGTCTCGCTAATACCCTTTAGGTCAGAGATGTTATACCCTATCACCTTTCTGTAAGATCTGAGGATTCTTAGGAGACTCTCTAATTGGGGTTCTGTGAGGGCCGCATTTACAATGACAGGATAAATGGAATCTTCCCCCAGAAAGGCATATTTCAGATTAGCGGGGAGGGGTTTCAATTCTATCTGAGGGGGCGTTGTACCCCCGACGTCTCTTGCTTGTGAGAATGATGCATCCTGGATCTCGGGTTCATAAGGTGGAAACTCTTCATTCGCAGAATCATAGGAGGAGCAGGGAGATGATGGCGCGTCGAGGCACATGTCTATAGTTTCCATTCCAGTAGCGCACCTGTCAAAAGAAGCAAGGTTTTCAGGCATGTGTTCACTGTCAGATATAAAGTTCGAAGTACTCCCTTGATTGATGTGGTTTTGAGATATAGGTAGGATTGGGGACTCTTCACAGGCGTATTCCTCGCATGCCGAGATCTGCGGGGGGATATCGGTAAAGAAACGTAATGTGTCTCCCTCATGCCGCACATAAGTTCCATCAGCTATGGCAACACCGTCCAGGGTGTCTGCATTATGGAAAGCGGTTGCGATGAAAACTGATAGTTCTTGTGTGGATGGGTCGTCTGTAGGGAATTCAACTGGGCCATGGGCCCATACGTCAGCCACCACGCTCTCTAATATCTCAAGCATCTGAGAATTGTGTTGCGATTCCAATTGATGAGCTTCTCCCCAGTAGGCATCGATAGATGGAGCCTCAATGGTATGAAGGTGCATCACGTCCTCTTCTAAGCTTACTTGAATATCATCCTCAATTGTACCTGTATCAGAAACTTGATTCATCAAATAATTCATGACTAGTTGCTGATTTGCGTTACCTGCAACATAGATTCCCGAACCAATAAATCAAACTGCATCGATCAGCTCTCTCGCTGTGCACTCAACCATGAACTCGTCCATGTGCGAGTCTTGGAAGCCATGTAAATGATAAGGAGAGAAACTAAATTCCTCTGACTCGCTATCAGAGTCGCAAGTCCATTGCACTTGCATTACCATCTCCATTGTGCTTGATTGGTCAGGAGGCAATAGCTAACTGGAGGAGGATGTTCGCAGCAAGGCAGATAAGCAGAAAAAGAATGAAAATAGCGGAGAGGTGAGTGATGGTAAGGATGCTAGCAAACTTCACAATATAAAAACAAACTGAGATAAAAACACTATTGCCGTCCCCGGCAACGGTGCCAAAAACTTGACGCGCCCGCAATCTACACCTAGGACCCACCTGGCGGTGTCACGATCGCCAGGCGTAATATGGCTCCTAGGCTACGACTTCGGGTTCAATCCACAAGCGGATGGTGTCGAGTTATAGTATAAAAGATAGTCGGATCCTATAGGGACGGTGATAGTGTCCGTGGTAATCTCAGTTTGTTTCTAAGTCTAGAAGTAATGTAGCGGTCGGAGTGAGAATGAATTGGGTTGATAGTGGTTGTTGTGTACTATAATAAAAGGAACTAGGGCTTTAGGGATCGCCGCTAGGATCGTTGGGGGTTGATGTTAGATAGGATCCCCTCATTGCATTGGGGTTAGGGAATTAATTACCCCAATTCGTACCACTCCCGTGGGTAAGAATTACGGGGTATTCCGGCGGCTCTCATTGACGCAATGGCGGTAGCCGTCAACGTAGCATTATAGTTCGTCGACGGATACCTTCAGGGCACGAGCCAGGCATGGTCACGTGCCTTGATTGGATCCGTCGATTTCCCTATTCGAATCCCTAGATACCTCTTAAGCACATCGATTGCACAGACCGTGGGTACGATCACAGTACGGGTTATCTACGGATTCGGTAGGATCTGAAGGGTTTTGTCGGTCCAAGGGCTCTCTTTCGACTAGTGCATTGTCCGTCCTTCGCCCTACTTGAGAGCGAAGGCCGGACAACCTTGCACAATATAACGCAGCGGAAGCGAAAATAAAGAGGAAAAAAATTTATATAAACATTTTATATAAATTAGCCCTATCTGCATAAAACCCAAGCCAAGAAAATGCTACTATCCCGGGGTTGGGTCCAGACCAACCCCTGAGGATACTACTATCTAATTAACTACTGTAGCTACTGCAATTACAATAATGCACATTAATTAAAACTACGGTTGAGAAAACTCAACATACACGTAACTCTTGCCTTGTAGAAAAAGTGTTACCGAAGGCAATCAATTGCCATTCCCGCATTAACCGCTACGATCCCAGCAACCGCTTGCGCCGATCCCAGCAACTTCTGGTCGCCGAGCCAACTACTTGCTCCAGAAAGTTTCACGCGAGTGAAACCTCCGCCTAGATTTCGGATCTGAATCCGAACTCTTTTGCGGCTTTGCTAGAGCTCTCAGGAGCAAGGCAGAAATTTATAGGGAGAGGAGAAATATTAATTTAAGCCTAGATCCGAGTGTGCTCTAACATTTACGAGAGCCGCTCAGATCTAGAGCTTGGGACGAGTTTTGAGGAGGAGAGCAGACCCCTATTTATATAGGCGGCGGACTCTCCCCTTTTCTCAAAATCCGATGTGGGACAATTAATTTGAGTTAATTAAAATCAAGTTAGTTTGCACTTCACAAAGTGCAAACTTCTGTGAATTTTAACTCACTTACCGTTGAACTTCAGGATTGATACAACCTATCAATTCGAAGGGTGTTCAATGGTGAATGCATAAGAAAAAACCGTTCGTCAATCGGAGTTCGTTTGACCCTCCAATTGACCGCTCAAAGTTCAGCCCATGGCTAGTTTTTCGCAAAAGCTGAGCCGTAAAAAACTGCCCAACTTAGGTTTCAGAAAACCTATTCTGCGGGGCCCACCAGGCCAGCTGGGCGAGCCCAGACCAGGTTCAGAACCTGGTCTGGGCGTGCCCAGACTGGGCGTCTGGCCCAGTCAGGCCAGGAGCCCAGGGCGCCTGGGCCCGCCTGGGCCCAGGCACCCAGGCGTCTGGGCGCCTGGGCGGGCCCAGGCCCAGGCGCCTGGGCGCCTGGGGGCCTGGGCGCCTGGGCGCCCAGGCCCTGGCTTGGGCCGGGCGCCCAGGTCCGGTCAACCTGGGTCCAGCCAGGCGCCCAGGCCAGACCCAGTCTGCCTGGGTCAGCCTGAACTGACCCGTTGAACTCTTTTGGGCATATCTAGAGCATTTGGCGTCCGATTTGGACGCCGTTCGAACCTGGGCGTAGACCGGGACATTCCCGTCTTACCCGTGAGCTTTTCCTTACGTTTATATAATTAAATATTGTTTTAAACTATGTAAAACACATTTAATCTATTTTGCATCATATGCAATTTACTCCCTATCTCGGCTTAAATTATCATTTGCATCAAATACAAATGATCTGAGGGCATATTTCCCTACATCTCCCACTTGCACTCAGGATCATTTATCCCGAATGCTGGAGACTATTGCAAACATCTTTTGCAATACTTTGTCCCTTGCATCAAATGCAAATTATTCTCCCTAACTAATCTCTACCTATTACTAGACGAAGATCACACTCTGTGTGAGACCCTATAGCCTGACCCTACTACAGGTTTGGGTTCGTGACCCTAGACGACAGTGACCATGAGCAGTAGTTGTCGTCCCTGTTTCGGCATCATAATTATGTGGTTTAACCCATTGTCAAAAATCGTCGGGACTACCAAGACTGTATCCGTGATGAATACCGCAGGTTTAATCCTTTCGTCAAGACTATGTTGTTTATTCAAGTTTAGGGTATGGTAACATGTCAACCCCACCAACTTGAAACCGGTCAGTTACATCGGTCTTTAGTTAAATACATGTTGAACTTCTTTCAACATACTTTGATCAAAGATTTTCACTAAAGCACCGAACCAACACATACAACACTAACTCTCCTTAATGAGAGAGACGAATCCTTTCTTAGACACAACTCCCTTCACACGCTTCAAGTGCCACCCAACCAAAATCCTTTCGACAAGTAAAGCCTTGAAGCTAGGAAAATGATCTAAGTGACACCATTCACATGCAAGTTTGTTCAATGTCCTCAAGTCATAGGACCAACTTACCTATCAACACTAAAAGTTATCATTGACATTTTAAATTAAGTTTAACCAAATGATAACCTTTTATGAGTCATTCAGTGAACTCATTCTCTAATGAGCACCTGTGTCTTGTTTCTGACTTCACCAAGTCAAACGATTACGAGTTCATCGTTACTAATCTATAGTGAATACAAAGACACAATGGTCTTATCGATGTGTCGATATCCTCTTCTCGACATATCAATGACCACGAACCTGTTTAAGACTTTAAGCTCCAATCGGTAAAAACACTTTCTCATAATCTTGATCTTCATCAAGATAAGTGTATACCTTACTGTAAGTCTAAGGAAATTATCTAAGTATATAAGATATCACAAATGCACAAAGATAATTTGATACCAATAAATTTATTGTATTCATGAATAAGATGTTTTTCAAGACAATGTGCCTCATAGGCATACAACTCTCAAAACATCTACCACTCACTACAAGGCCCACTCTTTATGGTATTTCATATCGCTTTTACACATTAGTTTCTCCAAACGATCACGTGTAAGGGCCTTTGTAAATGGATCAGCTAAATTCTCTTCAGACGAGACTCTGAGGATTTCTATGTCCTTCCTCCTCTCAATATCACGTATCAAGTGATATTTTCGAAGAATGTGTCTAGATCTCTTGTGAAATCTGGGTTCTTTGACCAAGCTCATTGTGGCATTGTTATCACAATACAACGGTATTGGATCTATAACAGTAGGCACCACTCCTAACTGGCTCACAAATTTCCTAATCCAGACAGCTTCCTTTGCTGTATCATTGGCCGCTATATATTCGGCATCCATAGTTGAATCAGCAACGGTATCTTGCTTTGAACTTCTCCAGCTCACTGCACATCCATTGAGAGTGAAAATGTATCCTGAAATTGATTTGCTATCATCTACGTCACTCTGAAAGCTGGAATCCATGAAGCCCTCAATCTTGAGTTCTTCACTTCCATAAATCAAAACTAGATCTCTTATTCTTCGCAAGTACTTGAGAATCGTCTTGACTGCTTTCCAGTGTTCTTCTCCATAGTTAGACTGATATCGACTTACTGCACCTAGTGCAAAAGCGACATTAGGTCTGGTACATATCATGGAATACATGATCGATCCAACTGACGAAGCATATGGAATATTGCTCATGGTTCTCTTTCCAAGTCAGTCTTTGGAGACATCTTCTTGGAAAGACTTATTCCATGATTTGCGGGTATAAACCCACCTTTACTGTTTTCCATGTAAAACAGTTTTAACACAGTATCAATGTACCTAGATTGGGAGAGTCCTAGCATCCTTTTAGATCTATCTCTATAGATCTTCACACCTAGTATGTAGGATGCTTCTCCCAAATCTTTCATGGAGAAGTTAGTTGATAACCAATCCTTAACAGACTTCAACATTGGTATGTCGTTACCTATTAAGAGAATGTCATCAACATAAAGTACGAGGATGACTAAATTGTTTCCACTTGTTTTCTTATAAACGCATGGCTCATCTTCATTTTTAATAAAATCAAACTCTTTGACCGTATTATCAAATCGGATGTTCTAGCTCCTGGATGCCTGCTTCAATCCATAAATGGATCTATGCAGTCTACACGCTTTCCCTTTGCTCCCACTGACTTCGAAACCTTCCGGCTGAGACATGTAAATATGCTCTTCTAAATCACCATTTAGAAATGCAGTTTTTACATCCATCTGCCAGATTTTGTAGTTGTGATAGGCAGCAATAGTGAGTACGATCCGGATGGATTTGTGCATGGCTACGGGCGAGAAAGTTTCGTCATAATCTACACCTAGAATCTGACGATAACCTTTCGCAACAAGTCTAGCCTTGTACGTTTCTATTTTTCCATCTGCACCGATCTTTCTTTTGAAGATCCATTTGTAGCCAATAGGAACACTTCCCTTGGGCACATTCTCTAAAGTCCAAACTTTATTAATGTGCATGGAATCCATCTCAGATTTCATTGCATCCAGCCATTTCTTAGAGTCTTTACTCTGAATGGCTTCTTGGAAGCTAATAGGATCATCTTCAACTAAGATTCTATCCTCAACTCCTCCATCTACGAGAAATCCGTAGTATCTTTCTGGAGCTCGAGGAATCCTATTTGACTTCCTAATAATTGTTTCAGGAGCATTAGGCTCTGCCTCTCTCACTGGTTCCGCGATCTGTTCATGTGTTGATTCAGTCTCTAGACTTTCGTCCAGTTCTATTACCTCGCCATTAGACTCCTTCACAAGGAATTCCTTTTCAAGAAAGGTGGCGTGTTTGGACACAACAATCTTTTGTTGTTCCTGGTGATAGAAAATGTGTCCCGTCGAGTGACTAGGATACCCAATAAATCTACACATAACAGACCTATCCTCCAGTTTATCTGGATTAAGCTTCTTGACATACACAGGACAACCCCATACCTTAATATGTTTAAGGTTTGGTTTCTTCCCATTCCATATCTCATATGGTGTCATTGGCACGGATCTAGATGGAACTCTATTAAGGATATGGGTAGCAGTTTCTAGGACATAGCCCCAAAGGGAGATAGGTAACTCAGAGTCACTCATCATTGATCGAACCATGTCTAACAAGGTACGATTCCTTCTCTCTGACACACCATTATGTTGAGGTGTGTAAGGAGGAGTGATCTGAGAGAGAATCACATTCTCTTTTAGATGTGCAAGGAATTCATGGCTCAAGTATTCTCCTCCTCGATCAGATCGAAGAATTTTAATACTTTTGCCCGTCTGTTTTTCAACTTCGTTACGATACTCTTTGAATCGCTTAAATGTATCAGACTTGTGCTTCATCAAGAACACATGTCCGAACCTAGAGTGATCATCAGTAAATGTAACAAAGTATGAATAACCTCCTTTCGCTAAAGTAGACATTGGTCCACATACATCAGAATGTACTAGACCCAAGAGTTTACTAACTCTTTCCCCTTGACCCGCAAAGGGAGTTTTAGCCATTTTACCTTTGAGACAAGACTCGCAAGTGTCGAACGACTCATAATTCGAGAGGTCAAGAGACCCCTCTTTATGCAACTTGCTGAGTCTTTTTTCTCCGATATGGCCTAGTCTACAATGCCAAAGGAAAGTTTCATTAAAACTAGATTCCTTACGTTTTCGTGTGTTAACACTTAACACAACGTCATTAGACAGAGTGTCTACACCATTATTCATTGTTCCAAATCCCAGCAATTTATCATTAAAGAAGATATTCATAACAGATTCATCAATGGTAAATTTATATCCGTCTTTGGCCACAGCCGAAATGGAAATAACAATTTATATCCGTCTTTGGCCAAAGCCGAAATGGAAATAACGTTGCATAGGAAGTTTGGTATATAATAACATTGTTTCAAAAACAATGTGGCACTGTTTGCCAAGGTGTGCTTTAGGTCTCCTACAGCTTTAGCAGCTACATTAGCTCCATTACCGACTTGAAGAACTATTTCGTCTTTTCTTTAGTGTCTAAATGTGCTCATACCTTGTAAAGAATTACAAATATGAGTACCCGCACCAGTATCCAATACCGATGCGTTAAAAGTTACAGAAAGGACTATACTCTGTATAACTAATACCTTAGAAGTCGAGACATCAATATGTCCTTTCTTCTTTCCGTTAAGCCCAGAGTTTTCTAAGCAATCAATATTTAAACCAGTCAATTTAATATTCAGGATAAGATTCATATTCGATTTCATGCTGCAAAAGACATAGAATTAATTTAGTGTAATTCATGATAAAATAGTATAGTTAATATGGTTTTTAATTAACTATGGTCTCCCACTATTTTATGATCATTCTCTGAAATGAACGAATTTTAATATTTAAAAAATAGTGAAAGAGGGATCCAATCATCCTGAACCTCATAACCTTGAGGAGACTCAACAAGTTGATTGGTTCCATGATTGGTAGACTAACTCTTAGTCAATCACATCACATGTGACTTCCTTTCGATTTTTACCCACAGTCACTTATGATCTTGAGGAGACTCAACAAATCATAATGACTGGTCTAGTCAGACCCTTGATTTCATGTCCAGATTTGACTTAGATCGATGCTCGAGGAGACCCGACGTATCGATTTGGGTCAAGTCTAGACTACATCACATGTATGTTGTAGTTTGTTCCTTAAAGAAAAACATGTCATAGCTTGAGGAGACTCAACAACTATAATTGTCTTCTTTGAGTTACCAAGCTCCAAAATCAAGGAGGGATACGAATTAATCTTAATAAGATTTATAACGCATTGACTAGATATAACCAAAACTAACACATTTTATTATTAGCAACTTTGCGGTACAAGCGGGCATGACCAGGGTTAGGGCCGGGCAGGATCACTTGCGCCCAGCAAAGCTGAGTCGATCCACAGCACCTTCCCTAACTACCTAACCATACCATTCTCCATTGAAAGTGCTAATGATAAAAATGTGTTATATTGATTTAATCTGGTTGTTATGATTTATTTAACTAGTTCATCCTATCAACTAGTTATAACCTATAATTCAAAAGTATTAGGATGTGTTTCATAACTTTTATTAGAATCCTACCAACTATAAGATTTTAATAAATCACATCAAAATTGTTTCAACAAACAAGGGACAATCCTAATCATTCATTAGGATGTGTTATTTAAAATATTGTGAACAACATTTTAAAACATAGCCAAAGCTAGTCATTTAAATTTAATCAAATTAGAGATTTAAATGAATTTTAATGGCTAACCCAATAAGTCTTTCTTTTAGCAATTATCAAATAAAAGCAAAAGAAACATAAAGTCATTAATTATCACATAATTAAAAAAGATCTAATCTTGGTTTTCAAAACAATTTTCGAAAAATTTGAAAACCAACATATAATTAGTGCAAGACTAACTACAAGTTTTAATGCATAAAACCATCGCATAGTTAGAAAAAATGCATAGAAAACTTTCAAGTTTTAATCACATGCATTTCATAAAAGCAGTATATAGATAGTCTATGTAGCCTGGCTCTGATACCACTGAAGGGTTTTGTCAGTCCAAGGGCTCTCTTTCGACTAGTGCATTGTCCGTCCTTCGCCCTACTTGAGAGCGAAGGCCAGACAACCTTGCACAAAATAACGCAGCGGAAGCGAAAATAAAGAGGAAAAAAATTTATATAAACATTTTATATAAACTAGCCTTATCTGCATAAAACCCAAGCCAAGAAAATGCTACTATCACGGGGTTGGGTCCAGACCAACCCCTGAGGATACTACTATCTAATTAACTACTGTAGCTACTGCAATTACAATAATGCACATTAATTAAAACTACGGTTGAGAAAACTCAACATACCAGTAACTCTTGCCTTGCAGCAAAAGTGTTACCGAAGGCAATCAATTGCCCTTCTCGCATTAACCGCTACGATCCCAGCAACCGCTTGCGCCGATCCCAGCAACTTCTGGTCGCCGAGCCAACCACTTGCTCCAGAAAGTTTCACGCGAGTGAAACCTCTGCCTAGATTTCGGATCTGAATCCGAACTCCTTTGCGGCTTTGCTAGAGCCCTCAGGAGCAATGCAGAAATTTATAGGGAGAGGAGAAATATTAATTTAAGCCTAGATCCGAGTGTGCTCTAACATTTACGAGAGCCGCTCAGATCTAGAGCTTGGGACGAGTTTTGAGGAGGAGAGCAGACCCTTATTTATATAGGCGGCAGACTCTCCCCTTTTCTCAAAATCCGATGTGGGACAATTTATTTGAGTTAATTAAAATCAAGTTAGTTTGCACTTCACAAAGTGCAAACTTCCGTGAATTTTAACTCACTTACCGTTGAACTTCAGGATTGATACAACCTATCAATTCGAAGGGTGTTCAACGGTGAACGCATAGGAAAATACCGTTCGTCAATCAGAGTTCGTTTGACCCTCCAATTGACCGCTCAAAGTTCGGCCCATGGCTAGTTTTTCGCAAAAACTGAGCCGTCAAAAACTGCCCAACTTAGGTTTCAAAAAACCTATTCTGCGGGGCCTACCAGGCCAGCTGGGCGAGCCCAGACCAGGTTCAGAACATGGTCTGGGCGCACCCAGACTGGCGTGCCCAGACTGGGCGTCTGGCCCAGTCAGGCCAGGCGCCCAGGGCACCTGGGCCCGCCTGGGCCCAGGCGCCCAGGGCGCCTGGGTGCCCAGGCCCTGGCGCCCAGGCCCGGTCAGCCTGGGTTGTGCCTGGGTCCAGCCAGGCGCCCAGGCCAGACCCAGTCTGCCTGGGTCAGCTTGAACTGACCCGTTGAACTCTTTTGGGCATATCTAGAGCATTTGGCGTCCGATTTGGACGCCGTTCGAACCTGGGCGTGGACCTGGACATTCCCGTCTTACCCGTGAACTTTTCCTTACGTTTATATAATTAAATATTGTTTTAAACTATGTAAAACACATTTAATCTATTTTGCATCATATGCAATTTAGTCCCTATCTCGGCTTAAATTATCATTTGCATCAAATACAAATGATCTGAGGGCATATTTTCCTACAGGATCTACCAGAATACAACCCTAAATCCCCAATTCAACATTGGGATCCAGATCTACATTTTCCCCATAAAATCCTAGGGTTCACCCATCAGCCCTAGAAAAGATCTACTTACTCATGATAATCAGAGCGCACAAAAATATCAGTTTCACGGAGGAAAACATTTCTTGCAATAGGAGAAATTAGGGCTAAATATTACTTACAACGAGAACGAACGAAGAACGAATCACAAATCTTCAAAATAAATCCAGAAGTATACTACAAAAATTGATCCCAAAAATCCCTAAGAAAATCGATCCGGAGCTCTCTAAAATTTTCCAAAAAAACAAAACGCAGAATGAACCCTCCACGCTGAGCCCGCAGTCGCGAGCTTCAGCTACCCAAAATCGCGGACATCGTGCGTTTAAAAAATCTTCCAAAAATGCCCCAAGAAGTGCCGGCCGAGTAGGTGACTCGGCCCGAGTCAGAGCTGCTCGGCCAGTGGTTCGGCACGGGTCGCATGCTGCTCGAGCTCAGAATGGATGACTCGGTCGGTTGCTCGGGGTGTGCTCGGGGACTATTTGGGGCGTGCTATCTGGCCGAGCAAATGAGCTGCTCGGCCCGAGTCAGCCGTATCTGCAGCCTCTCCAACATGTCATGGCTCGGCCCAAGCAGCAAGCTGCTCAGGCCGAGCATTTTCTGGGAAGGCTCTGTGCTGCTGCTGTCTCTCTCTCTGTCTGCTCTCTTTCTCCTTCTTCTCCTCCTTCTCTCCTCCAACAGCTCCGAGAAAACGACGAACTCCTCCAGAGCCCCGCCAACGGGCTCATGAGCAAGTCGGATGTGTCCATACCCAGGCGGGGGTCCAAATCGCTCCAAAATCCCTGAAAACTCAAAATATACTACGAAACTCGAAATATCGTCAGAAATACCAAAATCGCAGTAAAATGTGGGATTTGGACGCGGAGATGATATGTAATGCGATGGAAATATGATATGAAAATGATGTAAAATATGGACACATCAGTGCCCCATAGAATTGATCCTGCTGGATCCACGTCACTAAGGACGACTTAAGCTCGAAGCTCTATGCCGTAATAGCAGGAGGTCGGATGGAGGAGGTGGACCCGATGGAGGGCATCGAGTACTCCAGCAGGGATTTATGCGATGGGGTATTCTCCCCCATGGCTTCAGACTCTTCTCTTCTTCTCTTCTCTGCGGCCAAATGCCTAAGGGTGTCGTTTATCTCCGGATCAACAGGAATCAAGTCGTCAAGACTCCTTGTGTTCCTGCGCATGGAAAGCAACAAACACCCGTGAAGCAAGTGTGAGATAGAAACAGATAAAAATAGAAAATAAAAATTAGAAAAATAAAAATGAAAAAGAAGAATGCGAAAATTATCGCGAGATAGAGATATGAGCTAGACTCAAGGGTTCGAAGGTCCTAAAATTAACAAGCACGTTGCCTCCCCGGCAACAGCGCCATAGAGCTTGACGTCCCCCCGGTTTGTGATCATGCAAGTGTGCAACAGGATTGGGGGATGCCAGATTTAAAATATTTATACCGCAACCGCACGGTGTTGTAGTGTGGCTTGGGGGTCGAACACAGGGAGGCATGGTTGTGCATGTTTCTAAAAGGAACCAATTCACCCTAGGGATGAGCTAGCCCGAATCGATAGATGGTTTGTCATAGAATGTAAATACGGGGGATAAACAATATAAAGGGAATCCTGGGACTTCGGTTTTCACCCTATCATGTGTTCTCGCTATTACGCCCTACAGATAGGAACACGATCAGAAATAGGGTTTAGTGGTGAGACGTTGCCTCTAAGAGTGATACTAGCTTCCCACGGGCCCGATATTCCTGTCGGTGCCCAGGATGATACGCCGGACTACCCGGGTTCGGTCAGTGGACATTCCCATGTCCATTAACACTGACCGACTCTGGGAGCACTAAACTCGCAATGATAACTCCCAACATCTCATCCTACCACTCCCGCGTGCTAGGATCCGATGTCTACGCTAAGGGCGTGAGCTATGGCTAGGGAGTCAACCGCCAAGTTTATTCCACCTTGGCCCAACGGTCAAAGGCGATCTTTTTCCCACCGATGACAATGAAACACCCCGCTTAACCAATAATCCCTACTCCCTATCGCAATCCTAGTCATATGGACGCATTAGGGAGAACCCACGAAGGGGTTTCCAACAAAATCCTAGATTGGGAAACTACTCACACATTATAGCTAAAAACAATCTAAATGAAAATCGACCGTTAAAATCATAATCAGGCAATTGAAATGAAGTAGGAGCAATGCTATTAAGATAATATCAAATTTTCATAAAGATCAGAACACTTACAAATAACAATAACATTCCAGCCGTCACAATAGGGAAAAAAGACAGAAAAATACACATCTCTGTTTCTGGAAAACCTAGGCAGCTATTTATAGAAAACGACTTCACCCGATCGGTTGAAGAATCAACCGATCAGGTGAGCTGCAACGTTCTTCGACTGCGGTCTTCAGAAACTTCACCCGCTAATGTGACCCGATCGGTTGGCGCAAGCGCCTCGTCGTTTGGATCTTGCGGTCATCAGGTCAACTGATCGGTTGAGAAATCAACCGATCGGTTGGAATTGTTCTCAAAACAGACAGAAAGTCCCATCGGTTTGGCACGGTCTGCAGGCCCTCGGTTGGCTCTCTGGGTTGTCTGTTGGAAGAATCGGCTATAGATGAACCGATCGGGTGAAGGTCACCCGATCGGTTGGAATTCACCTCCAATTTCCCGAGAACTCTGTTAGGATGAACCGGTCGGCGACCCGATCGGTTGACCCTCACTGTGCTTCAGCTGCTGTCCAGGTCATGCACGTGTGCATCACCCGATCGGTTAGCTGTGTCCAACCGATCGGGTGGGGGCTGAAAGTTGGCAATCTTGGTCGTTTGACCCTTTGGATCGCGTGTGACTCCTCCCGTTGCCCCGGGGACTTATGATAGCTTCGTTATGTGTCCCCTACACTGGAGATCTCCTGCAAACACACAAAAACACCAAAAAGTGAAAGAAAACTAAAAATCCCAAGAAAATGGGCACGAGACGGCGGAAAATAACGGAAAAACATAAAGAAGACGTGCGTGAATGTATAAAATATACACACACGTCACTCATATGCGCTGAACATTACACACTAAATGAATATTTTAAGGGGTCGAGCTCAAGATCTTAAACGAGCGCTTGTCGGGAGGCAACCTGACGGTTTTACATTATTTTTTAGTTGAATTCTATTTTTGTTTTAAATCTTTCTTAGTGTTTAGAGTCTAGAGTCAATAAAAATCGTGACAACAGGCTCTATTTTTCATGACAGGAGATGGAGAACGAAAAAACATTTAAATGGAGGATGACCATGGCAAGGGAGAGCGCTCCAGGAACGCGCTCAAGCCTCAAGAGGATGAATAAACTGACAGGGAGATGAAAAATAGAAAGTGGCGCAAAAACAGAGAGCTGGTGCAGAAAACAGGAAGCCACTCGACCGAGTGAACTTTTCACTCAGTCGAGTGAAGACTCTACTCGGTCGAGTAGGGTACTGATCAGGGAAGATCCTATAGACCACTCTCTGTTATTTTTGTAATTTACAGTATTTATATTCCACTCGGCCGAGTGACTATGTACTCGGCCGAGTGAATCTGATACCCTCCATGCTTCATAATCACTGAGTGGCCGTTCCACTCGACCGAGTGGAACTTGTATACTCGACCGAGTAGGAAAAGGTACTCGGTCGAGTTGTAATTGAAGGGAGATTTTAAAAAAAATTAAACGCTAAGCCATTCGGCCAAGTGAACGCATCACTCGGCCGAGTCGCCCAACTTTAAAAACCCAGCGGGCGCGACACGATTTCCAAAACGCTCAAAAGTTTCCCAATTCACCCGCTGCCATTTCGTCTCCCCCCTCTTTGCCCGACCGATGCTGCGTCACCCTTCGCCAGAGCCGCCCGTCGCCGGCTGACCGTCGCCCCACGCCGGTCGCCCACAACGCTCCGCCCCCTGCACCCGCCGGCGTCGCCGCCCCCTAGCCGTACACCCCCATTTCACTCTCCAAATTCCTATTTCTTCTCCATATCTCCAAATTGTAAGCCCATTACGCCCAAAATCGAAATTAATTCGCATATATATCTATCATTCCATACCTTCCCCAATATATATTGATGATCCATTGCTGATTTGTTTATTTGCGTTTCAGGTTAGCTTGGGGAGATTCGGGAGATTCAGGATGCCTAGGAGCTTCACGGAGGAGGCGATTCTTCGCACACTTCACTATTTGCTCCTGTGTCATGCTCGGGTGCCTTCGTTCCCTATTTTTAGCACTTCGCATATTGCTTGGGTGGGCACGCTTCACGGGCTTCATGCCCCCCACGACTTAGGCCAGACACACAAGAGCCCACTTCCAAGCGGAAGAGGTCAAGCGATCCTGGCTCCTCTTCCACCAGGGCGGAGTCCCCTCCACCTAGCCTGCCACCACCCACACAGCCGCCTCCTACAACACCCATTCCACCAGAGGCATCACCCGCCCCCGCTATCGATGCGATGGGGATTACGTTCAGAGATGATGCACACCGCGCCAGATTTGAGCATGTCTCCCATCGCTCGATCGTACCCTCTAGGTTCATGCACCTAGCTGATATAGAGCGCCTAGGGGTACTAGAGGGGCTACTCCAGTTGTATGACAACGTGGGGTGGTGTGATTTCTTGTCAGTGTCGGTGGACACTTATATTCGCCCGACACTAGAGGTCCTCAGTTCTATTGCTCGGATCCCTAGAGGATGCTCATTTTGCCTGATGGATCAAGAGTGCGAGGTCACTCTTGACATGTTTAGAGCATTCTTCCAGTGGCCCCCTGTCCCGGACCCAGACCGAGCCTACAGTCCCACGCACATCCCACCGCCGTCATTCGACACGCACGCTTTTTGGACACGTATCATGGGTTCCCCCCTCGCCTTTGACCCTAGTCGGGCCAAGGCCTCCGCCATCCTCTACCCATGCCTCCATATTGCACAGCACCTTATGGCGACCACTTTCTTAGCGAGGTATGAGCCGTGGACGTTATCAACGCCAGAGCTCTACATGCTCTACGCGATGACACGATCATGGGCCTACGATCGAGGAGGAGACGTTTTGGTCCCCGCCGTCGAGATTGATATCACCAGTTGGTACATCGACCGCATCATTATTTCTGTCGGTGCTAGGGCGCCTATCTGTTGCGGCGGTCTGATTACCCTCTTGGCCCTTTTGTGCGGAGTTGACCTCCTTGCTGGCTTGCAGATACCCCCGGGCCCCACTTCTCTTTCCATAGATGTTATGGCCTGGATGAGGATGCTTTGTCCTCATGGTCAGCACCACTGGGTGTGGCTGCACGGTCCCCATAGTGCCGATTATATGATTCTTTCGAGCCCTGCTCGGACACATATTGGACCTGCGGGCGGGGAGTGGATTCCAGCGATGGATCTCCTCATCCCCGCCACGTACATGCTTGAACCTGAGGGTGCTCAGCAGGAGCCCCTCCTTCCACCCCTTGACCCCGTGATACCCCAGCCTGCACCTGATCTCTCTACACCTCCTGACACCTCTGTCCACACGTCTGTTAGTGTCGGGAGCACTTTAGCTGAGTCCACCACCACCACCACCGTGCCCATGTCCATAGATCCTATTTCTGTTGTGAGCTCCAAGCGTCCCCCCACCATTATTGAGAGCGGCGAGCCCTCTTTTGCCTCCGCAGTGGAGACCCTTTCCTCTTTCTTGTTCTCGACCCCTGGAGAGTCATTTCCTTCGCACTTCACGACCTCCCCAGTCATCGACCTTCCTGTCTCCACTGCCGATGTCTTCTCTGAAAGTGTCGTGACGTCTGTCCCCACGTCTGTGTCACTGACCTCTCTGCCCACCTCATCGCTTGCCACCACTTCTGCTTCTGCTGCTGCTCCATCTTCTTCAACCTTACCTGCGTCTCAGCCTCCCACAGAGACTGAGCGTCACTTAGTGAGCACAGCACCTCAGCACCACCCTACAGTCGCACCTATCCTTTACGGTAGCCGTGCGAGATAGCCCTATTCTTCACCAGTTCGACCCTCTGCTCCACCTCCCCCCGACACCCTAGTTCAGCACATCCGTGCTCTAAAGGGGGCAGTTAGTGGACTTAGAGGATATTTCCAGGCTCTTTCCGCTACTGTCAGCGCTGTCCAGTCTCGCGTCGCTTTACTTCCTGGTATTCTGGCTTGCCTGAACCAGATTCTAGCGCGACTGCCTTAGCCACCTACACCTACCCAGCAGCCACCTCCATGACCACCACCTCCGCCACAGGACGGTGCTGGTGCCCCACCACCCACCTAGGCACACTTTGGATGTCTTTCATATTTTTGTTGCTGTTATTTTGGATATTTTCTGCCTGCTGATTTTGCACCCCTCCTCCACACACGTTTTGGTCACTTTTTGGTCTTATCTGTCTCTATCTTTTTGGGAGAGAGGGAGTATTTTTGGGGACACTTACATGGTACCATTTCGATCTCTGCATGCATCACTTGCATTCCCATCACATTTTTTATTTTATTTCCATCATGCATGCATCCCCACCCACCCCACCCATATTTTGTCTCTCAGCATGCTACACTTTGCATATTGAGGACACTGTGCACTTTAGCTTGGGGGAGTGAGTTCTCACGCACTTTTTATTTTTGTCGCCTTTTATTTTCATTTTCTCACATTTCTTTTTTACACTATTTTCACCCACTTTTTCATTTTTTTTTATTTTTCTTTCATGCATCACGTCTTCTTACTTTTTGAGTGTGCTGCATTGTACAGTAGTTCTTATTTTTCTTTTATCCTTATTTCTTTTATCCTTTTTGCTAGAGATGAATTTTCTGTGATGATGATGACGTGGTATTAGCTTATCACTATATGCATATTATCTTGTCATGCCATAGTTTTTTATTTCAGATATCATATGCTATGTCTTGCTATGCATTTGAGATAGTAACCCACCTTTTCACGTATGAATATGGATGAAACTCTTTTATTAGCTGAGTCTGATGATTTTTACTGTATACTCTTCATAGAAAACACACCAAGCTTCATGCATTGATTGCTTATATCTGGAGTACTGCTTTCTTGTCTTATATCACTTCTTATTACATGAAAATTGTATGCTTCACTTTCAAGTTGATTGAATGTATGCTATGTTGATATAACTGGATTAGTTTACTTTCTGTGATTAAACTGAGCAGATTACATTACTCTGCTGAAAGTTATCATGTACAATCCATAGAGTGAACCGAGTGTTACATATATTTCTTTCTCCACTTATCTTGAGCATTATTTCTATAGTTAGAATCATTGGTGAATCTCCCTTTAGCGATTCTTATATTGGCATATTCCCCGCTATAAAGATCTATGCTCCTATACCCCAAAATCAAAAAGAAAAAAAATCCTTGTATATCTCTCTGTCTTTTGATTTGGGATCACAGTTGTATATATCTTCAAAGAGAGAGAGAGAGAGAGAGAGAGAGAGAGAGAGAGAAGTATATATATGATCCCATTTTATCTTTCTCTCTTTTTTCCCTCTTCTATTTACTTGGAGCTTCAAAAAAAAGAAAATGGGGAAAAGTCTTATTGCTAAATTTAATGCCACCACGCTTATAGATAAGCTTGGGGAGGGGATCCAATGATGTGTGAGAGAGTGACTACTTGATTGTGCATGACAACCTAAGCTAGGCAATTTTCTATACTCGGCGAGATTACTAAAAGTTTTACGAAATCCAGGAATTGAAACTTAGCATGCATTTCATGAAAACCACTCCTTTCTATTCTTATTGCTTCATATTGTGTGATATCTCTTATACTCCAGATAGAAAGCGATCAATTGAAAAGTGTGTAGTCTATGATTATGTATATTGCTTTAGATGCTTCAGATGATGCTAATCCTAGAATGATCCCATATTTCATATTGTTTTGCTATTATTGGGTTTCTATATTGAATGCATCCCTATATGATTATGATATCGAAATAAAAATCTTTGGCATGTGTTATATTCGTCGTATGCTATTTGAGTAGGCAAGTCCATGTCCTGAGAAAATGATCTAGCACCTCTCTCTTTGTTTTCTTTTCTATCTTACTTTTTCCTTTTCCTTATTTTTATCCATCGGGTTCGCCTTTTACTCATCTTCCTCGAGGACGAGTAAGAGGTAAGCTTGGGGGATTTTGATCACTCCTTATTTTACACCTTTTTCCAGATGTTTTCATGACGTTTTGGTCGTCCATATTGCGTTTTCCACGATTATTCGACGATATCGCGTTGCTTTTCACTATTTATTGTTTCTGTCGTATTTAAGGAGATATGGAGTGATTTGGAGCGAAAACGAGATCAAAGGATTTTTGCACACTTCGGAGTGTCACCCACGACTTATTTGAGGAGTTATCAGCGATAGAGGATGAGCGAAAGAAGAAGGAATTCCATAAGAGCGACGAGGAGGCGAGAAGGAGAAGAAAGGAGCCAAGATACAGCCCACTCGGCCGAGTACACTACTCACTCGACCGAGTCAGAAGCTGTACTTGGCCGAGTGAAACGGGTACGCACAACAAATTTCAGATGTTCAATCGGCCGAGCAAGGAAGTCCACTCGACCGAGTGAGAAAGCTCACTCGCCTGAGTGGTACAGAGAATTCTTCCAGAGAAAGGCCCAACTTACTGGAATTTCTGAGGAAGCCACTCGACCGAGCATGATTGCTCACTCGGCCGAGTGAAGAAGCCCACTCGGCCGAGTCACCCAGAGAGTCAGACCCCTAAAGATCTTAAACTCTCTGTTTTTCGTCAGGCCTGTCCCTCGGCCGAGTGACATGAGCCACTCGGCCGAGTGACCCTCTCCGACTGCTACGCGGATTTGAATTTCTGGGCTGCGCAGCGGCAGTTTTGTCACGATTTTTTGGATGATTTTGGCTTGTATTTAAACCTAGTTTTTACCCTAGTTTTAGAAGAGACTTGGATTATTTTTTAGAGACTTCTATTAGGTTTTTGACGGCTATTCTTTTGTGAAATCTCAGCTGGAGATCATTGGCGACAACATTGGTTTGTTCTTTCTTGTTAAAAAAACTCATTTTTATGAATTGTTTCTTCTTTGCAATGAATTGTGCTATGCTTCCATCTATTATTTCTGAGATTTTCACGATGATTAGTGAGTAGTTCCGTCGTTCTAGGGCATGGGGATGAACCCTATAGACCCGATCTTTGAATTGGGATAAATTTATAGATTTGTTGCTAGAATTGATAATGGTTAGGTTGTGATCGATTTATTACGAGTAGCTAGGAATTCATATTGATTGGGATTTACAAGAGATTGGATCCCAATTGATAGGAGGGCCTAGATATTCGATTTAGATTAATAATTGAAATTCTCTAGATTTGGTTTACAAGAGATTGGACCAAAGCTAGGATTTTTATAATAAATCTATACTAATATTTGTTTGCAAGAGATTGGACGAATACAAACTAGTATAACCTATATCGTAGCTCGAGTTTTCACGAGAATGGGCTCGAGTTGCGATTGGACGATGATGTCGATCTTCACGCTAGCGGCTTAGGGTAAGGTTTGCACGAGAGTGGGCTCTATCCTAGGTTTGCTATAGACCGGCAATAGCACGAGAGCATGAGCTTGGTTCTACATTAAGTTGCGACTAGTTCACCTATATTCAAGCTTTGCAACAATGAAATTTATGATTCACAAGGATGAGAGACGGTCCGTAGTGGGGATTTCCTACCCCCTAGACGCTTTATTATATTGATATCTTCTTGCTATTTGAACGATTGTGACAACAACATCAAAACTATTCTTATTCTCTTGATAGCTAGGTAATCAAAGTAGGATACCGTCATTTGTCCTCCCTGAGTTCGATACCCGCTCACCACTACACCATGCGCTTGCGGTAAGACTACAAATCGTTTTCTGGGTGTATATCCAGGCGCGAGCATAATGCTTATGATGTATACAATGAGACAAAGCATTACTAGCATGCACACAATATAGCAATGATGAAAAGCCATGCTCCCCACTACATCATACAATACTATATTTTCAAGCCCCCCTTGAACAATACCAAATCTTTTGTCTTTCTCCCTGTAACGACCACTTCTCGTGGTACGTTGTTCGTGCACGTGCTTTTGACCGTGCACGTGTTTGTTTTAGACTTTGTTTGCTGGTGAACACTTTTGTGTGATATGCCGTTGTGAACGTCTCTGAGAGTATTAAATAGTGGCACTAATTTGGAACGACGTTTCCCGAGTCGTTTCCCACAATTTAAACTTACTCGATGAGACGTGACGATTCTCACTCTTGACGGGAGACGTTTCTATTTTTAGTTTCGTCGTCCGACGTCGAATCTGAGATCCGTCTTCTTAGTTAGCTCACATTCGTCATCACGATCACAACGATATTTATTTTATAATTTTTGGAGTTTATTTGACCACTTTTATAATTTTTACAAGCTTTATATTATTTTTAATAATTTATTTTTAAATTAATTTCGGCCAAATAAAATTTATTTGAGTTTAAAACGTTTTAAAGAATTCTTGAGCCAATTTCCAGCTCATTTGGACCAGGTCAAATCCTAGATTGGGTTGGAGAAGTTTAAATTCAAATTTTAAATCTTTTTGAACTTCTAATCCTATTAGATTTAGCCCTAGACCAAGTCAACCCACCTATACTATATAAGCAACCCCTAGCAAGTCCTATTTTCCAAAGAAATTAGCCCTAGCCTCTTCCAAACTCATTTTGGACGTTGCGACGAATCGTCGCAACGTTGTGACGTTCAGCCCCCGTACGACCGAGGAAAACAGCTCCGTTCGCCCGCTCAGACCGAGGCCCAACCCCGCATCCAACGCCACCCGCATCGCAGCACAGCGTCCCGCTCGCACCCGTGTCCGACCGAGAAGAACTCTCGGTCAGACCGATAGCGTGGCCCGCTCACGCTCCCGCCCCGCACCGCATCTGTCGCCCGCTTCGTCCCCCGCTCCGCTCCGTGCCCGACCGAAGGCCCCGCCCGCTGTGACCGAGCGCCCGAGCGCTGCAGCGTTGTAACGCTGTCCCGCCCGCTTCCAAGCGAACGACCGAGGATCTCCATCGGTCTGACCGAAGGAAACGCCCGCACCCGCCGCCGTGACCGACCCCCGCTGCTGCACAGCCCCGTTCTCTCGCAGCGACCGAGGAATTCTCCCGCATTGGAGGGGTACGACCGAGAGTCACTCGTCGCAACCCCGCATCCGTCGCACCGCTTGCCACCGTGGGCCCCCCAAGTTCTCCAGAGTTATTGTGGGTCCCCCAAAGGCCCCTAGGAGTACTGTGGGCCCCACCTAGGTGCTTGCTCTTCGAGGATCCGTCGCGTACGACGTCGTCGCACGTCGTAGCCCGTCGTCGCACGTGCTAGCTTTGGAATCTGGAACCGTCGCCCCGGTCGAAGCTCTGAATTTTCCAGCAAGGAATATATATTGGAATCATGACTTGGAGCGTGTTCTATTATTCCAACCCCCGGTGTCGCTACCCGACGCCGGTGTAGCTTTCGCGTCGTGTTGAGGTAACGCTTTGCACCCCTAGGACCCCCCCAACCCAATGCATGCTAATCAAGACTAAAATCAGTATTTTCAAAGTATTTTAAATGTTTTAAATTCACTAATCAAGATTAATAATATGGACTTTAGGCCGGTGGACTTGTGCACGTAGGAATCGTGACTTTGGACTCGTTGGACGGTGTTTTCTTGACGTGATAGTTGCAGGCAAGTGAAACTTGCCAACTCTGGTGTAGGGCCATGTTTTTAGGCCACTTACTTGTTTTTAGCGTAAAAGAGACTAGTCAGTGAAATGATAGCTGGCTAGACGCCTACTTGATCTAGTTTGACAACGAAACTAGATCCGTCACCTAATTAATCTAGCTTGACAACGAAGCTAGATCCAACCCTTTAAACTTGTTGTTCATGCATACTAAACTGTCACGTTTACTTTCCTTAAACTGTACGTACTTTTAACTGCCATGCATTGCATCTTACATGTCATCCAACTTGATTGTTGCATCGTAGCACACGCTACAAAATACTTGTACAAATCCGTGTTTCCGTGTCCCTGGCTAGGTGCACCCCTAGGCCATACTTGTTTACACACTTCCTGGCTCGTGGTCCAGAAGCGAGCATTCCGTGTTCGGGGGTAAGGCCCTGGCTCGACACACGTGGGGGGGTAGGGATAAACGTTCACTTGAGCTTAGGAGTGGCCCGATCAGCCCTCTAGCCAAAAGGCGGAATCTCTGTGCACGAGGTGCTTACTTTCCTTGTCTTGTACTTGTCTTGTGAATGTCATGCCATGCTCGTACTTTACTTTACTTTACCTTACCTGTTGCACTCATACTTTAAACTGCCATGTCATCGCATTCATGCTAGAACTGCTAGGTTGTTCACTTTACTTTTAGTTTCCTTGCACAAGTCTTCCAGACTTGCTGACATGTGCCCCTTGCTCTTTTGGGTGACACATGTTAGACCTGAGCCAGAGATCGTTGCTGCGTACGTGATGTGTTGCTGACGCTGAGTCTGAGTCCATGATTGCACATGAGGATTTTGGTGGACACCGGTGACCTTGCTTTGAGTTTTGTTGAGCTTTATGTTGTTTTAGGCCTTTTGTTAGTTTTGTTGGTGCGTAGCACCGTCGTTGTACTCTGTACTTTTGTTGGCCATGTTTGGGCCTTTAGTCTCTTACTTTTAGCTTGGTGGTTTTTCTGTGATGTTGGAAACTTATTTTATGGATATTCTGAGATGCTTCTTTTGTCTCATTTCATTATTATTATCTTTGTTTCGTTCGCGTTGCAAGGGCCTGCAGTTTTAAATTTGATTGACGCTTATCGGACTTGCAGCTTTGCAGCTTCAAGTCTGAGCGGACCTTCTCACGCTTCGCCTCCATATTTTGGGAAGCGGGGCATGACAGGTTTTGTTGGTGGCCCATGCAGGTCAATCTTGCAATTGCGAATTAACGGAACAACGATAATAACGGAATGTCCATTAAATAAATTGCAACATCCGAGTCATAAGCCCTGAGTTTAGTCGCTTTCTTAGGACACTAGGTGATAAGAAGGCTTAGTTAGACGTCTGTGCTTGCTAGTTAGAGGCCCTGACTGTAGTTAGACTCCCTTTTAGCAATTGATCTAATCGTCGTAGGAGTTACCTTAGTGGTCCTTGCCTAACCC
Organism: Scilla litardierei; assembly: GCA_030789695.1. Lineage (NCBI taxonomy): Eukaryota > Viridiplantae > Streptophyta > Magnoliopsida > Asparagales > Asparagaceae > Scilla > Scilla litardierei. The sequence continues at coordinate 731,710,983 of CM061142.1, forward strand.
TGACCATATTAGGCTTCTAGAATCCCCTTAGTCGTTCGCTTTTGGGTTCATCGATTTCGGACCAAGCTGAACGCATTTCTTTACCGTCTAATCCTTAGAAGTCTTAGCGCCTAGTTCCTAATCTTTAGTTGGTCGACCGTAGGAGTTTCTCCGTAGCCTCCTCTGGTTCATATCCTAGGCTTATGAATGTCTGATCTCCGACCAATTCCCTTGCCTCGATTCACGAGATCGCCTCATGACGATTGTCGTCAATTTTCAAACCTTTCCGTTACAATCTTGAATCTTCCAAAAGTATCTTTCGATTTCCTCTTTCCCTAGGTTTAAACTTGTTCAAAATTTTAATATACTTATACTTCATACTTCTTCATTGATTTAAATTTTTAAAAATGTTTGTAGGAATTTTTGAATGCTAGTTTATAGTATTTTCCCAGTCTATGCTTTTCGTACTTGTGTAAGTGTGTTGTTCTTTCATATATTAATTTTATTCTGAAACGTACTTTTATTTTGCTCAATTCGATTTATAATTTCCCCTCTTATTTATGCCATTCGAATAACACATCGTGTTTACTTTTAATATATTTTTCAAGACACATGGAATTTCAGCTTTCAGCAAGTTAGTTTTTGCTCATCGTTTTCCCTGTTTCAGATTTTTGAAATTACTATTTTCATAACCACTTCCTGATTTAGACCCTCCGTGATTTGATTTTAAAGACTTACTATTCGACTTCGATAATTCTTATACTAAGTCAATATTATTATTTTTCCGTGCACCATACCTACTTTCAACTATTTTTATCCGTGCCAGACTTGTTGTGCTAGTATATTAAGAACCTTGTGTAAATCAGTTCCTCGTTTTTGGCAAATCCTGATTTCTCTAAAAGAAGTTTCAATATTGATTTTTCCATAGCCTAAAAGTTTTGAAAGCATTTAACCTGAGTTTAAATTTTTCCGTTACTTGATTTCATTCTTCGACTTTCCAAAACTTTTTGACAAAACTATATTGAATTACTGACGTATAAATTTTCTAAACCACGTCCTTAATATTCGTGTAAATGATTTTACTTCCTGTTATGATGACTTTTAAAACCAATAGACCATTTTCTCTCTTATTATGAATGTTCGACTCAAATTTATTTTGAACAACTCATTTTATCGATCCCCAAACATTTCTTCTCAGATGAGGATTTTAAAGTACAACCGTTTTCAATTTTGCGTATTTTAGCTTATGCTATTTATCCTAGTTGCTTTTCTGTACTCTATTCAAGCATCACTACATCTCCTTTTTCCCTCAACCTAAACCTCACCTTTGAGTCAATGTTTCGTCCAACCAAGCCGTCTCCTCGTATTCGTCCTATCTGAACTCGTGCTTGTCGATCCTTCCCTCGTCTCGCCCTCGATCTCTCTTTATTGCTTAGGCCTTAGAGACCGTCAATGTCTGTGTCAACCCTTAGTTGTTAGTAGACCCTTGGACCCTTGTGAGGTGTCGTTGTGCACGTACCTAAGTTGTGTACGTGGGCTTGAATGAGTGTACCCCCATAGTATATTGATGCTTGCCTATTGTGTGATATATATATGTACTTAGAGTTATTCGTGATATTATGAAGTTGTTTGTGTGCTAGAATGTATAGACTTGTGAGTGGTTAGATATACTATACTAGGGATGCTTGTGTATATTTGAATTAGCGTTGGAATATCTAAGTAGTGTATGTAATACTTATAATGGTTGAAATAAATGATTGGTAAAGCTATGTATATGCTAGGTGTGATGATAATGGGTGAACATATATATATAAGTAAGTAGGTCTATTGTGTGACCTATATACTAGTACGAGTGAGTATGTGCTCGTAGGTAGATATATATGGTGCTTATATGTAAGTAGTTATGTTTTGTTGCATGAGTATATAGGTGATATACATATGGTAGTAGGATTATAATTTTGATTGGTATTGCTTGCTTTTACGGGATGTTGCATGAGTGCATACCGTGAGGTATACACGACTATTGCACATCTTAATTATGTATGTGTGGATGAGTTAGTATACTAATTATAGGTAGTAGGCTATGGTGTGAATATATATATATATAAGTTACATGTGTGTGTGACTATACGATGAATACGTATGCGTGTACTAGGGAGTGTATTATAATTATACGCATGTTGATGTCTATATTATTATTATTATGGCGTATAAAATGACCGAACTATGTAAGTATTACCGGGCTAATATTAAGTGTGATTGACTTATGGTATGTATATGGTTGTATTGGTAGGTATATATATAAATATTGGAGTGATATTGGTATAAGTACGAATGCAGTGTTACGTATATAGAATATCCTGATATGTGTATTGAGTCTCACTCAAGCTTGAGTGAGTATACTCTAAGTATATTGAATGTATGATTGTAGTTTGAATATAGAAATGCTTGATGTATGTATGGTGATAGAAGTGTTTGTGCCTGGTTGTGCTACGCACATGATTGTGGGTCGCTACGCCAGTATATAGTTATAGGTGTTGGTCTTGTGATATAGCTAAATACTAAGGACTTGTTATGTGAACGTATGTGTACTAGCTAAAACTAGGTATGTATGGGTGCTAGTTATATAATGGTATGATTGGTGTATGTAAATGAAATGTTAGCGTGTATGGGTGTGCACCATGCACGGGTAAGTATGTGCTTAGTTATAGGTTTTGATGACTATGGTATATGTGGCGTGTCGTAAATACAGTTATAGGACCGTACGTGATGTGAATATATGGTGAACTATTTGCATGTATTTGAATGACTATATATTGTGAAATTATAGTAGCGGTGAATGTATATTAGATATAGTGAACTTGATTTAATAATGGTATGGTGTGACTATATGTGCTGAGATGTTTGGTATTGGATGAATATTAGAGGGTAGTGTACTCTTGATGTTTGTGCATAGGTAGCTATCTATATGTAGAGCAATGGTTGTATTTGCTAAGTGTGACACTATTCTTATGTGAGTACCTGAATTATTGTTTGTGAGTAGTAGTTATATAAGGGATGTATGTTTATATACCTGATTGAAATACATGTATGAATTTGACTGAATATAATAGGTATAAGTGTATACGTATGTGAATGTATATACGTGTTGGTGGTATTAATGTTTGACTACTTAGTGCATATATAAGCACTTGCAATGACTATACTTGGTTTAAATTATAATGTGGCTTGACTGGGGTAGTTATTAGAGCGACTAGATATATTAGAAAGTCCGAGGACGGACTTTATTCTAAGGTGGGGAGGATGTAACGACCACTTCTCGTGGTACGTTGTTCGTGCACGTGCTTTTGACCGTGCACGTGTTTGTTTTAGACTTTGTTTGCTGGTGAACACTTTTGTGTGATATGCCGTTGTGAACGTCTCTGAGAGTATTAAATAGTGGCACTAATTTGGAACGACGTTTCCCGAGTCGTTTCCCACAATTTAAACTTACTCGATGAGACGTGACGATTCTCACTCTTGACGGGAGACGTTTCTATTTTTAGTTTCGTCGTCCGACGTCGAATCTGAGATCCGTCTTCTTAGTTAGCTCACATTCGTCATCACGATCACAACGATATTTATTTTATAATTTTTGGAGTTTATTTGACCACTTTTATAATTTTTACAAGCTTTATATTATTTTTAATAATTTATTTTTAAATTAATTTCGGCCAAATAAAATTTATTTGAGTTTAAAACGTTTTAAAGAATTCTTGAGCCAATTTCCAGCTCATTTGGACCAAGTCAAATCCTAGATTGGGTTGGAGAAGTTTAAATTCAAATTTTAAATCTTTTTGAACTTCTAATCCTATTAGATTTAGCCCTAGACCAAGTCAACCCACCTATACTATATAAGCAACCCCTAGCAAGTCCTATTTTCCAAAGAAATTAGCCCTAGCCTCTTCCAAACTCATTTTGGACGTTGCGACGAATCGTCGCAACGTTGCGACGTTCAGCCCCCGTACGACCGAGGAAAACAGCTCCGTTCGCCCGCTCAGACCGAGGCCCAACCCCGCATCCAACGCCACCCGCATCGCAGCACAGCGTCCCGCTCGCACCCGTGTCCGACCGAGAAGAACTCTCGGTCAGACCGATAGCGTGGCCCGCTCACGCTCCCGCCCCGCACCGCATCTGTCGCCCGCTTCGTCCCCCGCTCCGCTCCGTGCCCGACCGAAGGCCCCGCCCGCTGTGACCGAGCGCCCGAGCGCTGCAGCGTTGTAACGCTGTCCCGCCCGCTTCCAAGCGAACGACCGAGGATCTCCATCGGTCTGACCGAAGGAAACGCCCGCACCCGCCGCCGTGACCGACCCCCGCTGCTGCACAGCCCCGTTCTCTCGCAGCGACCGAGGAATTCTCCCGCATTGGAGGGGTACGACCGAGAGTCACTCGTCGCAACCCCGCATCCGTCGCACCGCTTGCCACCGTGGGCCCCCCAAGTTCTCCAGAGTTATTGTGGGTCCCCCAAAGGCCCCTAGGAGTACTGTGGGCCCCACCTAGGTGCTTGCTCTTCGAGGATCCGTCGCGTACGACGTCGTCGCACGTCGTAGCCCGTCGTCGCACGTGCTAGCTTTGGAATCTGGAACCGTCGCCCCGGTCGAAGCTCTGAATTTTCCAGCAAGGAATATATATTGGAATCATGACTTGGAGCGTGTTCTATTATTCCAACCCCCGGTGTCGCTACCCGACGCCGGTGTAGCTTTCGCGTCGTGTTGAGGTAACGCTTTGCACCCCTAGGACCCCCCCAACCCAATGCATGCTAATCAAGACTAAAATCAGTATTTTCAAAGTATTTTAAATGTTTTAAATTCACTAATCAAGATTAATAATATGGACTTTAGGCCGGTGGACTTGTGCACGTAGGAATCGTGACTTTGGACTCGTTGGACGGTGTTTTCTTGACGTGATAGTTGCAGGCAAGTGAAACTTGCCAACTCTGGTGTAGGGCCATGTTTTTAGGCCACTTACTTGTTTTTAGCGTAAAAGAGACTAGTCAGTGAAATGATAGCTGGCTAGACGCCTACTTGATCTAGTTTGACAACGAAACTAGATCCGTCACCTAATTAATCTAGCTTGACAACGAAGCTAGATCCAACCCTTTAAACTTGTTGTTCATGCATACTAAACTGTCACGTTTACTTTCCTTAAACTGTACGTACTTTTAACTGCCATGCATTGCATCTTACATGTCATCCAACTTGATTGTTGCATCGTAGCACACGCTACAAAATACTTGTACAAATCCGTGTTTCCGTGTCCCTGGCTAGGTGCACCCCTAGGCCATACTTGTTTACACACTTCCTGGCTCGTGGTCCAGAAGCGAGCATTCCGTGTTCGGGGGTAAGGCCCTGGCTCGACACACGTGGGGGGGTAGGGATAAACGTTCACTTGAGCTTAGGAGTGGCCCGATCAGCCCTCTAGCCAAAAGGCGGAATCTCTGTGCACGAGGTGCTTACTTTCCTTGTCTTGTACTTGTCTTGTGAATGTCATGCCATGCTCGTACTTTACTTTACTTTACCTTACCTGTTGCACTCATACTTTAAACTGCCATGTCATCGCATTCATGCTAGAACTGCTAGGTTGTTCACTTTACTTTTAGTTTCCTTGCACAAGTCTTCCAGACTTGCTGACATGTGCCCCTTGCTCTTTTGGGTGACACATGTTAGACCTGAGCCAGAGATCGTTGCTGCGTACGTGATGTGTTGCTGACGCTGAGTCTGAGTCCATGATTGCACATGAGGATTTTGGTGGACACCGGTGACCTTGCTTTGAGTTTTGTTGAGCTTTATGTTGTTTTAGGCCTTTTGTTAGTTTTGTTGGTGCGTAGCACCGTCGTTGTACTCTGTACTTTTGTTGGCCATGTTTGGGCCTTTAGTCTCTTACTTTTAGCTTGGTGGTTTTTCTGTGATGTTGGAAACTTATTTTATGGATATTCTGAGATGCTTCTTTTGTCTCATTTCATTATTATTATCTTTGTTTCGTTCGCGTTGCAAGGGCCTGCAGTTTTAAATTTGATTGACGCTTATCGGACTTGCAGCTTTGCAGCTTCAAGTCTGAGCGGACCTTCTCACGCTTCGCCTCCATATTTTGGGAAGCGGGGCGTGACACTCCCCCTTTGTTATCATCAAAAGTGGGCTAAATGAAGTCATGAACATATCGCATGCAAAAATAAACCATTATAAATTGTAACTTGCAAGTGCATGTGTTTTCTATATAGTAAACAATTCAAGCTCATAGAAATTCATAAAGTGACTTCTTCACCTTTGTGTAAGTGTAGTGATATAGACAATAAAGTACTAAGGGAGATTCAATTTTAGAGCAATCAACCAAATCAATCCACATTTCCCATTTTTCATGAATATCGCTAGGATTGAATTTTTCCACCTCATCAAAGATGAGTTCAAGTTACCAAGCCCCAAAACATAGCCTAAAAGGACTTTTAAATGTGGGGTGGCATTGCTTGACGAGTAATATACACCAACACTAATGATTACCCAAGTAGCATAAATTGGATACTCGTGGCTTGTGTATTCGCCATGAAGTGTATCCATTTTTCATACGGAGCAAAAATATTTTTTTTCAATTCTTTTGTGCTCAATTTTTATTCATGTCTATATACATCATATCCCTTAGAAAAATTCAGATTTTAATCAACCTACATTCACTTTCCAATATTCTTCAAAAGAATCTCCAAAAATACTAAAGGTCTAATATTCGTGTAAGTGCTCATGTAGGTGTAGAAATCATATTAATAATTCATGAGTCATGTCATGGCTACTAAAATAGATATCAACATGTCCATGTGGCTACAACAATAATGAATTGATTTCTACAAGGGATATGAATGAACATTCAATAATACCACTTATAAAGATTCATAAGAAGGTATTCAATAGGCACTTTTTTTTTATTTTTGGGTTTTCAATTTTTTTTTTGTTTTTCTTTTATAAAGAACTAAAACAAGCCTAAAAAGCAAACAAACAAGCAAACAAACAAAAATAAGTCAAGCACACAAAAAAATATGAAGGTACGCAGTGAATGCAAAGAGAGAAGAGAAATATACCTTCGCGTCGCTATTTGACTAAGGAGCTAAAAGAATGACACTTTCAGTTCATTGCTCCTCGCTGTCACGCCCCGCTTCCCAAAAACGTGGAGGCGAAGCGTGAGAAGGTCCGCTCAGACTTGAAGCTACATAGCTGCAAGTCCGATAAGCGTCAATCAACATTAAACTGCAGGTCCTTGCAACGCGAAATGAAACAAAGATAATAATAAGGAAATGAGACAAAAGATAAATATCAGAATATCCATAATAATAAAAACCAACATCGCAGAAAAGCCACCAGGCTAAAAGAAAAGAGTCTAAAAAGAGGCCCCAGCATGGCCAACAAAAGTACAAAGTACGAAAGCAAAGTAATGGTGCAAAGCACCGACAACTAACAGCAACCTAAAGCAAAAGCAACTCAAACAGTCTCTAAGACTGGTCTCCGGTGTCCACCAACTCCTCGTCAAACGTAGGCTCCGGCTCAGCGTCAGCAAACACCTCGTCCTCAGCTACGGTCTCTGGCTCAGGGTCTAACATGTGACACCCAAAAGAGCAAGGGGCACATGTCAGCAAGTCTACAAGAGACTTGTGCAAGGAAACTGAAAGTAGGTAAAAGTAAAGCAACCTAGCAGTTCTAGCATGATGCAATGACGTGGCAGTTAAAGTAAGAGTGCAACAAGTAAAGTAAAGTACGAGCATGGCATTTAAACATGGCATGGATGACAAGTTTTACCTGAATCATTCACAAAGATAAGTACAAGTCACGTAAGCACCTCGTGCACAGAGATTACGCCTTTTGGCTAGAGTGGCTGCGCGGGCCAACTCCTAAGCTCAAGTGATCGCTTATCCCTACCCCTCCACGTGTATCGGGCATTGGATTTTGACCAACACATGAGGCCCGCTTCTGGATCACGAGCCAGGAAGTGTTTTACCATGATGGAATAGGGGTGCACCTAGCCGGTCAAGGAAGTACAAGTAGTGTAGCGTGTGCTACGAATGCAACAATCAACTTGGATGACATGTAAGATGCAATGCATGGCAGTTAAAAGTGCGTACAGTTAAGGAATTTAAACGTGACAGATATCAATGCATGCATGACATGGCAGGGTGACAGATCTAGCTTCGTTGTCAAGCTAGATCTTAAAGTTGCGTCTAGACAGCTATCATTTCACTGTCTAGTCTCTTTTACGCTAAAAACAAGGAAGTGGCCTAAAAACATGGCCCTAAGCAAAAGTTGGCAAGTTTCACTTGCCTGCAAGTACAACGTCTGAGAACACCGTCCAACGAGTCCAAAGTCACAATTATCCTACGTGCACAAGTCCACCGGCCTACATCAGTTTTATTAATCTTGATTAGTGAATTCTAAAACATTTAAAATACTTTAAAAACTTTGATTTTAGTCTTGATTAACATGCAATAGGTTGGGGGGATCCTAAGGGTGCAAAGCGTTACCTCAACACGATGCGAAAGCTACACTGGCGTCGGGTAGCGACGCCAGTGGTTGGAATAAAAGAACACGCTCCAAGTCCTGATTCCAAAATAGATTCCTCGCTGGAAAGATCAGAGCAGCAACCAGAGCAACGAATCCAGATTCCAAAGCTAGCACGTGCGACGACGGGCTACGACGTATGGTAACGTCGTAGACGTCCAATCCACGAAGTGGAGACACCTAGGTGGGGCCCACAATAGTCCTAGGGACCAATAGGGGACCCACAATACCTCTGAAGAACTTGGGGGGCCCAAGGTGGCAAGAGGTGCGACGGGTGCGGGGTTGCGACGAATGTCTCTCGGTCGGACACTAGCCGGTGCGGGGACTTGGCTCGGTCGGTGCGGGAGAACAGCTGTGCACAGCTGCGGGTGCGATGCGGGGGTCGGGGCTCTCGGTCGGTGCGGGGCGGCCTCTCGGTCGATGCTGGTGGACGAGAGTTGCAACGTTGCAAAGTTGCAACGGAGCGGCGATTCGGTCGGTGCGGGCGGGCGCCTCGGTCAGACACGGTGTGGAGCGGGCGACAGAGCGGGGCGACGGTGCGGTGCGGAGCGGGCGTGCGGAGCGACGAGATCTCTCGGTCTTACCGAGAGGATCTCTCGGTCGGTGCGGGCGATGTGGAGCGGCTGTACAGCGGTGCGGAGCGGGCGCTGAGCGGGGGCGGCTGTCGGTCGGTGCGGGGAAAATGGGGCTGTTTCCTCGGTCGGACACGGGGGCGGCTGTCGCAACTTTGCGACGAATCGTCGCAAGTGGGTTTTTGGGTTTTGGAAGCTGCTAGGGTTAATTTCTTGCAAAAATGAGTCTTCCTAGGGGTTGTTTATATAGTGTAGAGGGGTTGACTAGGTCTAGGGCTAATTCTAATGGTATTAGGAGTTTAAAATAATTTAAAATTCAAATCTCTCCTTCCTAATCACATACGGATTGGGTGCGGCCAAGATAGGGGCTAAGATTTGGCTCAAAAATTGTTTAAAACGTTTTAAACTTAAATAAATTTTATTTGGCCGAAAATAATTTAAAACATAGCTATTAAAAATATTTTAAACCTTTTAAAAAATATAAAGTGGGTCAAATGAACTCCAAAAATTATAAAATAAATATCGGGGTGATCGTGATGACGAAAGAAAGCTAACTAAGAAGACGGATCTTAATTTCGACGTCGAGTGACGAAACTAAAAATAGAAACATCCTACGTCAAAAGTGAAAATCGCAACGTCTCATCGAATTAGATCAAATCGCGGGAGAACGACCAGAGAAATGTCGTTCCAAATTAGTGCCGCAATTTAATACTCTCAGAGACGTTCACAACGGCATATCACACTAAGGTGTTCACAAACAATCAAAGTCTAAAATAAACACGTGCACGGTCAAAAGCACGTGCACGAACAACGTACAACGAAAAGTGGTCGTTACATCCTCCCCCCTAGAAATGATTCCGTCATCGGAATCAACATCAAGCACTGCTCAGGAAAAGGTGCGAAAAGCGCTCTCTCATCTCATCCTCACGCTCCCAGGTGGACTCACCAGGGGAACCGTGACGCCACTGCACTCGAACCAAGTCGACGGTCTTATTCCTCAGCTGCTTCTGTCGACGATCCAGAATCTCAACGGGTTGCTGATCATAAGACAGACCCGGACGAACCGTAATCTCCGAGAAATCCACAGCATGGGATGGATCACTAACGTATCGACGTAACTGAGATACGTGAAATACGTCGTGAACTCCCTCCAGCGATGGTGGCAACGCCAAGCGATAAGCCACAGCTCCAACTCTCTCCAGGACATCAAACGGCCCAATGTACCTCGGACTCAGCTTGCCTCTCTTCCCAAATCGGATAACTCCGCGGTTCAGAGAAATCTTCAGAAAGACATGATCGCCAGGCTGAAACTCCAAAGGCCTCCGTTTAGCATCGGCCCAATGCTTGAAACGGTCCTGCGCAATCCTCAGCTTCTCCCGGATGTTTCTCACATCATCCACAGCCTCCACAATCATCTCCGGTCCTAACAGCTCCCGATCTCCAATGTCATCCCAGCTCAGTAGCGATCGACATTTCTTTCCATATAGCGCGGTGAAAGGCGCCATTCCAATACTCGCCTGGTAGCTGTTATTGTAGGCAAACTCAACATGATGGAGGTGATCCTCCCAAGATCCCTTGAAGTCCAACATGCACGCTCTCAGCATGTCCTCCAAAATCTGAATCGTCCTCTCGGATTGGCCATCCGTCTGCGGGTGGTACGCCATGCTGAAACTCAAACTCATATCCAGACTCTTCTGTAGACTTTGCCAGAACTGAGACGTGAATCTCGTGTCTCTGTCAGACACGATACTCACGGGGACTCCGTGAAGTCGTACGATCTCATGCACGATTCATGTTACATCACTATCTAAACTAGGAAATGGAAATAGAACGGAGAGTAAAAGATTTTACCTCCATGTATCTCCTCGCTAGCGTCTCAGTAAACTGTCCTACTCGGAAGGGAATAAAGTGCGCGGATTTGGTCAATCGGTCTACTATCACCCAAATCGCGTCATTCTGCTTCGGACTCCGAGGTAGTCCAGTCACGAAATCCATAGTGATGTGTTGCCACTTCCACTCCGGAATCGGAAGCGGTTGTAGCAACCCTACCGTACGCTGATGCTCCGCCTTTACTTGTTGGCAAACCAAACACTTGGCTACACTCCGAGCCACACTCCTCTTCATACCATGCCACCAAAAGTTCAGGCGAAGATCCTTGTACATCTTGGTGCCACCAGGATGTACAGAATACGGCGAACTGTGTGCCTCCACCAATAATTCCTCTCTGATATCTCCAGTTGGCACACACAACCTGGCTCCAAATCTCAACGAACCATCCTCATGAATCAAAAAGTCAGTCCGCAGACCGGCTTCCACCTGCTCCCGAATCTTCACCAGCTTAGCATCTCCAGCCTGTCTAGCCTTGATCCTATCCACGATCGTCGACTGTATCTGCATACTCATCAACGAAGAAGTCTCTCCAGGAAGAATAATCTCGATACCAGTCTCGCAAAAATCCTGCTGTAATCTCCACTGCGAAGTCAACATCATCACCGCTGGAAGTCTGCTCAGCGCATCCGGAACCAATTCACCTTGCCAGGGTGATACTGTAAATCAATCTCGTAGTCTGCCATGAGCTCCAACCATCGACACTGTCGCATGTTGAGCTCCTTCTGTGTAAAGATATACTTCAAGCTTTTGTGATCGGTGAAGATCTTCACTTTCTCACTCAGCAGGAAGTGTCTCCAAATCTTCAGCACAAACACGACAGCGGCCAACTCCAAATCATGTGTTGGGTAATACTTCTCATGAGCCTTGAGCTGGCGAGAAGCATACGCAACCACATGCCCATGCTGATGCAACACACAACCAAGACCTTTTCCAGAAGCATCGCAAAAGATCTCGAATCCTCCACTCCGATCAGGCACAGCAAGAACAGGGGCAGTCGTCAATCTCTCCTTCAGAATATCAAAAGCCTTCTCACAATCCTCAGACCAAACATATGGTACATCCTTCCGCGTCAGTCTGGTCATCGGCTCAGCAATCCGGGAAAAGTCCTTAATGAAACATTGATAATAGCCTGCAAGCCCAAGGAAACTCCGGATCTCAGACGCTGAGTGTGGAACAGGCCACTCTCTGATAGCCATAATCTTCTCGGGATCCACAAAAATTCCGTCGCCTGACACCACATGCCCGAGAAAAGCAACTCTATTCAGCCAAAACTCGCACTTGAAATAAGTAGTGTAACGGCCGCTTTCCAACCGTTCGTAATTTTTCTGCGTGCACGTGTTTTATCGTGCACGTATTTTATTTGGCTATTTCCGAGCTCCAGTATATGCGATGTGATATGCCGTTGCGAACGTTTTGGGGTGTTGAATTTTATAGTAATTTTTGGGAACGTCTTTCACGGCTCGTTTTCTCACGAAACGACTTTGAATGATAGGGGCGTTTTAGTCATCTGACTCGAAACGCCAGTTCCAATTTTACGTAAATTTTTGGTAGGCATTACGCACGATCAGGCTCCATAGATCTGTGTGTCTCGTCTCCATGATCGCCCTGGTATTTTCGGTTTATTTTTATGACGTCCGGATTGAGAGATATCGCTCAGAGAAACCTGAACCGTTGATTTGCCCTGATCAATTTCGAAATTCAAATTGATTAGCCAAATCTGGCTATATCCCAATTTATCATCATAATATCTTTCCTAAACTGTCTTTCTATTGTCCCCTAGACTTCCCCCAAATTGTACACCTACCATCTCTTTACTCTCCCCCTTTTCTTACGAATCTTATTTCTACTTAGCTAAATTAAATCTTTTTAAACAAACCCTAGACCCTAAGCCCCAGAAGCACACGTGATGCCTACCAACACTCAGCTTATTCTAAACCCTAAGGGCTTTTTAGCCCTCACCCTACACACATCCAACACAATTTTTCCTATAAAAAACCTAAAAGGACTTTAGAGCCTACACAGCCTATATTATTTTTAACCCTAGTTCTAAGATTTTTCCCCTCCTCACGCTTCCAGCTGCCGCCAACCCCAAAGAAAGCCAAGATCTTTCTCTTCATCCCTCCCGTACGCTCAACCTCCGACGCCTCGCGACGACCGCCGCACTACGCAGCTCCGACGTCCGCATCTGCCCTTACACCCGCAGCCCCTCTCGACCGTCGGAGGAGAGCCCAGGCCGCCAGAGGCAGTCTTCGACAGCCTCCGTTCGCTGACAGCGAGCAGCAACGACTGCTGCTGTGATCTCTGGCAACCGCCGCATCTTCCGATCGCCACTCAACCCGCCGGCGGTCCCCGGAGCCCGTGCTGACGTCGACCAACCCTCCCTCCGACGCCTCCTCGACAACCCCTCGAGCCCCGACATTGAAGCCGGTCACCCCCTCCGCTAATCGCTGATCCGCGCCGCCTTGCTCGCCGCCGGCCAGAACTTCGGTCGCCACCTCTTCTTCACACAAACGCCGTCACTCGCCGTCAGTCACGCCCACCAGCAAACCCCGACTCCGGCACTGGGCGACCGTGAGAGGCAGCAGCGAACTGTCGCTGCTGCCGTAGGCCATTGCCGACGACGCCTTAGACTCGTCGTCATCGCTGATGACCCCTGAAGCCGCTGAGCTCCAGCCGCCTTCGAACTCCTTGTCGCGGCGTTTCTGACAAGCTCGCCCCACGACAGCCTCCTCTCCCGCGATGACCCTTCACGAAGCCACGGCTACGACGACAACGTCGCCCGAGTAGATCGGCATCGAGCCCGCCTGAACCCTGCGTCGCCTGTCGTGAACCCCGCAGCTGACGCCGCTGGGGTCTCCAACTCTGCCATTTTCCGCCACGTGCTGCCATCGGTTCGTCGCCCGGATCCGCTGTCTGCCCTGCCTGCGAGAGCCACTCTCCTCCTCCCCTTTCCTTTTTCCTTCCGGCGATCAAACACCTCGCTGCCATGCCTCCTTTCCTCACCCAGCTCTCCTCCGAAACAACCGATCCTCCTCCTTCCACCGTACACGACAAGCCAGCTCCGCCCCGACGGTGGCCCCTGTGCCGCCGCCGTCCAAAGCTGCAGTCGCCCCCGTGACCGCACTGTAAGCAAAAGGTGAGGTGAAGCGGTTAGCATTTTTGCAATACGAAATGTTTAAACCCAGGATTACGTGAAACACTATTATGGATGCCAACACTTTGTGTGAAGCCTTTTGCAGTATTCTTATAGTGGTGTACTACATTACGTACTTCCTTATATTTCTTATATGTATGTATTAATTAGTGTTTAAATATGTGTTGGTATATAAGTGATTCAAACAGTAATTTGTATATGTAAGTATAATACATGTTGTTTTATTAATGTAGCTTTATGTTAAATCTGTTAACGCAGATAAATACATGCTACCGCAGTCGGGTAAGTGGAACTGCGACGTGATCCGTAGCTGTTCCCAGATCCGACGCCAGATTTACGTGTGACCATCACCGTAGGTTGGTGACCCTTACTCGTAGCAACCCAAACTGTACGACATTGAAACTGTAACTAAAATCCGACAACTATAACTAAATTTACTTTTCCGCACCAGTAAAACGCTGCTCACTGTAGAAATCAACCATCGGACAATTTTCTGTGCATATAGGGTAGTGGTCGATTTAGGCTGAACGAAACACCAGATGTGACGTTGACGAATAGGATAGCCCCGATAACCTAGAAACAAACCTAAATAGGACTTACTGAAAATGCGACCAGACACCGTCGCCGTGACCTGTTTCAGACAGACTACCGCGGACGAGACGCTTGGACGAGACGCTTCGAGAGGACGACACACTCGCCATCGCAGGCAAGTGTATCCCACTTGCACTTTTGGCCGTGCTTAGGCCTTAGTTTGTTAGAACTGTTATCTGTGAACAAAGAGAACCGGACGTGAAATGATAGCGTCCGGGACGACCTCTGACGGCTCAGACTTGACGACGAAGTCTAAGCCTGACAACAACAACTTTTGACAACGTAGGGTTAACATGTATGTGCGTGTGTGTGGACACCCTAGAATAACTCTTCCCGTCATGACACGTCCCGTCTCGTCTTGCACAGCCTGCGGGCAATAGGGCACTCTCCAAGCTAGAGAGAGTGATCCCGTGTACTGTTTCACAGCCTGCGGGCAATAGGGCACTCTCCAAGCTAGAGAGAGTGATCCCTTGTACTGTTTCACAGCCTGCGGGCAATTGGGCACTCTCCAAGCTAGAGAGAGTGATCCCTTGTACTGATACACAGCCCAAGGACAATAGGGCACTCACAAAGCTAGAGCGATGATCCCTTGTACTGTTTATCTTGTCTTGTCTTCCTTGGGGTTTGGGGTTGGGTTGAGCGTGCACACGGCAAG
The DNA here is from genome assembly GCA_030789695.1 of Scilla litardierei. Taxonomy (NCBI): domain Eukaryota; kingdom Viridiplantae; phylum Streptophyta; class Magnoliopsida; order Asparagales; family Asparagaceae; genus Scilla; species Scilla litardierei. Next base: position 731,726,394 of record CM061142.1, read on the forward strand.
AGGGTCTGATCCCCCTCGAACCGTAAGGCATGAACCCTTTCGTGTCTCACTTGTCTTGTCTTGCCTTGTTTCCGTCACGTCCCGACTTGTCTTGACACCTGTAGGTTAGTCCCGTAGTTGGTAGCACACTCTACGACTACTACTTGTCCTGTTTTACTTTCCTGCTGCGTTACTTCTGTTTGTTGCTCAGTTATAACCCCAGCATGCTAATCAACCAGTAAAACATTGTCTAAAAGTTGATACACTTGCAGTTTGGTCTAACCCTGTTTGTAGACCTGACCTGACGTACAGTTCCTTTTTTTGGTGATGTACGTCAGGTGCTCAGCCAGAGTTCGTGGACGAGGCAGACTCACTGGAGTATGAGGAGCCGAAGACGTCGACCCAGAGTACGTGCCAGACGGGGACCAGACCTAGAGGTCTTTTTAGTCGCCACTTTCCGAGGTTACTGCTTTTAGGTTTGCTTTTAAATCTTTTGTTGCCATGCTTAGGCTCCTTTTTAGACTTTGTACTCGTTGGATATTATATCTCTAATTCAATGAATGCAACTTTCTTTTCTGTACTTTCTGTTGTTTCAAACTTTATTAATGCAAGAACCTGAAACTTTTAAAATGGTACCCCTACAGACGCTTATTGGGTCCGAGCTTCGCAGCTCTGGCCTAAGCGGGCCTTAGTCACGCTTCGCCTCCGTTCGTTTTGTGAAGCGGGGTGTGACAGGTTTTAGTGGTGGCCCATGCAGGTCTTGCAAAAGTTCGGAACAATAAGTGTACCACATTCATTTAATATCCATGTACATGTCTAAATTAGGTTTTCCCAGTCTTAGATGATAGGAAGACTTAGGTAGACGTCCCAGTTGGATAGTCAGACACCTTGGTTAAAGATCTAGTCATCCTCGTCATAGGATACCTTAGCGTCCCCCATTTGATTCTGACCATGTTAGATTTCTAGAACCCCTCTCTTTTGGACGTTCGCTCGGGTCCATCGACTTCGGGCCCAGCAGAACGTAACCTTGATTCTCTTATGAACCTCCTCTTTAGATCCTGATTATACTCTAGCCCATTAGGAAGTCTAGAGCTGAGTTATCCTAATCTTTAGACGACCCGATAATTAGGACCCCTGACTCCTATCGTCTCTGATCATTACACTTCTGCGTTATCGATCGTAGGGTCCCATCGTAGCCTCCTTGCATCTTATTCTATGTGTAACCATCATGCGATCATTTTCCTTTCTCCCGATTTGTGTGATCGTTTTCGGACGATTGTCGTTGAACCTTCGAACCCCTTCCTTGGCCTATTCTGCTCCCCCTAAAAGTATTTTCGAAATTCCGTATTAAGTTTTTCGCTCAGCTTAAATTCTTTGAAAACCCACATATTACATATTTCAAAATTCTTGTTTTTCGGTTGAGTTAAAATTCTTTCACTAATCTTGAAACCTCCCTGGTCGTAAAATTATTTTACTATCTCGTACCTGTTTTCAGATCGGCATCTTTCGTGTTTCAGTTTTAAACCCTGTTATCAATTCTATAATACAATATATATGTGTGTGTGTGTGTGTGTGTGTGTGTGTTACATTCTAAACTACAATATTTTATTGCTAATCGCTTATACTTTTTTTAAATATTTTCTAAACTAGAGGGAACTCCAATTATTTTCTTATTATTATTATATCAGTTCTATGTTCTTCGTGACCACATTTCAAACTCCTTGTGTAAACTTACTTTCGTTTGCAAAACAATCGTTTCTCACCCTACCCATCCTTCTTTCGTCTTACTTTTTACCAAAATTTTAATTTGCTACATTTGCTCACTTTTAAGTATATAAATATATATATTTTAAAAGGTATATGATACCCTATTTTGCACAAAATCCTTCTTTCATCGTTAAATCATTTTTTAGAATATATTTTTTTTCGTTCCAACCAACCAAATATCTTCTTGCCCCGCCTTACTTGAACTCGTTCTTTCCGATTAATTTCGTTACACTTTTAGTTTCTGTTTCCTTTATTTTGCGTAGGCATTAGTCCTTGTAGTTGTCCATGCTACCTCCAGTTTAGGAATGGGCCCTTTGGTAGGTGATGTCGTCATGGTGCATGAGTATAGGTAGGGTGTGTAGACCTGTATGAGTGTGTCATCGTTAGGATCCTGATGATTGCCCTTGTGTCTTGAATGTGTACTCAGTGTTAACCATGATATGATTGAAGTTGTCTGAATGACGGTATTCATACATATATGAATAGGGTCATAGCAGGCAATTTTCCTTAGATGTAGTTTTTCGCGGTTATAGAATAAGTCTATCTTGGCTGCATGTGATTGTATCAAAGCTTTGTTTTCTTTTAAACCAAATCTTTAAAGTTTTTGAAATTAGCTCACAAGATCACGAATCAATTATCCTTCCTCACCCATTACCGCAACTCCACACGTTTTTCCAAATATTTTAAATGTGTCTTTGGTCTTAAAAAAAATTTTCTTCCTTCTTTCTCCCTTAAAAATTTCTGTGTTCATGATTGTTATATTGTTGGGACTAGCTATTATCGTTATAGGATTTTGTTTGCGGGTAGGCTCAGGGAGAGATGAGATCTGTTATAGAAATGATTAACCGATTTTGGAAAAAAAAATATATGATATTGGAATAGATTTCTTTCGGATGAAAAGAATGGGCTGTCCAAGACTTATTTATAAAACCGAAGTGTGGAGGACTAAATGGTGAACTCTGATTGGATAAAATTATATACATGAAGATGAGAACTTATTAAACACGAAACTCGGACAAGTGATAGATATGAGTAGCTAGGAAGGTATGGTAAGATTTAGAGTGACCATGGAATGATGAAAACATTGTAAGCGTCTAGACTTGGTTATCGAGTTGACGTGAGAAGGCTTTGAGAATGATACGACGCGTTGAGATAAATGGATGGTTAGGTAGTCGGACTTAATATTGGTTGGGATTAGTTATAGGGATTAGGATGAGATGTGATTCTGATAGTTCAATTATTTTGGCGGATAAATTTATGAGAAGATGTGACACGGAATGTATTGAGGACACGACGATTGTTGATCTGTGAAGGTATTATAAGATAGGCAAAGTTTTTGTTTTGGATTGGTGGTTGACTAGAATCTCATTTTTGGAGATTTATTAATATTGGGAAAAGAATGAGAAATTTAAAAGATGTTATTGAGCGATGATGTTTAGCAGAGTGGTATGGTATGAGAAGATGATTATTATTCTTTTGTGGAGACTTGGAGTTGGGACTTTCAACAGCAATGATGGGTCTATGGTTAAGTCTTAGGATGTGAGATTAGTCGTGGCATTATCCAGTGAAAAGAAGGGTTATGAAGGATTAATTAAAGACCATTGGTTGAAGTTACAAGATTAGAGATCATTGTGGGGAAGATGGGAGCTATATGCTTAAGTATTTATGGATTTTATAATAAGTCTTAGTATGAGTGATTCCGATGACGGAATCATTTCTAAGGTGGGTAGAATGTAACGGCCGCTTTCCGACCGTTCATAATTTTTCTGCGTGCACGTGTTTTATCGTGCACGTATTTTATTTGGCTATTTCTGAGCTCCGGCATATGCGATGTGATATGCCGTTGCGAACGTTTTGGGGTGTTGAATTTTATAGTAATTTTTGGGAACGTCTTTCACGGCTCGTTTTCTCGCGAAACGACTTTGAATGATAGGGGCGTTTTAGTCATCTGACTCGAAACGCCGTTTCCAATTTTACGTAAATTTTTGGTAGGCGTTACGCACGATCAGGCTCCATAGATCTGTGAGTCTCGTCTCCACGATCGCCCCGGTATTTTCGGTCTATTTTTATAACGTCCGGATTGAGAGATATCGCTCAGAGAAACCTGAACCGTTGATTTGCCCTGATCAATTTCGAAATTCAAATTGATTAGCCAAATCTGGCTATATCCCAATTTATCATCATAATATCTTTCCTAAACTGTCTTTCTATTGTCCCCTATACTTCCCCCAAATTGTACACCTACCATCTCTTTATCTCTCCCCCTTTTCTTATGAATCTTATTTCTACTTAGCTAAATTAAATCTTTTTAAACAAACCCTAGACCCTAAGCCCCAGAAGCACACGTGATGCCTACCAACACTCAGCTTATTCTAAACCCTAAGGGCTTTTTAGCCCTCACCCTACACACATCCTACACTATTTTTCCTATAAAAAACCTAAAAGGACTTTAGAGCCTACACAGCCTATATTATTTTTAACCCTAGTTCTAAGATTTTTCCCCTCCTCACACTTCCAGCTGCCGCCAACCCGAAAGAAAGCCAAGCTCTTTCTCTTCATCCCTCCCGTACGCTCAACCTCCGATGCCTCGCAACGACCGCCGCACTGCGCAGCTCCGCCGTCCGCATCTACCCTTACACCCGCAGCCCCTCTCGACTGCCGGAGGAGAGCCCAGGCAACCGGAGGAAGTCTTCGACAGCCTCCGTTCACTGACAGCGAGCAGCAACGACTGCTGCTGTGATCTCCGGCAACCGCCGCATCTTTCGATCGCCACTCGACCCACCGGCGGTCCCCGGAGCCTGTGCTGACGTCGACCAACCCTCCCTCTGAAGCCTCCTCGACAACCCCTCGAGCCCCGACGTCGAAGCCGGTCACCCCCTCTGCTAATCGCTGATCCGTGCCGCCTTGCTCGCCGCCGGCCAGAACTTCGGTCGCCACCTCTTCTTCACATAAACACCGTCACTCGCCGTCAATCACGCCCACCAGTAAACCCTGACTCCGGCACTGGGCGACCGCGAGAGGCAGCAGCGAACTATCACTGCTGCCGTAGGCCATTGCCGACGACGCCTTAGACTCGTCGTCATCGCCGATGACCCCTGAAGCCGCTGAGCTCCAGCCGGCTTCGAACTCCTCGTCGCGGCGTTTCCGACAAGCTCGCCCCACGACAGCCTCATCTCCCGTGACGACCCGTCACGAAGCCACGGCGACGACGACAACGTCGCCCGAGTAGATCGGCATCAAGCCCGCCTGAGCCCTGCGTCGCCTACCGTGAACCCCGCAGCTGACGCCGCTGGGGTCTCCAACTCTGCCGTTTTCCGCCACGTGCTGCCAGCGGTTCGTCGCCCGGATCCACCGTCTGCCCTGCCTGCGAGAGCCCCTCTCCTCCTCCCCTTTCCTTTTTCCTTCCGGTGATCAAACACCTCGCTGCCGTGCCTCCTATCCTTGCCCAGCTCTCCTCCGAAACAATCGATCCTCCTCCTTCCACCGTACACGACAAGCCAGCTCCGCCCCGACAGTGACCCCTGTGCCGCCGCCGTCCAGAGCTGCAGTCGCCCCCGTGACCGCACTGTAAGCAAAAGGTGAGGTGAAGCGGTTAGAATTTTTGCAATACGAAATGTTTAAACCCAGGATTACGTGAAACGCTATTATGGATGCCAACACTTTGTGTGAAGCCTTTTGCAGTATTCTTATAGTGGTGTACTACATTACGTACTTCCTTATATTTCTTATTAATTAGTGTTAAATATGTGTTGGTATATAAGTGATTCAAACAGTAATTTGTATATGTAAGTATAATACATGTTGTTTTATTAATGTAGCTTTATGTTAAATCTGTTAACGCAGATAAATTCATGCTACCGCAGTCGGGTAAGTGGAACCGCGACGTGATCCGTAGCTGTTCCCAGATCCGATGCCAGATTTACGTGTGACCATCACCGTAGGTTGGTGACCCTTACTCGTAGCAACCCAAACTGTACGACATTGAAACTGTAACTAAAATCCGACAACTATAACTAAATTTAATTTTCCGCACCAGTAAAACGCTGCTCACTGTAGAAATCGACCATCGGACAATTTTCTGTGCATATAGGGTAGTGGTCGATTTAGGCTGAACGAAACACCAGATGTGACGTTGACGAATAGGATAGCCCCGATAACCTAGAAACAAACCTAAATAGGACTTACTGAAAATGCGACCTGACACCGTCGCCGTGACCTGTTTCAGACGGACTACCGCGGACGAGACGCTTGGACGAGACGCTTCGAGAAGACGACACACTCGCCATCGCAGGCAAGTGTATCCCACTTGCACTTTTGGCCGTGCTTAGGCCTTAGTTTGTTAGAACTGTTATCTGTGAACAAAGAGAACCGGACATGAAATGATAGCGTCCGGGACGACCTCTGACGGCTCAGACTTGACGACGAAGTCTAAGCCTGACAACAACAACTTTTGACAACGTAAGGTTAACATGTGTGTGTGCGTGTGTGGACACCCTAGAATAACTCTTCCCGTCATGACACGTCCCGTCTCGTCTTGCACAGCCTGCGGGCAATAGGGCACTCTCCAAGCTAGAGAGAGTGATCCCTTGTACTGTTTCACAGCCTGCGGGCAATAGGGCACTCTCCAAGCTAGAGAGAGTGATCCCTTGTACTGTTTCACAGCCTGCAGGCAATAGGGCACTCTCCAAGCTAGAGAGAGTGATCCCTTATACTGATACACAGCCCGAGGGCAATAGGGCACTCTCCAAGCTAGAGCGAGTGATCCCTTGTACTGTTTATCTTGTCTTGTCTTCCTTGGGGTTTAGGGTTGGGTTGAGCGTGCGCACGGCAAGAGGGTTTGATCCCCCTCGAACCGTAAGGCGTGAACCCTTTCGTGTCTCACTTGTCTTGTCTTGCCTTGTTTCTGTCACGTCCCGACTTGTCTTGACACCTGTAGGTTAGTCCCGTAGTTGGTAACACACGCTACGACTACTACTTGTCCCGTTTTACTTTCCTACTGCGTTACTTCTGTTTGTTACTCAGTTATAACCCCAGCATGCTAATCAACCAGTAAAACATTGTCTAAAAGTTGATACACTTGCAGTTTGGTCTAACCCTGTTTGTAGACCTGACATGACGTACAGTTCCTTCTTTTGGTGTTGTACGTCAGGTGCTCAGCCAGAGTTCGTGGACGAGGCAGACTCACAGGAGTACGAGGAGCCGAAGACGTCGACCCAGAGTACATGCCAGACGGGGACCAGACCTAGAGGTCTTTTTAGTCGCTACTTTCCGAGGTTACTGCTTTTAGGTTTGCTTTTAAATCTTTTGTTGCCATGCTTAGGCTCCTTTTTAGACTTTGTACTCGTTGGATATTATATCTCTAATTCAATGAATACAACTTTCTTTTCTGTACTTTCTGTTGTTTCGAACTTTATTAATGCAAGAACCTGAAACTTTTAAAATGGTACCCCTACAGACGCTTATTGGGTCCGAGCTTCGCAGCTCTGGCCTAAGCGGACCTTAGTCACGCTTCGCCTTCTTTCGTTTTGGGAAGTGGGGCGTGACAATTAGCATACAAACGATGCTTCCTCAAAATCTCCAACACTGTCCTTAAGTGCGATGCATGCTCTTCCTCCGACTTCGAATTGATCAGAATGTCGTCAATAAAGATAACGACAAACTTGTCTAGAAAGTCGTAGAAGATCAGATTCATCAGGTTCATAAAAACTGCGGGTGCATTGGTCACACCGAAAGACATAACCACGAACTCGTAGTGACCATACTTCGTCCTGAACGCTGTCTTCGGGATGTCTTCCTTCTTCACCTTAAGCTGATGGTAACCACTCCTCAGCTCCAACTTAGAGAACACCCTCGATCCTCCTAGCTGATCAAAAATGTCATCTATACGAGGCAAGGGATATTTATTCTTAATGGTCACAGCATTCAGCTCCTGGTAATCCGCACACATGCGACGCGAACCATCCTTCTTCTTTACCAGCAACACCGGTGCTCCCCACGGAGACACACTGGGATTGATGTAACCCTTCTGTAAAAGATCATCCAGCTGTCTACGCAACTCCTCCAACTCTGCCGGAGCCATACGATATGGCACCTTCGAAATAGGCTGCGCTCCCGGAATAAGATCGATCGAAAATTCGAGAGCTCGATCGGGCGGCAGTCTAGACATCTCCTCGAGGAAGACGTCGTCGAATTCACGCACCACAGCTGGTCTACTCTGCTCCATCTGCATAGCAATAATCTCCACCGGCTTGGCCCGAAACCTGACAGGACCAAGCGAACTGCTACCTCGACTGAACTCAAACACTGGATGTCCAGGGATCTCGAACACCACCTTCTTCCTCCGACAATCGATCGTAGCATAGAAACTCGCAAGCCACTCCATTCCAAGCACTGCATCGCAGTTGATGATGTCGTGGACAATAAAATCAGCGTAAAGCTCATGCCCACAAATCACCAAAGGGCAAGAATTGCACCTACGATGCACCGAGATCACGCCATTTCCTGTAACGATGTTCCAACTCTTGGGAAGAGGGGAAGTCGTCATGGATTGCTTCTCCACGAAGCTCTGAGAAATAATGCACATCGATGCACCAGAGTCAAAGAGGACTCGTGCAGGAAATGTGCAAACCAAAATCACACCTAACAAACAGTCTAACAATCAAACCCTATTCTAGCAAACAATCATATGCAAGCAATCAAACATGGTTAACAACCAAAATTATCTAAGGAAGGAAACAACTAGATTGAGAGTTACCTGCGATAACCTCATCCACAGCCTCGCTCTCCACTGCTGTCATCAGATAAGCATGCCTCCTCGGCTGCATGGCCTAATGCAAAGCCTGCCTCTGCGGAGCGAGGGCTGCTCCACGACCTACAGGTACAGGTGCTCTCTGCTGCAACGGCTGTGCGGCAACTGGTTCCTTCCAAGGCAGCTTAGACTTCGGGCACTCCTTCATAGCATGAGTAGGATCTACACAAATCAGGCACTGTCCCAACATCTTCCTACACTGTTCCTTGACATGCCCGGTCTAGCCACAGAAATAGCAAGTCTTCTGAGCAGGCACACCTGGCCTCTTGAACTGCACTGGCTGATTAGGCCTGGACCCAGGCCTAACCACTCCTCTGACCTGCTCCATAGGCCTCTTCCCAGCTCCAGAAATCTGTCCTCTCTTCTGCCTCGCAATCAGCTCCTGTCTCCGAGCAGCTACCAGCAACTTCTGATATGACTCCATATCTGTCGTAGACATCAGGCTCTGCAAGTCTAGGGAAAGACCCTGCAGAAACCTCTGAGCTTTCTCCTCAGCATCCTCCACCATCTTCGGTGCGAAGCGACTCAATCTAGTGAACTCCTGGTGGTACTGGTCCACTGTCAGATTTCCCTGCTTCAGCTCAATGAAGTGCTGCAACATCTCCCTCCAAGCAGCCTTCGGAAAGTACTCCTCATCGAACCTGGACTTGAAAGTAGCCCAAGGTATAGGACTCACCAACAACTCCTCATCTGCATCCCACCAGTTGCGGGCATTATCCTTAAGCTGCTTCTTCACCAAATCAACCCATCCAGCTGGGTTGACCTTTGACATCTTCAGATTATCCTCAGTATTCCTGATCCACTCCTCTGCAACCAACGGTCCTTCAGATCCATCAAAGTAAGTCAGGCCCAGCTCCCGAAACTGCTTCGCTCCTGGCTCGAAGCGAGGAGCACTCTGGGTATTCTGGAGCATGCCCTACTGCACCTGCATCATCTTATGCATCATCCTCATGATCTCAGCATTGGTGGGCTCTCTATCAGGTACCTCAGCATGATTGGGCCCACTACCAGATCGGGTCTGTCGTCGTCCAGCCATCTAATGACATAGAAAACGAACAAACAAATTAGACTCAAAGCTTAATGAATTGGATGTTGTAATTTATTTAATGGACATTCTGTTATTATCGTTGTTCCGTTAGTTCGCAATTGCAAGACGTGGACCTGCATGGGCCACCAACAAAACCTGTCACGCCCCGCTTCCCAAAAACATGGAGGCGAAGCGTGAGAAGGTCCGCTCAGACTTGAAGCTACAAAGCTGCAAGTCCGATAAGCGTCAATCAACATTAAACTGCAGGTCCTTGCAACGCGAAACGAAACAAAGATAATAATAAGGAAATGAGACAAAAGATAAATCTCAGAATATCCATAATAATAAAATCCAACATCGCAGAAAAGCCACCAGGCTAAAAGAAAAGAGTCTAAAAAGAGGCCCCAGCATGGCCAACAAAAGTACAAAGTACGAAAGCAAAGTAATGGTGCAAAGCACCGACAACTAACAGCAACCTAAAGCAAAAGCAACTCAAACAGTCTCTAAGACTGGTCTCCGGTGTCCACCAACTCTTCGTCAAACGTAGGCTCCGGCTCAGCGTCAGCAAACACCTCATCCTCAGCTACAGTCTCTGGCTCAGGGTCTAACATGTGACACCCAAAAGAGCAAGGGGCACATGTCAGCAAGTCTAAAAGAGACTTGTGCAAGGAAACTGAAAGTAGGTAAAAGTAAAGCAACCTAGCAGTTTTAGCATGATGCAATGATGTGGCAGTTAAAGTAAGAGTGCAAAAGTAAAGTAAAGTACGAGCATGGCATTTAAACATGGCATGGATGACAAGTCTTACCTGAATCATTCACAAAGACAAGTACAAGTCAAGTAAGCACCTCGTGCACAGAGATTACGCCTTTTGGCTAGAGTGGCTGTGCGGGCCAACTCCTAAGCTCAAGTGATCGCTTATCCCTACCCCTCCACGTGTATCGGGCATTGGATTTTGACCAACACATGAGGCCCGCTTTTGGATCACGAGCCAGAAAGTGTTTTACCATGATGGCATAGGGGTGCACCTAGCCGGTCAAGGAAGTACAAGTAGTGTATCGTGTGCTACGAATGCAACAATCAACTTGGATGACATGTAAGATGCAATGCATGGCAGTTAAAAATGCGTACAGTTAAGGAATTTAAACGTGACAGATATCAATGCATGCATGACATGGCAGGGTGACAGATCTAGCTTCGTTGTCAAGCTAGATCTTAAAGTTGCGTCTAGACAGCTATCATTTCACTGTCTAGTCTCTTTTACACTAAAAACAAGAAAGTGGCCTAAAAACATGGCCCTAAGCAAAAGTTGGCAAGTTTCACTTGCCTGCAAGTACAATGTCTGAGAACACCGTCCAACGAGTCCAAAGTCACAATTATCCTACGTGCACAAGTCCACCGGCCTACATCCATTTTATTAATCTTGATTAGTGAATTCTAAAACATTTAAAATACTTTAAAAACATTGATTTTAGTCTTGATTAACATGCAATAGATTGGGGGTCCTAAGGGTACAAAGCGTTACCTCAACACGACACGAAAGCTACACTGGCGTCGGGTAGCGACGCCAGGGGTTGGAATAAAAGAACACGCTCCAAGTCCTGATTCCAAAATAGATTCCTCGTTGGAAAGATCAGAACAGCAACCGGAGCAACGAATCCAGATTCCAAAGCTAGCACGTGCGACGACGGGCTACGACGTATCGTAACGTCGTAGACGTCCAATCCACGAAGTGGAGACACCTAGGTGGGGCCACAGTAGTCCTAGGGACCAATAGGTGGTCCACAATACCTCTGGAGAACTTGGGGGGCCCACGGTGGCAAGCGGTGTGACGGGTGCGGGGTTGCGACGAATGTCTCTCGGTCGGACACTAGCCGGTGCGGGGACTTGGCTCGGTCGGTGCGGGAGAACAGCTGTGCACAGCTGCGGGTGCGATGCGAGGGTCGGGGCTCTTGGTCGGTGCGGGGCGGCCTCTCGGTCGGTGCGGGCGGACGAGCGTTGCAATGTTGCAACGTTGCAACAGAGCGGTGCTTCGGTCGGTGCGGGCGGGCGCCTCGGTCAGACACGGTGCTGAGCGGGCAACAGAGCGGGGCGACAGTGCGGAGCGGGCGTGCGGAGCGGCGAGATCTCTCGGTCTGACCGAGAGGATCTCTCGGTCGGTGCGGGCGATGCGGAGCGGCTGTGCAGCGATGCGGAGCGGGCGCTGAGCAGGGGCGGTTGTCGGTCGGTGCGGGGAAAATGGGGCTGTTTCCTCGGTCGGACACGGGGGCGGCTGTCGCAACGTTGCGACGAATCGTCGCAAGTGGGTTTTTGGGTTTTGGAAACTGCTAGGGTTAATTTTTTGCGAAAATGAGCCTTCCTAAGGGTTGTTTATATAGTGTAGAGGGGTTGACTAGGTCTAGGGCTAATTCTAATGGGATTAGGAGTTTAAAATAATTTAAAATTCAAATCTCTCCTTCCTAATCACATAGGGATTGGGTGCGGCCAATATAGGGGCTAAGATTTGGCTCAAAAATTGGTTAACACGTTTTAAACTTAAATAAATTTTATTTGGCCGAAAATAATTTAAAACGTATCTATTAAAAATATTTTAAACCGTGTTTACAATATAAAGTGGGTCAAATGAACTCCAAAAATTATAAAATAAATATCGGGGTGATCGTGATGATGAAAGAAAGCTAACTAAGAAGACGGATCTCAATTTTGACGTCGAGTGACGAAACTAAAAATAGAAACGTCCTACGTCAAAAGTGAAAATCGCAACGTCTCATCGAATAAGATCAAATCGTGGGAGAACGACCCGAGAAATGTCGTTCCAAATTAGTGCCATAATTTAATACTCTCAGAGATGTTCACAACGGCATATCACACTAAGGTGTTCACAAACAATCAAAGTCTAAACTAAACATGTGCACGGTCAAAAGCACGTGCACGAACAACGTACAACGAAAAGTGGTCGTTACACTCGCCAAATCTCCATCACACCTACATGAAAGGTGTTAAGTGTGACCTTGAAACCCAATAAGGTACACTAGTGTTAGCCATTATTGTTTTAGGAACCCACACTTGTTTAAACTTGGTATTTGTGTTCCTAAATTTACAATAGTATGATGTGTGGCCTACACTGTCACAAGTAAAGCACTTTGTATGTATGTTTTTAGCAATAGAGGGTACATTGTGGAATTTCTTGAATTTTGGCTTTTCAACATTTTTTAGTCCAAAACCAAGTCATCTTCTATTATTGCCATATAATTTCAATTATGGTATCCGACGAATGTTTACCAATTGAAAATTTTCTTATAGACAATTCTAGATTAGAAACTTTGGTTTTTAATTGTTTATTTTCTTCCACAAGCAACGTGCATTTACTTATAAATACTTTCTTGTTTTCCTCCTTCTTTTCAAGTTCAATTATTTTCTTTTTCAAATCATTATTTAGCATGCATAACTTATCATTAAGCTCTTTAATAATATAGTCTTTTTCAGTTTCGAGCTTAATCAAATCATGCTTAAGCATGCTAATATTATTCAATAAGGAAGGGCACGAAAGACAAACAACTTCTTCATTAAAGCCTGATTTTTCCTTTTTCATAATGGCAATGGTAGAATCACGTTCTTTAAGTTTTTCTTTAAGGATGTCAACTTCTTCAGAAATGCCACAATTTTCTTTTTGTAAGTTAAAGCTAGCATCCATATAGTCATTCAACATGAGTTCTAACTCATTAATTTCATTTTGCATTCCTTTACAAACATCAAACAATTCGGCTTTAGTGAAGCAATTTACCTCATCGCTCTTTGCCATTAAGCAGACGACAGCAGAGTGGGCTACCACCTCTTCATCCTCATCCTCAGCTTCGATGTCCATGTCCCAAGTTAGCATCTTGGCTTTCCCTTTATCTTTGGCAACCTGAGCAGTCTCTTGTCTGCATTGCTTCGCAAAGTGCCCCTTTTTCCTGCATTTGAAGCATTCAACTCTATTAGCAAAATCTTGTTCAGAAGAATTTTTATCGTAATTAAAAGTGTTAGAGCGAATGAACCTTATATATATTTTTGATCTGTTGAATATTGGACTCCCCGGATTTGGTTTTAGATGATGAGCAAACTTAAATAATTCATGAACTAACAATTTGTGAGCGCAGTATTGGAGATCGTCGCCAAATTCACGTGAACAATCAAAGCGACATCTCAAGACTTCTCAAAGCTCGTATTCATTGCCTAAAGCTTCGTTGAAGCTTTTGGACCGTTTTGGAAGTCATGAAGAATTGATCGAAGCTCTCGAAGACCATTCCTTAAGGTTTTATTTATAGTCTTTTAGATTCGATCTATAGAATGTTAAGCCTTGAGTATATCTTACATTTCTATCTTCATAACGCTCCTATCTTAGCTCTAGGATCATTGTAGAAGTCCATTCTAACTTCCTCGAAGCATCGCGCTTCGATTCGGACTTCTTGTGCATGTTAGTTGGTTCAAGAAGAAGAACTGACCGACTAGATGGTGATCTAGTCGGTCGGCAAAGCTTCTTAGACCGACTAGTTTGTTTCCTTAATTTCATGCACTTTACTGTTTACAGTTAGTCGGTCTACGTTGACTCACCGACTGACTAGTTTGTGAACTAGTCGGTCAGTGATGCTTCTTTGACCGACTAGTTGAGCTTTACTGTACATGCTAATTTTCTCCTGAGCTACTGTTTATCGTTAGTCGGTCTAAGAACGTTTGGTGACCGACTAGTTGATAATCTAGTCGGTCAACATTTGTTCTTGGACCGACTAAATCAATTTGTATTCAGACTATTTGTTTTTGACTCTTAGTCGGTCTAAGTTCACTGACCGACCGACTAATTGTGAACCTAGTCGGTCAGAAAGTCTTCTTGGACCGACTAGATTTCTAGGTCTGAAATTCTATCTCTTCACTGTTCCTCACTTAGTCGGTCCATGTTGTTTGACAGACCGACTAGTTGATGAACTAGTCGGTCAGTGGTTGTTCTTTGACCGACTAACTGCTTCAGATTTCTAACCGTTGGGATTTGACCTAACTCGTTTTTATGGGACCCTATAAATACGAAGCTTGGTCATTTCTCTAGGGTTAAGAGATGCCATTAAGAGATTCATTGAGATTGAAAGAGATAGACATTCTCACTCATTTCCAAAGCTCTCTTCCTCACAAGAAATCCATTCTCTCACTTTCTAGATCTAGAATCCATCTTGAGAGAAGTTTGTTCTTGGTGAGCCCTTCAAGCTCTAGCTTGATTCAAGTCTCCAAATCACTCCTAGGCACCCATTGCTGGTCATTTCTTTGGTGCTAGGTCTTGGTGACTTCATCTTCCTCAAATCCATCCTTGCACCTATTTGGTAAGAAAACTCAAGGTATAGGATTTTGTGGTAAGATTGTTTATTTCATTATAAACTTGTTTATATTGCTTATTGATTCTCTCGGTTGTGAGAGAAGGTTGTGATCCCGGGTTGTGGGATTCACTATTGCCATTGCATGTATGATTTGATCTTCTGAAGGTTTTTCAAAAGATATCATAGTGGAAATCTTGGGTTAGGGTTTCTAACCTAAGTATCCGGAGGGGATCCGGGTGGTTGGGACGTAGGATCACGGAGAACAAGTCGGGGAGACTTGGGTGGATCCGAACCCAGTAACATCTATTGTTAGCATTGTTAATTTTGTTGTTGTCATCAATTTAAGCTTCCGTAAATTGATTCAGTAGTTGTTTGCACGATAATTAGGAATTATACTCCTCGTTATTTTTAAAGTACTATTCACCCCCCCCCTCTAGTACTTGTGCAGTAGCTTGTAGGGCATTACATTTGGTATCAGAGCCAGATACTTAGCTATGTCTGCCAACGACAACAAGACCGTTCGTCCACCTGCGGATTATGGATCCTTCAGGAACCGTGAAGGAGCGTCTTTGGTCATGGAAGGACATTCCTCGACTAGGCCTCCATTCTTCAACGGCGTCAATTATGGATATTGGAAATGCCGGATGGAAACGTTCCTCCGGAGCGCCTCCTTGTGGAGAATTACCATGTCGGAGTACAATGTGCCTACCGAAGAAGATTTCGACAAGTGGACTACCGCGGAGGTCGCCGCGGAGATTGCAAATGCCAAAGCAATGAATGCTTTACAATGTGCATTGGAACCCGAAGATTTTAATAAGATATGCACATGTAAGAGTGCATATCAAATTTGGAATTCGCTCCTCATTTTGCATGAAGGAACGAGTCGGGTAAGAGATTCTAAACTCGTGGTAGTCAATAGAGATTACGAATTGTTTGAGAAAAGATGAAGGAGTATTATGCTCGCTTCGTCAACATAATGAACGAGTTGGAAGCTCTCGGCAAAACCTACACCCAAAAGGAGAAGTGTTCGAAGCTTATCGAAGGACTTCCTTCTTCTTGGGAGAAACGTACCTTCGCCATCGAGGAAGGTAATGACATGAATAAGTATACCGTAATTCAATTGATGGGTACTTTGATGTCATACGAGGTACGCAAAGATAGCAAGGTGAAGTTACAAGAAAAGATGAAGTCATATTTGAACCAAGACGTGCCTAAGAAAAAGGCCATTGCATTCAAGGCGGCTTCATCCACCTCTACCGATGATGAGGACTCGAAAGAATAAATGGACATGGAATCCATTGCACTCATGGCAAAGAAATTCAATCGCTTCTTCCGAAAGGGTAACTTCAAACAAAAATCTAAATTTACTTCTACTAACGCCTCTCCACCTTTGTGCTTTAAATGCAATAAGCCAGGACACATCAAAGCGGATTGTCCTCAAAACAAGCAAAAGGAGAAGTGGAAGGCGCCGAAGTTCGACAAATCCAAGAAGTACAAAAAGGGGTACAAAAAGGGACTTGTCGGAGCAACATTCACCGACTCTGAGGATTCCTCAAGCGGAGAGTCAGACGATGAAAAAGTGGAGCAAGTGCACATGTGCTTCATGGCAAGAGAGGAGCATGATCAAGGATCTTCCTCCTCCGATGATAGCGACAACGAAGGCGATGAGGTAACTATGGATGATCTTAGGAATGCTAACTCTCAATTATGGTCTAAATACACTAAATTAGTAAATAGATATACTAAAGTAAAAGATGACCTAGCTAGCATTCAAACCTCGCCTAAGACTATCATCACCAACAACGACACCGTTGTTGAAGGGTTAAGAAATGAGATTGTTAATCTCAAATCTAAACTTGAACATGTTTGCATTGAAGATCCGGAAGAACACAAGATAGCGGATTTAACTTCTCAAAACTCGACTTTGAGTATCGAGAATGAGAATCTTAAATCTCGTGTTTATGTGCTCACATCGCAAGTGTCCAACTTGGATACCTCTATGCGTTCTCTCACCGAGAAATATGAGAACACATTAGGCCGAATTAATAAATTCAATAAGGGTAAGGACCATTTGGATAAAATCATAAGTGACTTACTTCCGGCCAATCACCACATTGGCTTGGGGTATACGATGGGATGTTCATCCAAATCGGCCACTACTTTTGTTAGGCCAACTTCCGGTGACTCTACGAGTGGTAGCAAACACTCTATTGGTAGTTCTTCTACCAATGGTGCTTCCACCTCGTCCACACCCTCTTTCGGAAAGAAACCCACTTTGGGTGGACCTCCAAAGAAGGGGCATGCTTATATGTACACCAATACCATGCCACGTAGGAACACACGTCCTACTCCACCGTCTCACACATATGATGATTTTTATGCAACACATTCTCGGGCACGTGCACACCATGTGAGACACCCTCACGCACGTGTTCCCTCACATGCGTATGTTCACCCACAACATCATATGCATAATTATCCACATGCACCATTCCATCATGTTCCTTATGCATATCCACAACATGCATCACGTAGAAATCAACAACGCATGCATGCACCCAATAGGATGAGGGCTCCCAAGATTTTCACTATTTGGAGCCCAAAGGACACAAGCATGGATGAAAAACAAGTGTATATGAATGCTAATTTTTCGGATGTTGTGCATAGTAGAAATTATGTGGGGAAGTCTAAGTCCAATTGGACTTGGCTTCCAAAGGTCTAACCTTTGAGGACCCAATGACCTTGGGTACCATGATATGAAATTTTCTATCTTTAGGTACTCAAGGAAAAGAAAAAGAAAAGGAGCAACAAATTTAAATTTAGCTCCAAAGGGAATTGGATACTCGATAGCGGGTGTTCAAAACACATGACGGGTGACGCTCAATTGCTCTCTGGAGTAGTTCCCATTGCAAATGGAAACCACGTCGTATTTGGAGGCAACGAGAGCGGAACCATCGTCGGTGTTGGTAAAGTGGGTAACCCATCTAAACCCTTAATTAGTGATGTTTATCTAGTTAATGGTTTAAATCATAATCTTATTTCAATAAGCCAACTTTGTGACAAAGGTTACAAAGTTAGCTTTGCGAAAGGATTGTGTCATATTTCAAATGATAATAATGATTTATTATTTTCCGGCACACGTCATAAAGATATTTATATTTTGGATCTTCCTAAGTCATATGAACAATGTCTCGTTGCCAACACAAGTGAACAACACTTATGGCATCGACGCTTTGGACATGTGAACTTTGGAACACTTTATAAGCTTTCAAAATTAAATTCCATTAAAGGTTTTCCGAAGCTCGTTTTTGAAAAGAAAAGTTTTTTTGATTCTTGTCAACGTGGCAAGCTTCCTAAATCTTCATTTAAACCTAAGAAAATCATTTCTACTAAACGGCCACTAGAGCTATTACATCTAGATTTATTTAGGCCAACGAGAGTTGCTTCCTTAGGAAATGCAAGATATGGACTTGTCATCGTCGATGATTATTCTAGATTTACATGGGTATTTTTCTTATGTAATAAAAATGAAGCTTTTGAAAACTTCACAATATTTGTGAAGAAAGTACAAAATCTCATCGGAACCACCATTGTCACTATTCGTAGTGATCATGGGGGTGAATTTGAGAATGCGTCTTTCTCAAATTTTTGTGATGATCTTGGAATTACTCACACGTTTTCTTTCCCTCGCGCACCTCCTCAAAATGGTGTTGTTGAGAGGAAGAATAGAACGCTTGTGGAGTGTGCTCGCACTATGCTCGAAGATAGTCAACTTAGTTATCAATTTTGGGCGTAAGCGGTACACACCGCTTTTTATGTGTTTAATAGAATACTTTTGAGGCCCGGCACCAAACAAACTTGCTATGAATTGTTGTTTGGTAGATTGCCTCAAGTTAAACATTTTCGTGTTTTCGGCACAAAATGTTTCATTAAAAACACATATGATAATTTGGACAAGTTTGATCCGAGATCGGATGAGGGGATATTTGTTGGGTATTCCTCACGTAGCAAAGCCTACCGGATATACAACAAAAGATCCTCTACGATCGAGGAATCACTACATGTCTCTTTTAATGAGAATTTTACTACTACTAGAATTTCAAATGATGATGATTCTATGGATGTTTTATGTGATTCGTTTGAAAATTCTAAGTCTATTGATTCAATTGATTCTATTGATACTAACCCGACTAATGAAGTTGTTGAGAATGTACCTAGTGATCAAGGTATTCCCAAGCGGCTTCATATCGTTCGCGACCATCCCCATGAGCAAGTCATTGGCAATATTCAAGATAGAGTCAAGACGAGATCGCAAGTCCACCACTTCGCCAATTGTGCCTTTGCCTCATCGATAGAGCCAAAGAATATAGTTGAAGCGTGCGAAGATAGTGCTTGGATCCTTGCCATGGAGGAGGAACTCATTCAATTCGAGAGGAATGAGGTATGGGAGCTTGTTCCTTTGCCATCGAAGAACCACACCGTCATAGGGACAAAGTGGATCTTCAAGAACAAAACCGACAAAAACCAAGTCGTCGTCCGGAACAAAGCTCGGTTAGTAGCTCAAGGCTATCGACAAGAGGAAGGTATCGATTTCGAAGAATCCTTCGCTCCGGTAGCTAGATTAGAATCAATTAGACTATTATTGTCTTATGCATGCCATAAAAATTTTAAATTATTTCAACTGGATGTTAAAAGTGCATTTTTAAACGGAGATGTCGTTGAGGAATTTTACGTTTCTCAACCTCCGGGCTTCATAAATGAAAATTTTCCAAATCATGTTTTTAAATTAAAGAAAGCTCTTTATGGTTTGAGACAAGCTCCTCGAGCTTGGTATGATCGCCTAAAGAATTTTCTTTTGGATTTGAATTTTAAAATGGGCGAAGCCGATTCTACACTTTTTATTAAGCATGCGAATAATGATATTTTATTAGTTCAAATTTATGTTGATGATATCATTTTCGGTGCTACTAACTTCACTCTTTGCGAAGAGTTTTCTAATGTTATGAAGGAACAATTTGAGATGAGCCACATGGGCGAACTCAAATATTTCTTAGGTCTCCAAATTCGCCAATTGAACGATGCAATCTTCATCCACCAAACGAAATACACGGTGGAGTTGCTAAAGCGATTTGGAATGGAGAATGCCTCCGGGAAAAAGACTCCTATGAGCACTACAACGCATCTTGATAAAGATACGGGCGGAAAAAATGTAGACATTCGTCTATATCGAGGTATGATAGGTAGTTTACTTTATCTTACCGCAAGTAGGCCCGGTATTATGTTTGCCGTTTGTATTTGTGCTCGTTATCAGTCTCAACCTAAGGATTCTCACTTAGTAGCGGTTAAACGTATTTTTCGCTATCTAAGTTACACTTTAGATTTTGGATTACTTTATCCGAAATCTAGCACATATGAGTTAGTCTCATATAGTGACGCTGATTATGCGGGATGCAAATCCGACAGGAAGAGTACTAGTGGCACTTGCCATTTTCTAGGAAATTCCCTTATCTCTTGGTTTTCCAAGAAGCAAAATTCGGTATCACTTTCAACCACCGAGGCGGAATACATTGCCGCCGGTGCCGCTTGTGCCCAGGTTCTTTGGATGAGACACACACTGAAGGATTTTTGGTATTCATTGTGATACTAGCCCTATCATGGTGGATAACCAAAGTGCTATTTATCTTTCAAAGAATCCGGTGCACCATTCCCGATCTAAACACATAGATGTCTGACACCACTTTTTAGATGATCATGTTGCTAAAAAGGACATCATTTTAGTGTACGTTGAAACCCAAAAGCAAATCGCCGAAATTTTCATGAAACCCCTAAAGGAGGACTCCTTTGTGCGGTTGCGTCGAGAATTGGGGATTATGGGTGAATCCGAGATATAGGATTCATGTTTCATTCAATTATCTTGCATGCTATTATATTTCGCAATATTTTGTTCATGCTAGACTTATTGAATTTTTGGGGATTTTATGTGATATGTTTGAATTTTTGCTCGAATTCTTGCTTGAATGTCGTATTTGAGATTTCGATGTATTATGGGGTAGTTTAGATGACTTATGAGAGGGTTAAGATGTTTCGTTCAAGTGTTTTATGGAGAGAACTTATTTATCAATTTTTGGACTCTTCTAGTCGGTTTCAGTTCATCAGCCAACCGACTAGATGCACATCTAGTCAGTCAGCTAGTGAACTCAGACCGACTAGCTCAAGTTTTGAACTTTCCTTGTCATTGACTTCTTTTAGTCGGTCACAGTTCACTTACCGACCGACTAGATTGAAAACTTGTCGGTCAGTTATTGAACTGTGACCGACTAACTCTAGCCCTAGAATTTTCGTTTTGCCTCTGTTTCGACTTAGTCGGTTTAAGCTCATTTACCGACCGACTAGATCGTAATCTAGTCGGTCAGTGCTTGAACGGTGATCGACTAAGTACTCTAGGGCAGTCTCGTCTT
Organism: Scilla litardierei; assembly: GCA_030789695.1. NCBI lineage: Eukaryota > Viridiplantae > Streptophyta > Magnoliopsida > Asparagales > Asparagaceae > Scilla > Scilla litardierei. The sequence goes on from CM061142.1 coordinate 731,747,773, forward strand.
TTCGCGTTTTCTACCGACTTACACTCACTTCTATCCGACTGTTTCTTCTTTTAGTCGGTATACTTCATTTCTCCAGCTCGAAAACCCCCTCTCCCAGCTCGTGTCTCCTCGTCTTCCGTCGATCTCCGGCGTCTTTTCCGACCATCCGCCACCGCCGATCACCCTCCCCTAGGTATATATCCTCCCCCTAGGTTGCTTTCAACTTCTAGGGCTTCATTTCATCTCTTAGGGCTTGATTTCTCCTCTAGGGTTCCGATTTTACTCTTAGGGCTTGTTGTGTTAGGTTCTAGGGTTTGAGCTAGGTTGTTTGATCTTCTCCCGTCGCTTGATTGAGCTCGTTGTGCCGCGATCATGGCAAGAACGAGAATCCCGATTACCTCTTCTGGGGCATCCCCCATGACCATAGAGGCCGCGACCGCTTCGACCCCTCCTAAGCGTAGGGCCAAGACCACTCGTCCCCCCTCTTCGTCTTCAACTCCGTTGAAGAGGAAGAGGACATCCAAGCCCAAACCTACCGGCCAATCTTCCAAGCCCAAACCCAAACCCAAAAAGTTCCGTGCACCTACCCCTCCCGGTGAGCGCTCAGATAGTGATTCCGAGGATGATTCCGAGGAAGAATACACTCCTGAGCATCCCGAGAAGGCACCTACTCCACCCCCTCCTCCACCTCCTCCTAAGACCCGTAAGGCTAAGGGTAAAGGTCCGATGCCAGTCGGCGGTGTCGATATATCGTTGTGTCGCGACGACCCTCAGTGTCTAGCGGCTTACAACTGTATAGAGCACTGCCCACTGCTGTTGGAGCATTACGTTCAGTTTTCTGATTTCCTTGGCCTTGCGGATCTGCTCTCCTATAGTGGCCTTTTGGACTACCTTCGCTTCGACCCTAAGGCGAACCCTAGACCCTATCCTCGCCTGGTCAAATTATTCTATGCAAATCGTGTCTGGGGCCACTACGACGAGAGTCACTCCATCGAGACTACTGTCTTGGGAACTCCTATAGTTCTCACGGCAGAAATCTTGGGGGAGGTGCTTGGTTGTTCGTCGTCTGGTCTCCTCCCGTCGGACATCTCGGACGATGATATCTCCTCCTTGGATCAGTCTGTTCTATCTGATATCTTCCATGTGATCCCTCCTGCCTTCATTGGTGTTCCTTCAAAGTCGTTTAAGCCAAATGCATGGGTGCTCAATCTCATTCTGAAGTCGTGCTTGCTTCCCAAGTACGGCTCATCTTCTCTGCCATCCCAGCCGTTCCTCAAGTTGATTTACGCTCTATTCTTGGGTTGCGAGATTAATTGGGCTCGCGTTATACTCGATAAGATGGACTCTTTCGAGTGTATTCGCAAGACCACTAAATCTGCGCATATCCCGTACCCGTGTCTGTTGACCTTGGTTTTCCGTCATTTCAGTGTCCCTCTGCCTCCTGACGATGAGCGTCCTCTTGGTCCTCCACTGAACGCGACGGCCGTAAAGAAATCTCTTGCGGCACTCCGTCACGTGCAGCGGACGACTCCTTCTGTGTCTCAGGGCACTACTTCTGCAGCTGCTGCTTCTCGACCTCCCACCACACTTGATGATGTCGTTCGGTTACTTCGTCGTCACGAGTCACGTTTGGCTCGTACCGAGGAGGTAGTTTGCCGTATGGCTAGTTTGATGGGAGTTCAGCTTCCTCCTCCTGTTTCTGAGGATGAGGAGATGGACGATAAGGATATTGATGAGCTTGTCACCTCCTTTGCTCGTGGCGATGAGGCCACTGCTGCTGCTGCTGCCACATCTGCTCCTGGAGCTGGCACCTCTTCCGGTGCTCCAGAGACTTCTGCACCAGTGGATCAGACTTCTGATGCTGCTGCTGCTCCTGCTGACGTCCCTGATCCAGTCTTGCATGCTGATGTTCCAGTTGATACCCCAGCCATTGAGCCTGTCGTCGGTGTTTCCACTCCTGCCCTGACGATCCCGTCTGTTGACACGCCTGTCCTCCCAGCAGAGCCTGAGTCCACTCCCTCGACCGGACCCACGGAGACTGTTGATCCTGCCACTTCCTCGTGATCGTCTGTTTCGAGGCCTCTCCTGTGATCTTTGGATGATGCATCTTGTTGAGAGTGTTTTAGGTTAGGATGGGATGGAGTTTGGGTGGTGATTTTATGTATTTTGATTTTATGGATGTCGGTGTATGTGATATATTTTTTGGATGTTGATGATGGTGCCCCGATGATTATGTTGTACCTTTTTTATGTTGATGTTGATGTTGCACTTGATATGATGTAATCGATGTGATTTTTGGATGTACTCATGGTATTCATATATATATATATACATCGATGTTCTTTTTGTTTTTACTTCGTCGTGCACATTTAATATTCATTCAATGTCTATGATATGTGAAATCGTCGCTCGTCGCTTAAAAACTTGGTTAAATAGATTATATTTCTATGATTGTATAGAATTGTTTTCCATGCACAAATTTAACCAAGAATATTGAGTATTGGAGGGTATATTCCTCTATTCAATAAATGAATTTACGTTTGGTATTTTGATGCTTTTAATTTTCGCTTTTCGACAATGGTCAATCTGGCACACTTTGATTTGATTTCATCTCTTTTTCCTTGGTGTCAATTTGGTCCATCGTCAATATCTAAGACTCCCGATGTTGGATTTTCCTTTTCCTTGTTGTTGTCGTTGTATGCCCCCCATTTTTGGGATAATGCCAAAGGGGGAGAGATAATGATAATAAATAGGGCAAATGAAAATTTAACTCAATTTTCAAGAATCTAATTTGATGTGTTAGATTCAGGGGGAGTTAAGATATATATAAGTATTTTCAAAATCCGATATTTCAAAAATCAATTCTCGTTATATATCTTACTCGTCTCATTGATGCAATTTATATATATTCATTTTGGAATTAACGTGTCATCAATGCAGGGGGAGTAAGTATTTTACATTTGAATCATTATTTTTGATTATTATTTATGTTGGTTTGTCATCACCAAAAAGGGGGAGAATGTTAAATATTGGACTCCCCGGATTTGGTTTTGGATGATGAGCAAACTTAAATAATTCATGAACTAACAATTTGTGAGCGCAGTATTGGAGATCGTCGCCAAATTCACATGAACAATCAAAGCGACATCTCAAGACTTCTCAAAGCTCGTATTCATTGCCTAAAGCTTCGTTGAAGCTTTTGGACCGTTTTGGAAGTCATGAGAATTGATCGAAGCTCTCGAAGACCGTTCCTTAAGGTTTTATTTATAGTCTTTTAGCTTCGATCTATAGAATGTTAAGCCTTGAGTATATCTTACATTTCTATCTTCATAACGCTCCTATCTTAGCTCTAGGATCATTGTAGAAGTCCATTCTAACTTCCTCGAAGCATCGCGCTTCGATTCAGACTTCTTGTGCATGTTAGTTGGTTCAAGAAGAAGAACTGACCGACTAGATGGTGATTTAGTCGGTCGGCAAAGCTTCTTGGACCGACTAGTTTGTTTCCTTAATTTCATGCACTTTACTGTTTACAGTTAGTCGGTCTACGTTGACTCACCGACCGACTAGTTTGTGAACTAGTCGGTCAGTGATGCTTCTTTGACCGACTAGTTGAGCTTTACTGTACATGCTAATTTTCTCCTGAGCTACTGTTTATCGTTAGTCGGTCTAAGAACGTTTGGTAACCGACTAGTTGATAATCTAGTCGGTCAACATTTGTTCTTGGACCGACTAAATCAATTTGTATTCAGACTATTTGTTTTTGACTCTTAGTCGGTCTAAGTTCACTGACCGACCGACTAGTTGTGAACCTAGTCGGTCAGAAAGTCTTCTTGGACCGACTAGATTTCTAGGTCTGAAATTCTATCTCTCCACTGTTCCTCACTTAGTCGGTCCATGTTGTTTGACTGACCGACTAGTTGATGAACTAGACGGTCAGTGGTTGTTCTTTGACCGACTAACTGCTTCAGATTTCTAACCGTTGGGATTTGACCTAACTCGTTTTTATGGGACCCTATAAATATGAAGCTTGGTCATTTCTCTAGGGTTAAGAGATGCCATTAAGAGATTCATTGAGATTGAAAGAGATAGACATTCTCACTCATTTCCAAAGCTCTCTTCCTCACAAGAAATCTATTCTCTCACTTTCTAGATCTAGAATCCATCTTGAGAGAAGTTTGTTCTTGGTGAGCCCTCAAGCTCTAGCTTGATTCAAGTCTCCAAATCACTCCTAGGCACCCATTGCTGGTCATTTCTTTGGTGCTAGGTCTTGGTGACTTCATCTTCCTCAAATCCATCCTTGCACCTATTTGGTAAGAAAAATCAAGGTATAGGATTTTGTGGTAAGATTGTTTATTTCTTTATAAACTTGTTTATATTGCTTATTGATTCTCTCGGTTGTGAGAGAAGGTTGTGATCCCGGGTTGTGGGATTCACTATTGCCATTGCATGTATGATTTGATCTTCTAAAGGTTTTTCACAAGATATCATAGTGGAAATCTTGGGTTAGGGTTTCTAACCTAAGTATCCGGAGGGGATCCGGGTGGTTGGGACGTAGGATCACCGGGAACAAGTCGGGGAGACTTGGGTGGATCCGAACCCAGTAACATCTATTGTTAGCATTGTTAATTTTGTTATTGTCATCAATTTAAGCTTCCGCAAATTGATTTGGTAGTTGTTTGCACGATAATTAGGAATTATACTCCTCGTTATTTTTAAAGTACTATTCACCCCCCCCCCCCTTAGTACTTGTGCAGTAGCTTGTAGGGCATTACATGATCTTCCTTGAGGAGTTCTGACGAACTTTCTGAAATTTCTAACCACTAGCGACATCTCCTCATCATCATCTTCATCTTCGCTAGCTTTCAGAGCAAGTGGCTTTGAAGCTTTTTCCTTCTCCTCGGGTTTCTCTCTTTCTTCAATATTTTACAATTCAAGCTCGTGGGACATTAGATTACCTATCAAGTCCTCCACCCTCATCTGTGATAGATCCTTCACTTCTTGGATGGTAGTGACTTTAGGCCTGAAAGAGCTTGGCAGGACTCTTAATAATTTTCTCACCTGTTCAAGACTAGAATATGGCTTACCGAGCGAGCTAGACTTATAGACGATGTTGGTGAACCTTGCAAGCATCTCTGATATGGTCTCTGATGGTAGCATGTGAAATCCCTCGTACTCCGTGCTCAGAAGTGCAAGTCTAGACTCCTTCACCTGTGACGTTCCCTCGTGCGTCACCTCCAGTGTATGCCATATTTCCTGCGCAGTTAGACAATGTGAGATACAATTGAATTCAGATTTCTCTAATGAACAAATGAGCGCATACATATCATTAGCATTAAGAGAATAAAGCCTCCAATCATTATCATCTCATTTATCATCATGTTTAAGCATCTCTACATTTTCAATTTTAATGACATGTGGTTTATAGCCTTTTTCAACAATTTGCCTAGCTTTATAATCAATAGAAATTAAGTAGATTCTCATACGATTTTTCCAATAAGTATAATCTACTCCATTAAATCTAGGTGGACGTGAAATAGACTGACCCTCAGCAAAAGCACAATCAATGTGATCCATGGTCAATCCTAGGCTAGATCCTAAAACCTGCTCTGATACCACTTGTTAGATCTGGATCCTAGCCTAGAGGGGGGTGAATATGCTAATAAAAAATTCTTGTACAACCCACAAGAAATCACACACAGTTAAGTACAAGCAGAGTAAATAAGAGACAATCACAGAGTACGCACAGATTTACCCTGGTTCGATCGCAACAACGACCTACGTCCAGCCCCAAGCATATACTAGCATTAATAAGTTCCTTCTATACACCTACAATGGGGTCCTAGCTTCAACTCTCCACCTAGACTATACCACACACTCAACAAAGTACAGAACTATATCAACCTAGTAAATGCGTATCTTGACTGCTACACCACGTCAAAACCCTCTTGTCTAGCCACAACCAGACAAGTCCAAAAGTGTCACAAAATATGGTAAAAGTTTCGCCTACAGAGAACGTTACACTAAGACACGAAAATAAAGAGTAGAGGGTTTAGAAATGCTCAGTTCGTGTCCGTGTAGTCGTCTCTGTCAGTCAGCACGTCGTCAGCTCCAATCTGACGCAAACGGTGTCTCGATCCGACTCCTGGATCTCAAATAGCACACTGGTCTGTGCATATAGCAAGTGCAGTTCAAACCAAGTTATAAGCGATCTGTGCTCAAAGAAGTCCCCAAAATATTATCCACGTCAGCACGTTAGTTATCCTGATTCGTTTGTCTCAATTGCGTGAGGGTCTGTCCACGTCAGAAGCAAAAATTGATTCCCGTTTACTTCATTTGCTTTCGTTTTCGATTCACGCGGTCTACCACGTCAGCCTCCGCTTCTCTCCATCCTCAGGGTATGCAGCAGTGAGAAATAACATCGACTTCTTCGAGCGATGGCGGCGTGCTGGCTTTGAATGGCGACTTCACCGAGGGCGACGGGAGCGACTCAATGGCGGCAGCGGCGACGGCCCTCTTCGATGTGAAGCTTCTCCGAGCGACGACGACGGCAGCAGATGTTCGCTCATCTACTCCTCCGATGACGTGCAGCGGTAACAAGTCTCATCGACAGCGACTTCTTCTTGGCGACGGCGACGATGAACTCTAAGCGACCATTCGCTTCGTCTTCTTCGAAAGGTGACAAAGGCAGCGTCGACTCCAGTGGAAGGGTTCTACGGTGACGTCTTCGAACGGCGAACTTCTCCGGTGTGATGGGTCGACGACTTCTCAGGTAAAGCGATGGTGTTGGCTCACCTTGGATGACGCAGCAACGACCACGTGTGATCTTCACTTGAGCAGCTCACGGCGGCAAGCTTCGACTCGATGCTCCACTCTGACGGCAGTGACACCTCCTCACAGTGATCTTCAAGCTCACGTCTGCGGATGCTCTTATGCAAGGAATGCGGCGGCAGCGCTCTTGGCTTGTGGTAGATCAACAGAGCCCCCTTGTCTGGCTGTTGTTGGTGTCTTAGGGTTGAAGATGAAGATGTTGGGGTGCGGCACTTTCTTTCCTCCTTGGGGAAAAATGATGGGAACGTTAGGAGTCTTGAGGAGTTGTTTTAGGGTTGATGAAGGCTTGGGCTTGGGAGATGATCTGCGTGATGCTCTTGGGAGTTTTTGGTATTGGCTGGCCTTGGGAGGATACTTGCGTGCCTTTATTTTTCTTGAGAATTTTAGAGATGGCCAGCCCCCCCCCCCCCCCCCCCCCCCCCCCCCCCCCCCCCCCCCGACCCTAGAACATGATGGCATATATATGGGCTAGGGTTCTCTTTGGTGCGGCAAGATGAGAGGCTCAAGAAGTCAATGGCTAGGATGCATTGCTACCAAGTATTGGTTCAGCAATTACTAGCACAAAGAGGTCGGCTAGGTTCCTAGCAAGGATGGGATTACGGCATGAAGAGTAGGCTAGATTGTTATCTTGACTTGGTCCAAGGCTAGGAGATGTAGATATAGATGAGAGAAAAAACCTCCTGAAGATAGGGAAAAGAATAGTAGGAGATCTTTCTAATTGATTTGACCAATCCATCTCATCCCCTATTGGACCTAGTCCACATTGCTTGGTACACAACCCTCCCAAAGAGCTATATGAATAGCAGTTATTCCAAATATTGAAAGAATTGTCGTTTCCCCTTTCCTGAAACACACTAAGCACACACATTAAATATAACGCACATGTTTGTCATCATCAAACTAGAGTTCCAAGATCGTTGCGTCCAACATTATCCATTTGAGTGCAATATTTGATTCTCCTTAAGCCCATGAACTTAAAGATGTTAGATGTAAATGGTGTTCATCATCAAAACCATATGTGGTGAGACTTAATATCTCAAAACTTTATACCGAGTGTATATGATGCCTCACCCAAATCCTGCATGGAGAACTTTTATGACAACCATACTTTGATTGATTCCAACATCTTTATACTATTTCCAATTACCATTATATTATTCACATACAATATGAGGAATGAGATAATGCTCCCACTGACCTTTTGATACACGCATGGATCATCCACATTCTTGATAAAGTTAAACTTTTTGAATATCTCATCGAATCAGGTGTTCCAGTTCCCTAATGCTGATTTAGTTCATAAATGGATTTTAAGAAGTATGCATGTTCTCTCGCTGCTCCCACTGACTTCTAAGCTCTCTAGCTTAAGTCATGGAAAGTTGCTATATCAAGCATTATCCGGATGGACTGATATACATGATTATCAGTGGCAAAATCTCGTCAAACCTTTTGATGATATCCTTTTACCACCGATCTTTACATAGTATGTCTCAACCTTTCCATCTGCACAGATCTTCTTCTTAAAGATCCATTTATTCTCTATAGGTTTGACCCCTTTGGAAACATCCTACAAAGTCCATACTTTGTTGGTGTGCATGGAATCCCTTTCAGATTTCATCACGTCTAGCCATCTTACAAAGTCCTCACTTCGCAGAGTTTCTCAGAAACTGGTAGGATCATAATCATCCATGATGCTATCCTCTATTCCACCATCAATAAGAAAATTGTAGTATCTCTCTGGTGGATGGAAAAGCCTATCAGATCTCTGGATTAGCTAAGGTTCATCAACAGAAGCATTAATGTCTGGTTCTATCTCCTGATCCATTAAAGTTTGTGTTTCTGGAACTTCTTCCAGATCTATCACTTTGCCTAGTGTCTCTTCATTAAGAGACTCCTTCTCAATAAAGGTGGTATGTAGGGCAACTTCTTTTGTTCCTTAATATTGTTAAGGCCAAAATTGGCGTCAACAGTATTTGGGCTGACGTGGACTCTCTGGCTGAGGTGGATCGTTTTCAGCAGTGGAAATAGGACCCTCAGTTGTAGAACCTAGGTCGATGATGGTTGGGATTTGGATGCAGTACAGAAGCTCGATTGACCCAGTGAATGGATGTGACAAGCATTCAACCCTCTGGTGGAGTCTATCCTCAAACGACTGTCGTCGGGAGCTATCGATCGACCCTCCTATTGGGTCGTGCTTCGGTCTTCCTACACCACAAAGGATCGTCAGGGGGATCGGATCTGGGTTCCGATCCAAATCCCCTCCGGTGCTTAGTTAGAATGGGAACTTAAGAGAAGGCTGGGGGCTATCGAGCACGACCCATAGAGGTTCATCTCAAGTCAATCATTGCAAGCTATTTTGAGGAAGAATCATCAAGTGGAAAAATAGAATGTTAGAGTATTAGGTCTCTCGTACCTTGGGAGTCTAAACCTTTCTTACATTGTCTTTTCATCTAGTTATAGTTGGTGATCTCTATTGACAGTGAATAAGGGTTCCTCATTGATTGTGGTGGGATATTCTTCAGGATAGATGATAACAGTCGCACATTTACTCGGTCTCCATTAACTACTCCCTTACAATCAGCGGAACTCCAACGGTCGATGGGTCGTTTCTTTGACTGAATATTTACTCATCCTCGGTAACGGGTTTCGGGTTTTTGGGCTGAGGTTTAAGACTTCAATTGGGCTTCATTATCTTGACTTTGCTTCGTGGGTTGTATCCATGTAATAACAATAGCCCACATCATTTGTGCTCAGGAAACAGTGTTGATTGAGACCGAGTGATGTGAAGTCACATTAAATGGGCACAGCAGTCGAAGCAGACCTATTTGATTTATACCGCCAAAACCCTTCGCTTTCAATTTGATCCTCGCCATCTCCTGAGATCAGGCTTGGACACGTGCCGCTCATTGAATGGTTGCTTTGGGTTTCCCAGTATAAAAGGGGAAGAAGAAAGACAAGAAGCCTTCCTGCTTCGTCCCCAATTTTTCGAAAGCTTGACTTTTCCTTTGCTTTTTCTGGTATTCGTCTGATCTCGATAAGGTAGCTTCCTTTTCTCATCTAGGCTCTTCTTTAGCTCTTATGGCTACATTACCGTCAGTAAGGATCCAGGAGCCGTCTTATGAGGATATCACACGGTGCCTTCGACCTTATCAATATGTCGAGGTTCCTGGAAAAGGGAAAGGCCTCCAAATGGAGCATATACTTCTAGTTCTTCAGCAAGATCCGAATTCGGCAGCTCCTCGAGAGATTTTGGAGAAGGTGCCAGAGCTCTCTTATGATTCGACTGCAAAGATCTAGTCTGATTGCATATATCCCCTTAAAGGGTTAGGTTTCCAAAATTCAATGAGAGAATTTGTTTCCCTCGAAGAAATTATATCGAAGTGTATCTGAAATCTTTCCTCTTTGGCCTTTGTTTTCCTCTCCATCCCTTTATAACGAAGATTTTATGTTTTTTGGAAATCTCCCTCCATCAGCTTACGCCTCGGGTTATTTTTCCCATGGTTTGCTTTACCATGCACTGTGAGCTTTGTGGAGTTTGACCATCCATTCAGTTGTTTAGACATTTCTTCCAAGTGGTGGTCGACCCTCGTAAGGTATGGTACCACATCGTGGCCCACCTAGAGAGGAAGCTTATCTATGATCTCCCTATCTCTAATCCTAATTAGGAGGACACTTTTATGTTCATTTTCCTCCCAAACATGGGGCTTATCCTTACTGGTTGGTGTGGTGTTCCCTTAACCCTGATATTTCAGAGAATTTGGGATATTGCCCGGTGAGATCGAAGCGGTCAAACTTCTTTTGAGCCGACCGTGGCAAGAGAAGTCAACCTCGTATTTGTTGGACAACCATCGGTTGGAGAATGTTTTATGGAATCAGAGTAATACACACTACTTTTGTGCTCTCATTATAAACACTTACTGTAATTATATTCTTAATTTACATATATGGCTGGAGGAGCTCATAGAAGTTTGAACCCCGAGCTGAGCCGGATTTGGATGGAGCAGCAAAAGAAGAAGAAGAGTGTTGGGGGCTCAAGTGCTCAGTCTCCTCTTCCCCTTAGTCAAAGGTCCTTCTTTGAGGGAGGTGAGGTCAGGGGGACCTCTAGGTCATCATCATGTGCTTCGTTGAGGGAGATTTCGAGTCGGGATGTCGCTCGTATGCTCCTGTCTGCTGCTCTAGTTATCACCTCATCTACTCCTGTTGCAGGAGTTGGTGATACTGTCGCGATTCTAGGGCCTATCGAGCCCATTATTAAGAAGAGGAGTCTTCCCTCCCGTGAAAGGGATGACTCTGAAAAGAAAAGGAAGGTCGTGGAACCGACTCCTCCCCTTTCGCCTATAGCGAAAGGTAGTGGATTTTCGTCCTAATCTTTGGTGGGTCAAATGGTGGCTCCCTATAAGCCTCATGGGCCAGTCAGACCATCCGCGAGTCATCACCAGGATAAATGGCCATTGGGAGTATCGACCCTCTGACTCCCTTGGTTGGTCCCATCCCTTTAGAGTTTAATCGAGCTCTGATGTTAAATCAGCTCCCGACTACCTCTTCGAGGGATGTTCAAGGTGAACCTTATCAGCCTTAGTTTATCGCTGGGAAGGAGGAGTCAGCCCTCTTGGATTTTGGAATGACCGCTCGATTGGTGGAGAATTCCATTCTCCCCCGCGATCTCGAGTTCCTTCAGGGGGTGGACGTCGAGAGGATGGCCAACTTCTTAGTGAGTTGTCATTATCAGGTTAGTTTTTCGCAACTTTACCCTCAACTTGAGTTATCAACCACACTAATCAATGTCTTCCATAGATGTCAATCTTTGGCACAGGTTTGCATCGTCGAGTCGTCGATATGGTCGACGGACATCATCGAGCGGAAGCTGCTGAGCAGAAAGCTTCCGAGCTTGAGGCCCAGATGAAGAAGATGGAGGAGGATTTGGGAAGAGTACTCACGGCCAAATTTGGAGCCGACTGGGTAGCTGCAGAGGCCAAGGAGAGTCTCGCATCCTTGTCTTCTGTCAGGTTAACAGCTTAGGCCCAATGGGAGAGGGAAATATCCCAGCTCCAGGCTGACTTAGAAGCCTCAAAGAAAGAGATGGGCTTTGAGCCAATGTCACTGCTTTGGAAAGATCAGCGAGACTCATAAGGTTGAGCTTACGGCTAAGTTCCCTGCAGCGATGCAAGCATTTTAGAACATTTTTACGTCGAACAGTGGCCCTTCCTCTTAGAGTATTAGTATAGTTGTTACTGTTTTTTGTAAGATTGCTTCAAAGGAGACCACATGTAAATTTTCGACTAATAAATGAAAAGAATTTTTGAGTTTCTTATCTCTATTTATGTACATGAATACACATATATGGCCCCTCAACGACTCGAGGTTCATAATCGACTGAACTTGGGTCATTGGTGTATCGGGCATTTTTGCCTAGTAGGGATTATCCCAAGGTTGTGGACCATGTGGTGTGGGTCATTCGATTGCGAGGTACGTGGCCTCTTCGGCTTATGTCCGACGACAAGGGTCGTTCAGTTGCGAGGGGCATGGCCCATTCGGCTTATGGCCGACAACAATCGTGGGTCATTCAGTGGCAAGGGATCGGCCCCTGACGACAAGAGCCATTCGATTACGAGGGGCGTAGCCCCTTCGGCTTATGGCCGACGACGAGGGTCGTTCAGTTGCGAGGGGCATGGCCCCTTTGGCTTATGGCCGACAACGAGGGTCATTCAGTTGCAAGGGGCATGGCCCCTTCGGCTTATGGCCGATGATAATCGTGGGTCGTTCAGTGGCAAGGGGTTGGCCCTTTGGCTTACGGCCGACGACGAGGGGCGTTCGGTTGCGAGGGGCTGTGATTTTGTCAAGATTAGCCTCAATACATCGACTCGTTAGCATGAATCCGAGGAACTTCCCAAATCGAATGAAAATGTACATTTTGCGAGGTTCAACCGAAGATTATAGTGACGAATCTGCGTAAATGTCTCTCGGAGATCTGCGATGTGATCTGTCAGTTTCTTCGATTTGATAGGCAAATCATTAATATAGATCTCCAAGTTTCACCTAATTTGATCCTTGAAGACCTTGTTCATCCTATGCTGGTACGTTGCTCCTGCATTCTTTAAACGAAAAGGCATCTTTTTATAACAAAAAATACGTCGATCCATGATGAAGGAAGTTTTTTTTCATCATTAGGCGCCATTTGGATTTGGTTGTAGCTTGAGAAAGCATCCATGAAGCTTAAGACTTCATAACCCGAGGTACTGTCGACAAGATGGTCGATTCGAGGAAAAAGATAGCTGTCCTTTGGACAGGCTTTGTTAAGGTCGGTGAAGTCGACACACATACTCCATTTGCCATTGGCCTTCTTCACCATCACAACATTAGAGAGCCACTTAGGATATTGGACTTCCTAAATGAACCCTGCTGCTAGAATTCGATCCACTTCCTCTATGGCAGCTCTCATCTTGTCGCCTCACATTGTTAAGGCCAAAATTGACAGGTACAATTGTCAAGCTGACGGGGACTCGAAGCGATGAGCTGGAGTCTAGTCAGCCTTTGGAGTGGGACCCTTGGTTGAAAGAACCGGGGTCGGTAGTTGATGGTAAATAATGGTACGACCGTCCATCGACTTTAGAACGACCGTCAGTTTGGTCACTCGAGTTTGAAGAGCTCGATGTCGACCTTGGGCATTGGATGTTGATCGTCGATCTGCACCACTGTGAATCGTTAGAGGGGTCGGATCTGGGTTCCGACCCAAATCCCCTCCGATGCTTAAGTTAGTAAGGAACTCAAGGAAGAGAGGGAGCTTGGCGTAGCTGAGATCGACCCATTGAGGTTCGTCCCTAGACTAACGATGCAAGCTCGAATATAAAATGGAGAAGTGAGAAGATAGAGTTCTATGTATTAGCACTTGTACCTTGAAAATCGTCCCATTTGCCTTTGTCCGTTGACATATTTATAGGCTGCTCTTTCTTGATAAGGCGTAACTGCCCCTCATTGATTAGGGCACGATCTTCTCTGCGATTCAAGCTAACGGCTGCCCATTTACTCAGCCCCATTAACTCCTTGAATGTTGGTGCCAGCTCAACGGTCACCTGATCCATTCACCCGACTCAGTCGTAGCCCGCTTAGAGTGTGAGGATTGCGAGTTGCAGGGGAGAAATGGGTCGGGTATGAGGATACCTAATCGGGTTTGTATCCATACACTAACAATGGCCCGCATCATTTTACGCCTCAGGAGTCACGCTGACTGGGACCAAATGATGTTTAGTCTTCTTAAATGCACACGGATTTCAAAAAATTTGATTTGATTTGTGCCACCAAAAAACCCCTTCGCCTTTGGAGCGATCTCCGATGTTTCTGGTGGCCAGTTTTGGACACGCGGCGTGCATCAGAGGCTAGGCGGTTGAGTTTCTCAACATATAAGAGGGATTTCGAAGAGAACGGCTGAAATTTTCCAGCATCATCTTCTCCTTGCTTCACCTGCTTGCTTCCATCGTCGCTTTTCTCGAAGATTGCTTGTTCTTTTCCAAGGTATCTCATTTCTTCGATCTTGACTCTCTTAACATGTTGGTTAGGTATGTTCGCTCCGGTGGTGTTTAAGGTGCCGACCCTTGAGGAGCTGGCGGAGCGCCTCCGGCCCCCTCGCCCAGTGGAAGTTCCTGGAAAGGGGAAAGCAATTTGGGTTGAGCCCGACCTTCCCATTCGTCGAAGGGATCGGAAGTCGAAGGCTCCTAAAGTAATTTTAGACATGGCCCCTAGGTTCTCCCTTGACCTGACCACCGAGGTTTGGCGAGGTTGTTTCTACAAACCCTTTAGGGTTAGGGTGCCTGACCCGGATGAGAGAGTGTGTTTCTCGCAGAAGGAGGAGGTTGGGGTGTATCTTAAATATTAAATCTTTCCACTTAGGACTTCGATTCCCCCTTCACCCCTTCATTATCGAGATTTTGTGCTCCTTGGAGCTTTCTCTCTGTAGACTTGCTCCTTACTCCTTCCCTCCCCTGGTGGGTTTCATCGAGCTGTGTGAGCTTTGTGGAGTTTGTCTGACCCTCGAATTGTTCGTGTATTTCTTCAGGATAGTTACCGACCCTCGCCGAGTGTGGTATCATATAGTTGCTCACCCAGGTACAAGGCTTATATACAACCTCCTAGTTTCTGACCCAGGGTGGTCGGATACCTTCGTGTTTGTTACTCTACCCGACATGGGTCCGTTGCTTAATGGCTGGAGTTCCCCGAATCCTGAGCTTGCGAGGGAGTCTTGTCTGTCCCTGGGGCAAGTCAGAGCCGGGTAGTCGCTGAGCGAGGCCGAGGCAGTGAAGACCCTGTTGGATCAGTCGAGACAAGATAGATCGATTCATTACCTGTTATATGACCGAATGATAAAGATCCTTCAATGGTGCCCAGGTGAGGTATTCTACATCGATGTCCATATTTTTGCAACTCCCGGTAATTATCTTTGTTGTCTACAGATATGACCAACGGGGACCGACGCAGTGGCAAGTCCAGCCTAAACCGAGTCAGGAGGGAGTAGAGGAAGAAGAAAAGGACGGTCGAGAGGTCAAGCGCATGGAACGATCGATCGGGTGCTCCAGTAGAGGGGTCGGACTCTCGCTCCCCCCAACCCGTCTACCAGAGCTCCTCCTCCGAAGGAGGAGAGACCAGACAGGCGTCCAGCCCTCCTTCTCGAGCCTCTTCAAGGGATTCCTCTAGCCGGGCTCCCTCGTGGACCCTAGCTCCTCTGGCTTCCGTCATGGTCGGAGTGGTGCCCATGATTGTTGACATTGAGTCTGCTGACATCGTCGAGCGGATCATGGGATGGCGGCCTGCCCACCCCGACTGGGGGAGTCGGTCAGAAAAGGGAGATTCCTTCTCGCGAAGAGGAGGGGTCCCCGAAGAGGAGACGTGTGGACGAAGAAGACCCCATGGGGAAGGGCAAGGGAGATGCCCCCCTCGGTGTTCCAGAGGCAGCGGAGACCCTGTCGATCCCCCTGAGTTCCACGATGCCCTTCATGAATCTGTGGCTGTGGGGGGACATTGTGTCACCCACCCCGCTGGTTGGCCCGATTCCTGGGGAGTTTGATCAAGCACGCATGCTTAATTGGCTCTCGACTCGATCTTCAGGACCAATCGAAGGGGATCTTCACCAGCCCCCATTCACCGTCAGCAAGGAGGAGTCGACCCATACAGACTTTGGGATGACGGCCAGGGTGGTAGAGAACTCGATCCTCCCCAAAGATTTAGAGTTCCTGCGGAAGCTGTATCTCGAGCGGATGGCCAACTTCTTCATTGGGAGTGGGTACCAGGTATGTCGCACGATCCCATTTTATCTGGTACCCAACTTGGTCGATGTCCGTGACTGACCTTCATTTTATTTGCAGATGTCTGTTCTTGGGACTGCGTTGCATTGCCAGGCTGTCGACTTGATCGACGGAGGTTGGCGGGTGGCGGATACAGAGCGTAGATCCCTTGGCATCGAAGCACGGGTGAAAGAGGTGGAGGAGGCCTTGGAGAAGACCCTCGCTGACAAAGCGACGGTTGAGTGAGAGGCGACGAAGGCTAAAGATAGCCTTTTGTCGCTATCAACCATCCATAAGTCTGCCGAGCTCCAGTGGTGAACGGAGAGGGCCCAGCTTGAAGAGGAGCTCGACGCTTTCAAGAAAGAGACGATCGAGCTTCGGACCAAGGTCTGTGACCTTGAACGGTGGGCAGAGGATATCTAGGCAAAGAAGGCCAAGCTCCAAATCAAAGTTACAGCGCTCGAGGAGGCTGTCGTGAAGGATAAGGCCGAGCTGACTGCTAAAGTCACAAAGGCGATGGAGACTTTCACCCATATCTTGGTGTTGGGGAGTGCTCCCCCCTCTTAGGTCGTAGGCAGTCCCTTGGTAACTCCAAATTTTGTAATATCTCCGATTTTAAATCAATGAAGAAAGTCTTTTTGCGTCTCCATTTCCTTATCCGAAAACCTTTTAAATATCTGTGAGTGTACGGTCCTTCGACGACCTAACTTGAAAGAATGCAGAAGTCCTTAGGCAAGTTAGGTCGTGGATAAGTTAGGTGGGTTCACCATGAATCACGCTTCTTTGGTCATACAGTGGTCGTTCGGTAGCGAGGGATGTGGCCCCTTCGACTTACGGCCGACGATGGTCATTCAGTGGTGAGGGGCATGGCCCCTTCGACTTACGGCCGACAAGGGTCGTTCGGTGGCGAGGGGAATGGCCCCTTCGACTTACGGCCGACGAGGGTCGTTCGGTGGCGAGGGACGTGGACCTTTCGACTTACGACCAACGAGGGTCATTTCGACTGATGTCAAAGAACGATCTGCCTTGCATTGATAAGGAACATGTGTAAGGTAAAAACTGAAAGATCGACTTACTCTTTTGGTACAATCATTGATAATACTCTTGTGGATGTTCTGCGCTCTAAGGATGAGGAACTTTCCTACCATTCAAAGTAGAGAGTAGGTAGGTGACGTGCGTTTATATTTCGTATATTCACGCACGTTTTCTTTTGTGTTTCTCCGTGTTTTTACGCCGTCTTTTATTCGTTTTCTTGTATTTTCTCGTTTTCTTTCACTTTTCTTTGTTTATCCATGTTTGCAGGAGATTGACCGTGTAGGGGACGTTTAACGACGATATCTCAAGTCCCCGGAGCAATGGGAGGAGTCACGCGTGATCCCGGGGGTCATACGCCAAAGAATACATCTTTCAGCCCCTCACCCGGTCGATTGGTCATCTCCAACCGATCGGGTGATGCACGCGTGCACCACCCGGTCTCAGCCGGAGCTCACATGGAAGTCACCCGACCGGTTCACAGACCGGTTCAGCGGGGGCCTGTTCTCTGTCTTTTCGAGCAAAATGCCAACCGATCGGGTGACTCTCACCCGATCGGTTCATCTGTAGCTGATGATGAGGAGCTGAAGACACGGGCACCAAACCGATCGCTTCACCCGACGGCGCTAAGATCCAACCGGTCACTCAAGAACTCACCCGACCGGTTCATATGACCGGGTGAAAGCTCGCCGTTTTCTGTTATTATTTTGTAACGGATCAACCGATCGGTTGACTTGTTAACCGATCGGGTGATGCGAGAGTCTATAAATAGAACCCCTAGGGTTCCAGAAACGGGGAGCTGCTAGTTTTTTACTGTTTTCTCCTATTGTGACGGCTGTAATTGTTACTCTTTTGTAAGTTTTCAGATCTTTCTCAAATTTTAGTATTGTCTTATCTACTCTATTACTTCGGCATTCTAATTGTCTGATTATGATTCCAACGGTTAATTTTTATTTAGATTGCTTTTTAATGGATTTTTGTGAGTAGTTCCCAAATCTGGGATTTTGGTGGAAACCCCTTCGGGGGCTCTTCCCAATGCGTCCATAGGGTTAGGAAATCGATAGGGATTAGGAATCTAACGGTTTAGCAGGGTGTTTCATTGTCATCGGCGGGAAAAAGACCGCCTTTGACCGTTGGGCCAAGGGGGAATAAACTTGGCGGTTGACTCCCTAGCCGTAGCTCACGCCCATAGCGTAGACGTCGAATCCTAGCACGCGGGAGCGGCAGGATGAGACGTTGGGAGTTATCGTTGCGAGTTTAGTGCTCCCAGGATCGATCAGTGTTAATGGACACGGGAGTGCCCACTGATCGAATCCGGGAAGTCCGGTGTATCATCCTGGGCACCGACCGGAATATCGGGCCCATGGGACGCCGGTACCACTTTCAGAGGCAACGTCTCACCATTAGACCCTAATTCCGATCGCTATCTATACCCGTAGGCCGTATCGGCGAGAGTCTCTCGTTGGAGTGGAAACCAAAGTCCCGGGTTTATTTTCTTATTGTTCATACCCTTTATTCCTTTCCGTGACAACCATCCACCGATTCGAGCTAGCTCGCCCTCGGGGTGATTTTGGTCCTACTTGACTCAAGCATAACCTCGCCTCCCTGTGTTCGACCCCCAAGCCACACTACAACACTGTGCGCTTGCGGTTACAAATTTCTAAACCCCCACGCGGGTCCCCCGGCCATTTGCGGATAGCAAGCCGGGGCACACGTCAAGTTTATGGCGCCGTTGCCGGGGAGGCAACGTGTTTGTTATTTTAGGATCTCTTGAACCCTCGTGTGTAGCTCTCATCCCTACCTCGCGATAATTTTCGCATTCTCCTTTTTCTTTTATATATTTTTTATTATTTTTCTTATTTTTATTTCTCATTTTATCTGTTTCTTTCCCACTTGTCGCTTCACGGGTGTTTGTTGTTTTTCATGCGCAGGAGTTCAAGAAGTCTCGACGACTTGATTCCCCTCGATCCAGAGATTAACGCCACCCTTAGGCGTTTGGCCGCCGAGAAGCGAAGAAGAGAGGATCCCGAATCCATGGAGGAGAACACCCTGCCGCACAAGTCCCTGTTGGAGTACTCGATGCCATCCATCGAGTCGACTTCCGCCATCCGTTCTCCAGCTATTGCGGCCCAAATCTTTGAGCTAAATCCGTCTTTGGTGACGTGGATCCAGCAGGATCAGTTTGCGGGTGCACCCATGGAGAGCCCGATCGAGCATCTAGACTCCTTCTTGGAGAAATGTGACACCTTCCGGATTAATGGTGTCACGACTGAGGTGATCCGTCTGAAGCTGTTCCCCTTCTCTTTGCGAGACAAAGCCAAGAAATGGCTAAGGGGGAAGGACCCCAACACTTTCAATACCTGGGAGAAGCTCTCCAACGCTTTTCTGACGAAGTTCTTTCCTCCGGGGAAGACCATGAAGTTGAGGAGTGAGATCTCCTCCTTCTCCCAGGCCAGCCACGAGTCCTTGCATGAAGCTTGGACGAGATATAAGGAAATGCAAAGAAGATGCCCTCACCATGAGCTTCCGAAGTGGCAGATTATTAATATGTTCTACAATGGGTTGAGGGATGACCTGAAATCTTCTATGGACGCCGCGGCTGGGGGTTCCTTCATGTCTAGGAGTGAGGAAGATGCCGAACATATTCTAGAAAATATGGCATCCAACAATGAGCGGTGGTGTGACGAGAGAGCCACACCAAAATCTGGGGGTATACACAGAGTCGAGGACGTCGACAAACTTTCAAGCAAGTTCGACTTGCTTTCGACCCAGATCTCCGCACTAATGGTAGGAGCCGGTGGGGCTGGTACACAACAAATTTCAGCGGTCGAATCCGAATTCTTTGGGGAATTCGACGGTGGTGACATCTCACCACCGTTGGATCAGGCGAGCACACTATTTTACAACCCCACGGGAAATGCGCCGTATCCGCCAAGGATCAATTCCAACCCGGCCTACTCTCCAAACAACCAGAACCACCCAAACTTCAGTTACCAGCCACTATTTCAGCCCTCGCCGCCTCAGCAGCTGCAGCAACAAACATATCAGCCGGCTAGGCCACAGCAGAGTCAGGTTCAGCAGCAACCATTTCAGCAGCAACCTCAGCAACAATTTTACGCCCCCAGGAATCAGCAGCCAATCCAGCAGCAGCAACAGTATGGCCAACAGAGGGCCGTCTCTCTGGTTGAGTCTCTCTTGACTCAATATATAACCAACCAAGAGAAGATCAATCAAAAGCTGGAAATGGGTCAGCGGACCCTCACGGACCAAGTAACCCAGCTGGGGTTACAAGTGGCGAACCTTTCAAGGTCACAAAACCAATTGCCGCCACAACCGGAGGTGAACCCGAGGGGAGCAACCCAAACATCGACACTCGTGCACGAGCACGCAAATGTGTCCGCTATCGTTCTGAGAAGCGGGACACAAATTCCTACTAGAGTGCCCCCTAACAGACCGGAAGCACCGTTGGTCGTTGAGCGGGCCGATCGAAAAATCAAACGACGCCGGTGCTTCGTCATCAAATCCTATGACTCCGGAGGGAGTCTCTGAAGAAGAGAAGGAGAAGAAGGAGGAAGGGAGCCCTAAAGTGTTCAAACCCGTTGTGCCATTTCCACAACGGTTAGCTCAGGCCAAAATTGATGAGAAATATGGCAAGTTCTTCGCCATGGTAAAGGACCTGAGCCTGCAAATCCCCTTCCTAGAAGCAATCGAAACAATCCCCTCCTATGCGAAATTCCTAAAAGATTTGGTGACTAGAGGGTCTAGAAAGGAGAAAGTAGTGTTGACGGCGGAATGTAGCGCTCTCATCCAGAGGGCAAATCCACCGAAACTCAAGGACCCGGGGAGCTTCTCAATTCCTTGTACGATCGGGGCAGTAAAGATTCATCGTGCACTCGTCGATCTCGGAGCGAGTGTAATTTTGATGCCCTTGTCGATGTATAGAAGGATAGGAATGGGTGATTTGGAGCCCACCGGTATGACCCTATAACTAGCTGACTGGTCGGTCAAATATCTGGTGGGAATTGTGGATGACCTCCCCGTTAATGTAAGAGGGGTGCATGTGCCAGTGGACTTCGTAGTCATGGACATGCCTGAAGACGGACACACCCCCATCATCCTGGGACGGCCTTTCATGGCCACCGCTGGTGTTTTTATTGATGTAAATAACGGAAAACTCTCTTTAAACGTCAGCGGAGAAAAAGTTGAGTTTGATCTGGGGTTATCCATGAAGTATCCCGATCCCCCAGATGACCCTCGGTGTAATTTGCTTGAGGTAGAAGAAGAAAAAGCCGCTGAAGAGAGCTCCTGGGAGATTCTCTTAAGAAACCCCCCCGATGACTTGGGGGATTCAGAGGATGGAGACGGCCCCAAGAACAAAGATGCTGCTGGGAAAGCGAGTGCAGCAAGAACGACCCCTCCCGGGTTCCCCAAGGCTCCTCCTGTGAGGAGAACTGGGAAAGAACCCATGGGCCTCACTAAAGACGAGGTCCGGATCCTAAAGAAGATGGCGGGAAGCGCCAATACGAAAGAGAAGCCCCCGGATCCCAAGAACAAGGAGAGGGTAGTCAAGCAAATATTTCTCCAGCCGCTGACTACTCCAAAGGCCTTCAGCTCTAATGAAGAAGAGATGCCGAACTTCGGGCATCACCTGTATCAACCACCGTGAACATCTCTTGCGGGCGTCGAGCCAACGACGTTAAACAAGTGCGCTTCATGGGAGGCAACCCATGTTCTAAACTTTTTCCCCATTTTTAGCGTTATTTTTGACTTTATTTTATCTACCTTTATAAATAAAATCAGCCGCGAGAACATCCGTTCAGGGACTTAGACAATCTGTTGGTTTTTGCAGGAAACAAAGCCCCAACCGATCGGTTGATAGCTCACCCGATCGGTTGGGATGTATCAGATACAAGCCGAGATCTGTCCCCAGATGAACCGATCGGTTGAAGAATGAGGAGACCGGGTGACAGACCGGGTGAGCTGGGGAGAACTCTCGGGAAATTTTGGGGAATATCAACCGATCGGTTGAGTTCTAGCGTGATCGGTTGACGCGACCAGGTGAGCAGCCCACAATTCTCAGGAAAATGAGTGGAGCGGCCAACCGATCGGTTGACAAGTCAACCGACCGGTTCACCTGTAGCATTTCTTCGGCAAAGAATTCTTGACCTAATCGTCAACCGATCGGGTGACAAGTCACCCGATCGGTTCGACTTAAAACCCTATATAAACCCCCCGACCACCCGTTTGTTTTCATCTTCGCCTGATCACCAAAATCGCCGTCATTTCGCCTGCCTCTCTGCCCCAACGGTCGATTTTCACTCCCCCATGTCCTCTACTCCTCCATTGCTCCTTCCCTCCACCTCCTCCATCAATCCCTCCATCATCTTCACCCTCTCCCACCTTTCACTTCGATTTTCTGACCTAATCCCCCCCAAACAACCCCATTTCAAAAATTCTTGCCGCAAGTGATCGCCGCGGCTCCACGCTACTCTCGTTGCACAGTGTGGGGACATCTACGAGCAAGCTTCGCCATTTCGCTTGGGTACACTCGCTCCTAAGCTCATATTTCTATATTTGCCCTATAAATTGTGCTTGCTCGTTTTGCTTGTGTTAGTGTGCATCCATTGCTTTTTGCACTCATTCATACACGCACACTCACGCATGGCTAAGGATAAGGACAAGGGGAAGGGAATTATGCGGGAGGAGGAACCGTCTCGAAAGAGACGAAAACAAACACGTCCCCCTTCTCGTACACGAGCACTTACACTTGGCCCTCCCCTGCCTGTTATCCCCCCTGTGGACCCAATGTTGGGCCCGCATGGGTATATCTTTAGGAACCAGGAGCACAAGGATTTTTACCGTAGGCTCGATGCTCGGGGGCATCTATCTACTAAGTTCCCGCACACACAAACACTTGTCGATCTCGGTGTCTACACCGAGGTCGAATCTCTTTTCGCTAACTTAGGATGGTTGGCCTTCCTTAATGCTTCTGCCATATCCTACCCGGCACTCACCCTCGAATTCCTCTCTACACTTGTTTGGGAGTCCGGGTCGATCATTAAATTCAGGGTGCGTAACAGGAGTGTCACCACAAATCTGAACACGATTAACGATATATTTGGTTTCCCCAATCTTGGGGATGACTCCATCCGACACTACGGGTACACGCCCGAGTTTGATGTCGATCAATTCTGGTTCCGCCTCACAATGTTCCATGACTATCCCCGAGGAAGGGTCAAGGCCTCCTCCATCATTCATCCCGTGTTTCGTTTGGCCCACAGGATCATTTCATCTGCATTCTTTCCTAGGGACGAGTCCGGCACCGTGACTATCCCTGACCTTTTTATCCTTTGGGCCACGACTTTCCCTTTTGTCCGGGACGATGATGGAATTAGCTTCAGGGCCCCTACCGTCCCCATACATGGCGGTGATTGGCTTGTTTACAAGCTACTCGAGATCAGCCGGGCCGGTAAGGGGAAGTTTTGTTGTGGGGGCCTCATAACTATCATCTGCTCTTACCCCCATTTTAATATTCCCATCCCCAATAATCTTCCCGCTGCCGCAGGACCCTCACAGCTTGATATTGATGTCCTGCGGCACATCCACATGATTAGACCCCGCTCAGATGGCCGCTTCATCTTCAATTATGGCCACCCCCAGTCCCTTACACCATTCTCCCCAACCCCGCTCGCATGACCATTGCTCTCGTGGGAGATTGGACCTTCCCACCTGATCCCAACTTCCTAGCGGGGTTGAACCTTCCTTTCCTTCCCGCAGACGCACGCAGACCACCGTCCCCTGCCGCCCACTTAGACGAGCAGGATATCCCTACGTCTCGGTGAGATTTAGGGTCTGGCCCAAGTCGTCTTGTTTCTGCTCTGGGACCCATTACGTCTGAGCACCTCTTTGCGGCCATTTATGGCCTTGTCTCCTGTGCCGGCATGACCACTGCCGCCGGCAACACTTCGACCTTACCTGCCGGCACCACTTCTGCCTCACGTCAGTCCACATCTTTTGGTCACCGTCAGGTCTCTGCCCGTCTGGGTCTTGAGAGGGAGGTCGCTGCCATTCGTGAGCTCGCCATGTCCTCTGCCTCCTCAGACCCATCACCGTCCTATTTTCTTACTCACCCACGTTTCCTCGCACTTGAGAGGAACGTGGCCGCCATTCTTCACCTTCTGACTCATATCCACGGACCACCTCCACCTTCACCACCTCCACCTTCACCACCTCGGCGATCTTCTCCTCCACCTTCACCACCTCGGCGATCTTCTCCCCCACCCTCCCACACATCCCCACATCCATCACCCCCCTCACCACATTCTTCTCCTCCCTCATCTAATCCCATCCCGGCATCCACTTCCCCCCTCCCGACCACTTCCATCGCACCCACACTACCTCCTACCTCCTCCTCCATCACTGCATACGTGCACCGGAGGAAATTGCCGGTGCGCTCCAGATCTCTACCACCACCTCCCACTACCGTCACCACCACATCTTCTTCCTCCATTTCTATTCCTCTCACCACCGCCTTGATCGCCTTCCTACCACCACCACCCACCTCCACCGACACTCCTCCCATTGTTCACACCACCGCTGCACCCATTCCTCCACCTCATTCCCCACTTCTCCGCACACCCCCAGCCTCCCCCGACCACCCAATCCCACCCTCTTCCGAGGAGGACAAGGACTCACCTTCTCCTGCTTACTGATTTCATCTCTTTATCTGTTTTTGACTCCCCCTTGCGTATCTCTGCATTTCATTGATCATATCATTTCGCTAGCACTGTCAGGTCTAGCTTGGGGGACGTCTATTTTGGTGTGCTGTCGTGTTTTGTTGTTTTTCTCATTTTTGTGTCTGTGCTTGTTTTTCACTTTTTGAGTGTCGTGTCATATAGTTTTATTTTTCTTTTCGTGTTGTTTGATTTTCGATTTTGATCTTTCTTTATTTTAAGTATCATCTCTGTGTTTTCCTCTTTTTCATTTCTTTTTGTGTCGGTGCGTATTCCCCCCCATCTTCATTGCCCTCTCGTACTCACTCATATTGCATTGAGGGCAATGCAAACTTCAGCTTGGGGGAGTCGCACTGTGTGCGTCGTTTGAGTCCTTCTTTTTCGTTTTTGTGTCGTCTTCATCGTGTTTTTTATTTTTTCTTTTTTTCTCTCTCTCTTCTCTTCTTTTTAGCTCTTTCTCCTAGAGATGAATCCTATGATGAATCGCCACAAAATCACACACACCTAGCATTGCATCGATAATCACACTCACTAACCCTAGGATTTCGAGCCCTCTTGCATTCCACGCATCGTGGGTCCACTTAGCTTTTTTGTGAGTCGTGCGTCGTGACTAGCTATTTGATGTTCTTCTACTTGGTGATTTTATTTTATATACCTGTCCAGGAATGACCCCTAGATTATCATGCTTCGATTTGAATATGCGGTATCTGTTTCTACTATATGCATGCTATATTTATATCGTATATTTCAATTCGCATGCGTCGGGATTCCACAATTAACGACTAGGATAACCCATTTAGCCTATGCTCTATTTAGCGAGAATAGTTTCCTTTGCCCGAGTGTTTAGATTTCAACTTCTTTTTTGTTTTACTTGGTGCAAATCCCCTCGTCGTGTACCGTTCTCCCACTTGGGAGAGTGCACATGTGTATAGCCAAAAACCCAAAAATCCAAAAAAAATAGAAAAAAGGAAAAGAAAAACCCAAAAAGAGAAGAAAAGAAAAATTTTGTATAGCCAAAAAACCAAATAAAATACAAATGCCCAAAACCCAAAAAAATTCCCGTGTGAATACTTTTTCCTACTTACCAAGAATAAAGGGAAGGCGAGAATTTGCACCGAGTGTTCTACTCCACATCATCTCAACCCCCATCGTTATCGAAAACACTTGGCTTAGGAACTTTTTAGCTAGTATCTAGGCTATAGTGGCGTGATTTCCTTAACCCTAGTTGTGGAGTCCCCGATGCATGATACGCTTCTATTCCTACTCTTCTCATGCATGCTTGAACTGATATTCACCGCAATTTCAAATTCGAATCGGTATTTGGGTCAATTCCTGGATTTGCGTACATGAGCTCATAGCACATTGTAGAAAGCGACACCATTTGCCAGCACACGACCGCACTCACTCGCGCTTCACCGCGTGGGCCCACGACACTTATTTGGACTCGTTTTCCTAGGTTTAGTGGTGTGATTTGACGTCTGCTTGCTTGGTGTGTCGTTTTTGATTTTTGTTGGCTCTGACGGACGATCTAGGATTTAGAGTTTTCTTTTTCTTTCTTCCTCTCTATTTTCTCCCTCCGAGCGCCTACTCTCACTCGTCTTCCTCGAGGACGAGGAAGAGTTCAGCTTGGGGGATTTTGACGTGCGTTTATATTTTGTATATTCACGCACGTTTTCTTTTGTGTTTCTCCGTGTTTTTCCGCCGTATTTTATTCGTTTTCTTGTATTTTCTCGTTTTCTTTCACTTTTCTTTGTTTATCCATGTTTGCAGGAGATTGACCGTGTAGGGGACGTTTAACGACGATATCTCAAGTCCCCGGAGCAACGGGAGGAGTCACGCGTGATCCCGGGGGTCATACGCCAAAGAATACATCTTTCAGCCCCTCACCCGGTCGGTTGGTCATCTCCAACCGATCGGGTGATGCACACGTGCACCACCCGGTCTCAGCCGGAGCTCACATGGAAGTCACTCGACCGGTTCACAGACCGGTTCAGCGGGGGCCTGTTCTCTGTCTTTTCGAGCAAAATGCCAACCGATCGGGTGACTCTCACCCGATCGGTTCATCTGTAGCTAATGATGAGGAGCTGAAGACACGGGCACCAAACCGATCGCTTCACCCGATGACGCTAAGATCCAACCGGTCACTCAAGAACTCACCCGACCGGTTCATATGACCGGGTGAAAGCTCGCCGTTTTCTGTTATTATTTTGTAACGGATCAACCGATCGGTTGACTTGTCAACCGATCGGGTGATGCGAGAGTCTATAAATAGAACCCCTAGGGTTCCAGAAACGGGGAGCTGCTAGTTTTTTACTATTTTCTCCTATTGTGACGGCTGTAATTGTTACTCTTTTGTAAGTTTTCAGATCTTTCTCAAATTTTAGTATTGTCTTATCTACTCTATTACTTCAGCATTCTAATTGTCTGATTATGATTCCAACGGTTAATTTTTATTTAGATTGCTTTTTAATGGATTTTTGTGAGTAGTTCCCAAATCTGGGATTTTGGTGGAAACCCCTTCGGGGGCTCTTCCTGATGTAACGACCACTTTCCGTTGTGCTCTGTTCGTGCACGTGTTTTTGACCGTGCACGTGTTTATTTTAGACTTTATTTGATTGTGAACACTTTTGTGTGATATGCCGTTGTGAACGTCTCTGAGAGTATTAAATAGTGGCACTATCTTGGAACGACACTTCTCGAGTCGTTTTCCACAATTTAATCTTACTCGATGAGACGTGACGATTCTCACTCTTGACGGGAGACGTTTCTATTTTTAGTTTCGTCGTCCGACGTCAAAATTGAGATCCGTCTTCTTAGTTAGCTCACTTTCATCGACACGATCACCCCGATATTTATTTTATAATTTTTGGAGTTTATTTGACCACTTTTATATTTTTAACAAGGTTTATAATATTTTTAATAATTAATTTTTAAATTATTTTCGGCCAAATAAAATTTATTTGAGTTTTAAACGTATTAAAGAATTTTTGAGCCAATTTCCAACTCATTTGGACCAAGTCAAATCCTTGGGTGAGTTGGAGAAGTTGAATTTCAAATTTTAAATTATTTTAAACTTCTAATCCTATTAGATTTAGCCCTAGACCAAGTCAACCCATCAACACTATATAAACAACCCCTAGGAAGACCTATTTTTGCAAGAAATTAGCCCTAGCCTCTTCCAAACTCGAAATTTGACGTGGCGACGATTCGTCGCAACGTTGCGACGTTCAGTCCCCGCACCGACCGAGAAAACCACCGCAAATCTCCCGCTCCGACCGCTAGCCGCCCCGCACCCAACCCCGCTCCGTATCGCAGCGCATCGCCCCGCTCCGTTCCCTCGGTCTGACCGAGGGCTTGGCCGCACCCCGCTCGCATCCCCGCTCCGCACAACGCTCTGCATCGACCCCCGCCCCGTTCGCTTGCCTCCACTCGCGCCTGACCGATCGGGCCACCCGCACCGACCGACGATTGCAACGCTGCAACGTTGCAACGTCGCAGCCTCGCATCCAAGCGCACGACCGACCCGATCCCCCGCTCTGACCGAAGGAAGCCCCCGCACCCGCCTAGCGCCCGCACCCCGCAGCTGCACAGCCCCGTTCCCCCGCAGCGACCGAAGGATCTCCCCGCACCGAGGCTGTACGACCGAGAGTCATTCGTCGCAACCCCGCATCCGTCGCATCACTTGCCTCCGTGGGCCCCCCAAGTTCTCCAGAGGTATTGTGGGTCCCCCAAAGGTCCCTAGGACTACTGTGGGCCCCACCTAGGTGCGTTCTCTTTGACGACTTGCCGCGTACGACGTCGTCGCACGTCGTAGCCCGTCGTCACACGTGCTAGCTTTGGAATCTGGAATCGTCGCCCGGGTTGATTGCTCTGAAATTTCCAGTGAGGAATCTAATTGGAATCTGGACTTGGAGCGCGATCTTTTATTCCAACCCCCGGCGTCGCTACCCGACGCCGGTGTAGCTTTCGCGTCGTGTTGAGGTAACGTTTTGCACCCCTAGGACCCCCAACCCAATTGCATGCTAACCAAGACTAAAAATCAGTATTTTAAATTATTTTAAATGTTTTAGCACTCACAAATCAAGATTAATAAAACGGATGTAGGCCGGTGGACTTGTGCACGTAGGAATTATGACTTTGGACTCGTTGATCGGTGTTTTCTGACGTGAGACTTGCAGGCAAGTGAAACTTGCCAACTCTTGCTTAGGGCCATGTTTTTAGGCCACTTCCTTGTTTTTAGCGTAAAAGAGACTAGTCAGTGAAATGATAGCTGGCTAAACGCCTACTTGATCTAGTTTGACAACGAAACTAGATCCGTCACCTAATTGATCTAGCTTGACAACGAAGCTAGATCCAACCCTTAAAACTTGTTGTTCATGCATACTAAATTGTCACGTTTACTTTCCTTACCTGTACGCCTTACTACTTGTCTTGGCATGTCATCCATGCATTGAATGTCGCATTCGTAGCACACGCTACAATACTTGTACTTGTACTCCCTTGTCTGGCTAGGTGCACCCCTAGACCAACAAGGTAAAACACTTCCTGGCTCGTGTTCCAGAAGCGAGCATTCCCGTTCGGGGGTAAGGCCCTGGCTCGACACACGTGGAGGGGCAGGGATAAACGATCACTTGAGCTTAGGAGTTGGCCCGCGCAGCCACTCTAGCCAAAAGGCGGAATCTCTGTGCACGAGGTGCTTACTTTCCTTGTCTTGTACTTGTCTTATGAATGATTCATGTAATACTTGTCATCCATGCCATGCCATGCTCGTACTTTACTTTACTTGTTGCACTCATTACTTTAACTGCCATGCCATTGCATCATGCTAGAACTGCTAGGTTGCTTTACTTTTACCTACTTTCAGTTTCCTTGCACAAGTCTTCCAGACTTGCTGACATGTGCCCCTTGCTCTTTTGGGTGTCACATGTTAGACCCTGAGCCAGAGACAGTTGTTGAGGACGAGGTGGTTGCTGACACTGAGCCTACGTTCGTTGAGGAGTTCGAGGATACCGGAGACCATTCTTAGAGACTGTTGAGTTGCTTTTGCTTTAGGTTGCTGTTAGTTGTCGGTGCTTGCACCATTACTTTGTTTTCGTACTTTGTACTTTTGTTGGCCATGCTGGGCCTCTTTTAGACTCTTTTATTTTTAGCCTGGTGGCTTTTCTGTGATGTTGGAATTTATTATTATGGATATTCTGAGATTATTCTTTGTCTCATTTCCTTACTATTATCTTTGTTTCGTTTCGTGTTGCAAGGACCTGCAGTTTAAAGTGATTGACGCTTATCGGACTTGCAGCTTTGTAGCTTCAAGTCTGAGCGGACCTTCTCACGCTTCGCCTCCACGTTTTTGGGAAGCGGGGCGTGACAGGTTTTGTTGGTGGCCCATGCAGGTCCAATCTTGCAATTGCGAATTAACGAAACAACGATAATAACGGAATGTCCATTAAATAAATTACAACATCTAAGTCATTAAGCTATGGAGTCTAAATTTTTGTCTGTTTTCTATGTCGTTAGATGGCGAGAAGACGACAGACTCGAGTTGGTGGCGGACCTACTCTGAAGACTTGCTATTTCTGTGGCAAGACCGGGCACATCAAGGAGAAGTGCAGAATCTTTCTAGGCCGGTGTTTGAGTTGTGGTGCTGCTACTCATTCAGCGAAGGATTGTCGGCATGCAAATCAATTACGGAAAGCATCGGAGGGAATTCCGCAGCAGGAAGCACCAGTAACTGGGCCAAGTCGGAAGGTGTGCCATCATTGTAGCAAGATTGGTCATGAGAAGAAACAGTGCAGGAGGAGGCTGGGCCAGTGCCTGATTTGTGGAGATCCTACTCATACTATGAAGGAGTGCCCGAAGTCTAAACAGCCTTGGAAGGAACCAATCGCTGCACAGCCGTTACAGCAGAAAGCACCTGTGCCTACCAGTCGTGGACCAGCCCTCGTCCTACAGAAGCAGGCTTTTCAGCAGGCCATGCAGCCAAGGGAGCAGGCTTATCCGATGACGGCAGTGGAGAGCGAGACTGTGGATGAGGTTATCGCAGGTAACTCTCGACCTAGTTGTTTCTTCCCTTAGTTAGTCCTGACTTGTTAAATTATGCTTGCATATGATTGTTTGCAAAATAGGGTTGATTATTAGACTGTTAATTAGATTCCTTGCTGAGAATTGATTTAATCATCATAAGAGTTACCTTAGTGGTCCTTGTCTACCCCTGACCACATTAGACTTCTAGAATTTCCTTCAGTCGTTCGTTTGGGTTCATCGATTCTGGACCGAGCTGAGCGCATTTCATTACCACCTATCTCCCTTAGAAAGACCTAGCGCTAAGTTTCTTAAGCTTTAGTTGGGCGACCGTAGGAGTTTTCCCGTAGGTATCCTGGGCCATATCCTAGGCGTATGTATGTTTTGAACATCTGACCGTTTTCCTTGCCTCGATTCTCGAGATCGCCTCATGACGATCGTCGTCAATTTTCAAATCTCTCCATCACAAATCTTGAATCTTCTGAAAGTATTTTCTTTTTGATTTCCTCTTTCCCTAAGTTTTAAATTTGTTCAAATTTTAATATGTATATATACTTATACTTCATGCTCCTCGTTGATTTAAATTTTTAAAACTTTTGTCGAAATTTTTGAAAAATAGTTTATAATGCTTTTTCAGCCTACACTTTCGTATCTATGAAAATACATTTTCCTTTTATATACTAATTTTATTCTAAACCGTACTTGCATTCAACTTGTAATTTTCCCTTCTAATTTATGTCATTCATATACCTTCCAATCACATGGGATTTCAGATTTTAGCAAGTCGATTTTATGCTCATCGTTTTCCCTATTTCAGACTTTTGTAAAAATTACTATTTCATAACCACTTCCTGATTTAGACCCCACACGAATTGATTTTAAAGCTTTACTATCAATTTTGATAATTCTACTACCAAGTTATTATTATTATTATCTTTCCGCTCATCCTACGTGCTTTTAGAAAAAAAAAATTCGAGACTAAATAGAATTTCAATCATTTTTTTTATATAACTGTATCAGGTTCGTTGTGCTCGTGTGCTAAGGACCTTGTGTAAATCAGTTTTTCATTTTTGCAAATCCTGGTTCCTTTGAAAAGTAGTTTCAATATTGATTATTTTAAAATTTTCCATAACCTAAAAGTTTTGAAGGCATTTAACATGAGTTTAAATCCTTCCGTTACTTGATTTCCTTCTTTAACTTTCACAAACATTATATTAAACTACCGACGTATAATATTTTCTAAACCACGTCCTTAATATTCGTGTAAATGATTTTACTTCCTTTTATAATGTTTTTTTTTAAAACCAATAGACCATTTTCTCTTATTATGAATATCCGACTCAAACTTATTTTGAAACAACACGTCTTATCGATCTCCAAATATTTCTTTCCAGACAAGGATTTCAACTTTTGAAGTACGACAGTTTTCAAATTTTGCGTATTCCATCTTATGACATTCCATTCCTCCATCCCATATAAGTATCGCTACACCTTCCTTTCCCCTACCCAAGCTGTCTTCTTTTAGTCATCCCATCGGAATTCGTGCTTACCGATCCTTCCCTCGTCACGCTCTCGACCTCTCTTATTTGCTTAGGCCTTAGGGTCCGTCAAGGTCTGTGTCAACCCTTAGTTGTTAGTAGGCCCTTGGACCTTGTGAGGTAGTCGTAGTGCACGTACCTAAGTTGTGTACGTAGGTTGAATGAGTATAACCCCATAGTATATTGATGCTTGCCTATTGTGTGATATATATATACATATATACTCGGAGTTATTCGTGATAGTATGTAGTTGTTGTGTGTTAGTAGTTATAGATTTTTGTGTGGTTAGCTATACCATACTAAGGATGCCTGTGTATATAGGAGCTAGCGTTGAAATATCTAAGTTGTGTATGTAGTAAGAGATACTTGTAATGGTTGAAATAAAATGATTGGTAAAACTATGTGTATGCTAGATGTGATAATAATAGGTGAGTGTATAGATAAGTAAGTAGGCCTATTGAGTGACCCATATATTAGTACGTATGAGTATGTGCTCGTAGGTATATATATATATATTGGAGTGGTAGCGGTATAGGTATAAATGCCGTGTTACGTATATAGAATATTCTGATATGTGTACCGAGTCTCACTCAAGCTTGAGTGGGTATACTCTAAGTATATTGAATGTATGTTTGTAGTTGAATATAGCGATGTTTGATGTATGTATAGTGATAGGAGTGTTGTGCCTGGTTGTGCTACACACATGATTGTGGGTCGCTACGCCAGTATATAGTTATAGGTGTTGGTCTTGTGGCGTAGCTAATTACTAGGACTTGCTCGTGTGAACGTATGTGTACTAGCTGAAACTAGGTGTGTAGGTGTGCTAGTTATATAATGATACGATTGGTATGCGTAAATGAAATGTTAGCGTGTATGGGTGTGCACCATGCATGGGTAAGTATGTGCTTAGCCATAGTTATTGGTGACTACGATGTATGTGGCGTGTCGTAAATACAGTTATAGGACCGTATGTGATGAGAATATGTGGTGAACTATTTGCATGCATTGAATGACTATATATCGTGAAATTATAGTAGTGGTGAATGTATATTAGATATAGTGAAACTGGATTTAATTATGGTATGGTGTGACTACATGAGTTGATGCGTTGGATGTATACTAGGAAATATTAGAGGGTAGTATACCCATGATGTTTGTGCATAGGTAGCTATCTATACGTAGAGCAATGATTGTATTTGCTAAGTGTGAGACTATCCTTATATGAGTATCTGAAATATTGTTTTGTGTTTAGGAAAGTAGTAGATATATAAGGGATGTAAGCTTATATATATGATCGATATACATGTATGAAATTGACTGACTATAATAAGTATAAGTGTATAACGTACGTGAATGTATATATATACGTGTTGGTAGTGTTAATGTTTGACTACCTAGTGCGTATATAAGCACTTGTAATAGCTATATCTGGTTTGAAATATAATGTGACTTGATTGGGGTAGTTAATAGAGCGACTGGATATATTAGAAAGTCCGAGGACGGACTTTATTCTAAGGTGGGGAGGATGTAACGACCACTTTCCGTTGTGCTCAGTTCGTGCACGTGTTTTTGACCGTGCACGTGTTTATTTTAGACTTTATTTGATTGTGAACACTTTTGTGTGATATGCCGTTGTGAACGTCTCTGAGAGTATTAAATAGTGGCACTATCTTGGAACGACACTTCTCGAGTCGTTTTCCACAATTTAATCTTACTCGATGAGACGTGACGATTCTCACTCTTGACGGGAGACGTTTCTATTTTTAGTTTCGTCGTCCGACGTCGAAATTGAGATCCGTCTTCTTAGTTAGCTCACTTTCGTCGACACGATCACCCCGATATTTATTTTATAATTTTTGGAGTTTATTTGACCACTTTTATATTTTTAACAAGGTTTATAATATTTTTAATAATTAATTTTTAAATTATTTTCGGCCAAATAAAATTTATATGAGTTTTAAACGTATTAAAGAATTTTTGAGCCAATTTCCAGCTCATTTGGACCAAGCCAAATCCTTGGGTGAGTTGGAGAAGTTGAATTTCAAATTTTAAATTATTTTAAACTTCTAATCCTATTAGATTTAGCCCTAGACCAAGTCAACCCATCTACACTATATAAACAACCCCTAGGAAGACCTATTTTTGCAAGAAATTAGCCATAGCCTCTTCCAAACTCGAAATTTGACGTTGCGACGATTCGTCGCAACGTTGCGACGTTCAGTCCCCGCACCGACCGAGAAAACCACCGCAAATCTCCCGCTCCGACCGCTAGCCGCCCCGCACCCAACCCCGCTCCGTATCGCAGCGCATCGCCCCGCTCCGTTTCCTCGGTCTGACCGAGGGCTTGGCCGCACCCCGCTCGCATCCCCGCTCCGCACAACGCTCCACATCGACCCCCGCCCCGTTCGCTTGCCTCCGCTCGCGCCTGACCGATCGGGCTGCCCGCACCGACCGACGATTGCAACGCTGCAACGTTGCAACGTCGCAGCCTCGCATCCAAGCGCACGACCGACCTGATCCCCCGCTCTGACCGAAGGAAGCCCCCGCACCCGCCTAGCGCCCGCACCCCGCAGCTGCACAGCCCCGTTCCCCCGTAGCGACCGAAGGATCTCCCCGCACCGAGGCTGTACAACCGAGAGTCATTCGTCGCAACCCTGCATCCGTCGCACCACTTGCCTCCGTGGGCCCCCCAAGTTCTCCAGAGGTATTGTGGGTCCCCCAAAGGTCCCTAGGACTACTGTGGGCCCCACCTAGGTGCGTTCTCTTTGACGACTTGCCGCGTACGACGTCGTCGCACGTCGTAGCCCGTCGTCGCACGTGCTAGCTTTGGAATCTGGAATCTTCGCCCGGGTTGATTGCTCTGAAATTTCCAGCGAGGAATCTAATTGGAATCTGGACTTGGAGCGCGATCTTTTATTCCAACCCCCGGCGTCGCTACCCGACGCCGGTGTAGCTTTCGCGTAGTGTTGAGGTAACGTTTTGCACCCCTAGGACCCCCAACCCAATTGCATGCTAACCAAGACTAAAAATCGGTATTTTAAAGTATTTTAAATGTTTTAGCACTACTAATCAAGATTAATAAAACGGATGTAGGCCGGTGGACTTGTGCACGTAGGAATTGTGACTTTGGACTCGTTGATCGGTGTTTTCTGACGCGAGACTTGCAGGCAAGTGAAACTTGCCAACTCTTGCTTAGGACCATGTTTTTAGGCCACTTCCTTGTTTTTAGCGTAAAAGAGACTAGTCAGTGAAATGATAGCTAGCTAGACGCCTACTTGATCTAGTTTGACAACGAAACTAGATCTGTCACCTAATTGATCTAGCTTGACAACGAAGCTAGATCAAACCCTTAAAACTTGTTGTTCATGCATACTAAACTGTCACGTTTACTTTCCTTATCTGTACGCCTTACTACTTGTCTTGTCATGTCATCCATGCATTGAATGTCGCATTCGTAGCACACGCTACAATACTTGTACTTGTACTCCCTTGTCTGGCTAGGTGCACCCCTAGACCAACAAGGTAAAACACTTCATGGCTCGTGTTCCAGAAGCGAGCATTCCCGTTCGGGGGTAAGGCCCTGGCTCGACACACGTGGAGGGGTAGGGATAAACGATCACTTGAGCTTAGGAGTTGGCCCGCGCAGCCACTCTAGCCAAAAGGCGGAATCTCTGTGTATGAGGTGCTTACTTTCCTTGTCTTGTACTTGTCTTGTGAATGATTCATGTAATACTTGTCATCCATGCCATGCCATGCTCGTACTTTACTTTACTTGTTGCACTCATTACTTTAACTGCCATGCCATTGCATCATGCTAGAACTGCTAGGTTGCTTTACTTTTACCTACTTTCAGTTTCCTTGCACAAGTCTTCCAGATTTGCTGACATGTGCCCCTTGCTCTTTTGGGTGTCACATGTTAGACCCTGAGCCAGAGACAGTTGTTGAGGACGAGGTGGTTGCTGACACTGAGCCTACGTTCGTTGAGGAGTTCGAGGATACCGGAGACCATTCTTAGAGACTGTTGAGTTGCTTTTGCTTTAGGTTGCTGTTAGTTGTCGGTGCTTGCACCATTACTTTGTTTTCGTACTTTGTACTTTTGTTGGCCATGCTGGGCCTCTTTAGACTCTTTTATTTTTAGCCTGGTGGCTTTTCTGTGATGTTGGAATTTATTATTATGGATATTCTGAGATTATTCTTTGTCTCATTTCCTTACTATTATCTTTGTTTCGTTTCGTATTGCAAGGAACTGTAGTTTAAAGTGATTGACGCTTATCGGACTTGCAGCTTTGTAGCTTCAAGTCTGAGCGGACCTTCTCACGCTTCGCCTCCACGTTTTTGGGAAGCGGGGCGTGACACCTGATGCGTCCATAGGGTTAGGAAATCGATAGGGATTAGGAATCTAATGGTTACGCGGGGTGTTTCATTGTCATCGGCGGGAAAAAGACCGCCTTTGACCGTTGGGCCAAGGGGGAATAAACTTGGCGGTTGACTCCCTAGCTGTAGCTCACGCCCATAGAGTAGACGTCGAATCCTAGCACGCGGGAGCGGCAGGATGAGACGTTGGGAGTTATCGTTGCGAGCTTAGTGCTCCCGGGATCGATCGGTGTTAATGGACACGGGAGTGCCCACTGATCGAATCCGGGAAGTCTGGTGTATCATCCTGGGCACCGACCGGAATATCGGGCCCATGGGACGCCGGTACCACTTTCAGAGGCAACGTTTCACCATTAGACCCTAATTCCGATCGCTATCCATACCCGTAGGCCGTATCGGCGAGAGTCTCTCGTTGGAGTGGAAACCAAAGTCCCGGGTTTATTTTCTTATTGTTCATACCCTTTATTCCTTTCCGTGACAACCATCCACCGATTCGGGCTAGCTCGCCCTCGGGGTGATTTTGGTCCTACTTGACTCAAGCACAACCTCGCCTCCCTGTGTTCGACCCCCAAGCCACACTACAACACTGTGCGCTTGCGGTTACAAATTTCTAAACCCCCACGTGGGTCCCCCGGCCATTTGCGGATAGCAAGCCGGGGCACACTTCAGTAGGTGGCCAGACCGAGTACGTCGATCACTGTGTAGGACCCTTCCCATTTCACCTACGAGCTTTCCCTACTTGAGGATCTTGGAAGTGAAAGCGGCCTTGTGCAGAACCAAGTCTCCGACACGGATATTGCGGCTTGCGGACTTTCGAGTAGAGGTAGTGTGCCATGCGCCCCTTCTGCTCGAAGAGGGTCACCAACACCCATTCGTGGACCTCGTTCCCCAGTTGTAGGCTGAGTTCGAGGCGGTCCTTATGGACTTTGATGGAGAAGATGTCTTTGATCCGTTGGCCAGCGTGCAGGACGTTTCTTCAGTCGAGATTTCGTGGGTCGTTTTGTACGACCATAACATGCCGGGACCTCGTCCGGCCAACTTTCTTCAAGCCCGACTATTCTTTTCCGCCGGGGCCCTAAAGATGCTTTGGTTGGCGTACTCTATCGAGTCGTTCGACTGGGGATGAGCGACGGAGGCAAAGTGTAGCTTGATCTTCTGCTCTACGCAGAAGCCTCAAAAGCCGGTGCTATAAAGTTGTGTCATGTTGCCCATTACTATGGATTGTAGGATGCCGGGGTGTCAGGCGAACGGACTCCCAGATGAAGCTTCTAGCCCCCCTCAGGTGATTCGAGGTGAGGGCTTCGTTTCAACCCATTTGATGAGATAGCATGTCGCCATTATCAGACCCTATTGACCACGTGTTGGTTTGAATGGTTCAAGGAGTTCCAGCTTCCATTTGGCAGAGGGAACTTTGATCGCGTTCGATGGCATCTTTGAACCTCGTTGGCCAAAAAATACCCTTGTCCTTTGGCCCTCAAGGCTATGGACTTCCTTCTGCAAGGGTTCCCGCAATCACCCTTGTGGTTCTTCCCGGATCACGTAATGTGCTCCCTACAGGGCTAAGCATTTAAAGTAGGGGAAGAAGGTCATACCTGGCTCATCATCCTATACAAATGAACCCATTGGTTGCTTTAAATATAGACGGCATCAAATCCACGCTGTTTTGGATCGCGGACGATGCAAGCTTAGACAGGGCGTCAACTTGATGATTCTTCGACCCTATCCCGTGGTGGAATCATTTGCACACGAATGTGGTGAGCTCTGCTTTATCCACTTTGTTCGTAACTCTGCGTTGAGTCGTCGTGGGTCTTGAAGGCCACGTTCAATTGATGAACGGCGAGGCTGAAGTCGTTGAATAGTTAGGCTACTCTCGCCTTCAGGGCTCGAGCCAGTCAGAGTTCGTTGATGGTCGACTCATATTCTGCTCCATTATTGGTGGAATGGAAATCGAAGCGGAGGGCGTATCAAAATATGTCGCCTCCGGAGGATTGGATGATTATTTCGGCCTTGCCCCTAGCTCGTGTGGACGAACTGTTGAGTCGTACGATCCAAGTTCCCTCTTGCCCTTTCGACCCCGTCGGGGTCTGGGATTTGATCATCTGGTGGAAGGTTGTGACCACCGCTTCTAGGTCGTTCAGCAGTGATCTTCCGATGATCCCGTTGTATGCCAAGTTGATCTTTACCATCATGAATTGGGTTAGGCGAGCGATTTGTTGAGGATACGTACCGAGGGTCACTGGTAGGGTGATGATGCCCGCTATCGTGGTGGAATGCCTGATGAATCCCACCAAGGGTCCCGTACACGGTGTCAACTCTTCGGACGATATTCTCATTCTCTCCAGCGTAGTGAAGAAGAGCATGTCATACGAGCTTTCGGTGTCGACGAGCAACCTCTTCTCGACAATCTCTCTGATCGTGTTTGTGATCACCACATCATCGTCATGCGGTAGCTCCAATCCTTCCAGATCTTCGTCTGAGAAGAAGATGGGAGGCGTTGAGTATCTGGGGTGCTTTCACCCCGTGAAAACTGTCATCAATCTCCAAGCGTAGGAACTTTGGAGAGAGGTTGATAGCTTTGGATGCGGAAGACCTCCCGTTATCATGTTGGTGATCCCGGCATTGGGGGATCCTGCAGCAACCTCAGAGGATGTGGTTGGGTGAGTCAGCATACTTGAGTGGTTCGTTGAGGGGGATGTCAACTCGTGGATTCCAACAGACGGTGCCAAACTGTTAAGGCCAAAATTGGCAGGTATAGTTGTCAAGCTGACTGTGACTCGAAGCGATAAGCTGTAGTCTAGTCAGCCTTTAGAGTGGGACCCTTGGTTGGAAGAACCGGGGTCGGTAGTTAATGGTAATTAATGGTACGACCGTCGATCGACTTAAGAATGATCGTCAGTTTGGTCGCTCGAGGTTGAAGAGCTTGATGTCGACCTTGGGCGTTGGATGGCGATCGTCCATCTGCACCACAGGGAGTCGTTAGGGGGGTCGGATCTGGGTTCCGACCCAAATCCCCTCCAATGCTTAAGTTAGTAAGGAACTTAAGGAAGAGAGAGAGCTTGGCATAGCTGAGATCGACCCACTGAGGTTCGTCCCTAGACTAACGACGCAAGCTCGAATATAAAATAGAGAAGTGAGAAGATAGAGTTCATGTATTAGCACTCGTACCTTGAAGATCGTCCCTTTTGCCTTTGTCTGTCGACATATTTATAGGCTGCTCTTTCTTGATGAGGCATAATTACCCCTCATTGGTTAGGGCACGATCTTCTCCGGGATTCGAGCTAACGGCTGCCTATTTACTCGGCCCCATTAACTCCTTGAATGTTGGCGCCAGCTCAACGGTCGCCTGATCCGTTTGCTCGACTAAGTCGTATCCCTCTTAGAGTGCGGGGATTGCAGGTTGCGGGGGAGAAATGGGTCGGGTATGCGGATACCTAATTGGGTTTGTATCCGTGCACTAACACACATGTTCTTCTTCTTCTGCTTCATAGGCTTGGAAGTCGAGTCGACCTCCAGCTTGTGGGATATTACCTAAGGGTTGATGTCTGGCATATCCTCTAAAGACCAGGTAAAGACATCAACATTCTCTCTCAGAAGTGTAATTAAATGTTCCCTTATTTCGAAAGGGAGCATCGACCCAATGGAAACCGTCTTTCCTTCTCATTCGAGGATTTGGATGCTCTCCGTTTCTTTGACCGCTACGGGTCATCACTCCTCATATCTACACTCGTTGCTAAGATCATCCGGGTCTGTTTGCTCCACCCTTCTTAAGGCGGTGGATAGAAGGTAACATGATCAAGCCTACTTCTGATTCCCTTTCACCTTCCCAACTCCCTCAAGTGTCTGGAATTTTATCGTCGGGTAGGACATCGAGACCACAGCCTCCACTGCACTAAGTAGCGGTCTACCAATGATTCTATTGTATACCGAGTTGATTTTTACCATGATAAAGTTGGTCAAACAGGTGATCTGTCGTGGGTATGTTCTAAGGGTCACCGGTAGCTTGATGATGCCAGCCACTGGTGCGGAATGCCCGGTGAAGCCTACAAGAGGTCCTGGACATTCTCTCAACTACGACGAAGCCAGTCTCATCTTCTCCAATGTGATGAAGAAAAGCTCATCACGAACTCCCTATGTCGATGAGTAATCTCTTCACCACCACCTCATTAATGGTGGCATTGATGACAACGGCATTGTCATGCGGCAGCTCCATACCCTCCAAATCTTCATCTGAAAAAGATATAGAGGGTGTAGAATCTCTTGGGTGCTTCTTTCCTACCAAGATGGTCATCAACCTCCCAGCGTAAGAACTTTGGAGTGAGGTTGATAACTCCGGGTATGGTGGACCTCCCATTATCATGTCGAGGACATTGATGCCGGGAGATGTCACGACGTTCTCACTGAGTGTTGTTGGGAGAGTTGACATCGTCAGAGTAGTTGGATGACTGGAATGTTGACTCAGTTATCCCACAGGTGGCACCAACTGTTACGTCCAAAATTGGCGTCAACAGTATTTGGGTTGACGTGGACTCCCAGGCTGAGGTGGATCCTCGTCAGCAGTGGAAATGGGACCCTCGGTTGGTGGAACAATGGTTGGGATGTGGATGTCGTACGAAAGCTCAATTGACCCAGTGATGTGATGTGATGGTCGTTCGACCATCTGGTGGAGTCGATCCTCAAACGACTGTCGTCGGGAGCTATAGATTGACCCTCATGTTGGGTCGTACCTCGATCTTCCTACACCACAAAAGAGCATCAGGGGGGTCGGATTTGGATTCTGACCCAAATCCTCTCTGATGCTTAAGTTAGAATGGAAACTTAAGTGAAGGCTTGGGGCTGTCAAGATCGACCCACAGAGGTTCGTCTCGAGTCAGTCGCTGCAAGATATTTGGAGGAAGAATTATCAAGTGGAAAAATAGAATGTAAGAGTATTAGGTCTCTCGTACCTTGGGAGTCTGAACCTTTCTTACGTTGTCTTTTCATCTATTTATAGTTGATGATCTCTGTTGATAGTGAATAATGGTTCCTCATTGATTGTGGCTAGATCTTCTCCAGGATTGATGATAACGGTCGCTCATTTACTCGGTCACCATTAACTACTCCCATGCAATCAGTGGAACTCCAACGATCGAATGAGCAGTTTCTTTGACTGAGTATTTACTCATCCTTGCTGACGAGTTTCAGGATTTTAGGCTGCGGTTTAAGACTTCAATTGTGCTTCATTATCTTGACTTTTCTTCGTGGGCCGTACTCGTATATTAACACGTGTAATTGAGAAGATATCATTGTGAATTCTTATGATACCCTCACAAAGTTGCACATAAGGGACCTTGCATACAGTTTATCTGGAATGTGCTTTTTTACGTACGCTATACAATCCCTGTAATGGCCCAAGTGCCATATACAGTATAGTGTATATGTTTGTGCTCCAGGATGTGTGTATACGTATATACATGTGTGTATATGTGTAGGGTATATAGTTAATATATAGTGTGTATAGTAAACATCTATTGGTCGCTTACATGTATGCAAATATGGATGCATGCATGCCTATATGGATGTATTATCCGTATACATATGGTTGCTTGAATGAGGATGTCCTGGATGTATTTGTGGTTGATAATATGTGTAGTAGTGCGTATAGTAAAGTAGTGCTATGGTTGTATGTCTTATAGTAAATGTTATTGGTATGTAATCTATGTGTATACTAGTACTCTTTGTATATTATTATTAGTAGGATAGTATTATAAATGATGGGTAACCCTCTTGTATAAATGGCATGTTCGTTAAAAGTTATAAGTGGGGGGGGGGGGTGTGTAGTAAGCTATGTAATTATTTGATTAATGTTTCAATTATAATTGTAATAAAATTAATTGTAGGAGTTGCTAAATAATGTGATGTAGTGATATGTGTTGTATATTTGTATTGGCTTATTAATATTGGTGTGTTTTGGAGTGTAGTGTTTATAGCAATATAATGTAGTGCACATAGTAGTGTGGTATTAATATTTGTGTATCAGTGTATTAATCCTAGTGGCATTTTAGTGTATATTTATATTAGTATTTGTATTTATTATCTATGTATGGCATTGTTGTAATTAATGCATATGTGTATATCTATATTAAGCATTTGTATTTATTATCTATGTATGTCAGTGTTGTGATTAATGCATGTGTGTATATAGAAGGGGAGTGAGAAGAGAAGTGGCTTTTTAGTAATATAAGAGAGGGTGTGTGTTGAGAAGGGGTGGGTGTGCAAGGGAGGTGGACTTTTCCACATGGTTGCTTGAATGAAAAGAAAATGAACTTAAAGAAAAAGAAAAAGAATAGAAAAGAGAAGAAAAAGACAAAGGAGGACGAGTGTAGAAAAGTGTAGAGAACCCGCTCCCCTTATTGCTCCTAAGTTTCATTTCTCTCGCTCATTTTTCTTCATTTTCTTCCCCCTCTCTTTCCAAATTCGTGCTCCCCTCTCCTCCCTCTCTTTTGCTCTCATTTTGCAAGCAAAAATACTCCTTTTTCCCCCCTTTAGAACCCATATCCATAGTCCTAGCAAGTGGAGTCTTTTGGAGCTTTAAGGAGAAAGTTTCATGTGCAATTTTGGAAGCTTTTGAAGGAAGTTTGATGGAGGTTTTCATGGAGTAAGATGGAATCTTTGGAGGGGAAAATGAAAGCTACTAGAGGCAGGAATCCCTCTCCAAATCTTTGTCATTTGCATGCATCTTCCTTGCTAAAAAGGGTTTATGTTATAAATCAAGTTATTAGCTTTTCATCTCTCCATGCTACATTTATACTCCTTATTGTGCTAGGATGATAAAGGTGCTAACCTTATGTTGTGAAGATTTTACATGATCACCTTAGATGCAAATGATGATGATCACATACTCATAATATGTTTTGTCAAAGTTGGTGTTCTGTTTCAGTAATTCCTGTAGAATTGCCTTGTGTTCATCTGTGATTCAGTCTCAGTTTAGCTTAAATTTAATTCTAAAAAAATATATTCATGTAGGTCTCATAATTCGAGTCAAAAGTCATGTAGGGTGCTAAATATAGATTCGGCCAACTTCTGATGTTAAAATAACTTGGGCTGCAACATAGCAGCATTCTGCCAATTTGGACACCCTACATTGAATCAACTATAACCACCATTGTACTTATCAGAATTAGGTGTTTTAGGACATTTTAGATATCTACTCTTCAAGATACACAAATTTCATGTTTTGCACTTCATACAGATCTGACTTCAACTAATAGTAATTTACTTATTGAGTTGATGCAGTTTTCTGTTTTTCTGCAGAATTTCTATCAGTTCCTAGTTTGGCCACCAAAAATCAGACACTTATGATTATTTTTTGACAATTTGTGGGTGAATGTAAAACTTGCATATATATAACTTTATAGTTGGGACTCTTCTCATATAATGACTAGAATTTCCTGGAAACGGCACTGTTTGTTGAACTTTTATAATTTCCAGCATCTTACTATGTGATATAGCTTTTGTTTCATAATGCCATTGGTAATTACTTGATGTTTAATACATGTCTTGGCTTTTGTTTCATGATACTATGGTATTTATATGATGTTGTGAGGTTGGCTTGGTTGTGGATTCATGGAAGTTATGGCCTTTTTGTTGTGTGACGTGCGTTTATATTTTATATATTCACACACATTTTCTTTTGTGTTTCTCCGTATTTTTCACCGTCTTTTATTCGTCTTCTCGTATTTTCTCGTTTTCTTTCACTTTTCTTTGTTTCTCCATGTTTGCAGGAGATTAACCACGTAGGGGACGTTTAACGACGATATCTCAAGTCCCCGGAGCAACGGGAGGAGTCACGCGTGATCCAGGGGGTCAAACGTCAAAGAATACATCTTTCAGCCCCTCACCCGGTCGGTTGGCCATCTCCAACCGATCGGGTGATGCACGCGTGCACCACCCGGTCTCAGCCGGAGC
Organism: Scilla litardierei; assembly: GCA_030789695.1. NCBI lineage: Eukaryota > Viridiplantae > Streptophyta > Magnoliopsida > Asparagales > Asparagaceae > Scilla > Scilla litardierei. The sequence goes on from CM061142.1 coordinate 731,792,491, forward strand.
TCAAGTGGAAGTCACCCGACCGGTTCACAGACCGGTTCAGCGGGGGCCTGTTCTCTGTCTTTTCGAGCAAAATTCCAACCGATCGGGTGACTCTCACCCGATCCGTTCATCTGTAGCTGATGCTGAGGAGCTGAAGACACGGGCACCCAACCGATCACTTCACCCGATGGCGCCAAGATCCAACCGGTCACTCCAAGAACTCACCCGACCGGTTCATATGACCGGGTGAAAGCTCGCCGTTTTCTGTTCATTATCTGTAACGGATCACCCGATCGGTTGACTTGTCAACGATCGGGTGATACGAGAGTCTATAAATAGAACCCCTAGGGTTCCAGAAACGGGGGAGCTGCTAGTTTTTACTGTTTTCTCCTATTGTGACGGCTGTAATTTCTGTTCTTTTGTAAGTTGTCGGATCTTTCTCAAATTTTAGTATTGTCTTAATTACTCTATTACTTCCGCATTCCTATCGTCTGATTATGATTCCAACGGTTCATTTTCATTTAGATCGCTTTTTAATGAATTTTTGTGAGTAGTTCCCAAATCTGGGATTTTGGTGGAAACCCCTTCGGGGGCTCTTCCCGATGCATCCATAGGGTTAGAAAATCGATAGGGATTAGGTTTCTAACGGTTACGCGGGGTGTTTCATTGTCATCGGCGGGAAAAAGACCGCCTTTAACCGTTGGGCCAAGGGGGAATAAACTTGGCGGTTGACTCCCTAGCCATATCTCACACCCTTAGCGTAGACGCCGAATCCTAGCACGCGGGAGCGGCAGGATGAGACGTTGGGAGTTATCGTTGCGAGCTTAGTGCTCCCGGAATCGATCAGTGTTAATGGACACGGGAGTGCCCACTGATCGAATCTGGGAAGTTCGGTGTATCATCCTGGGCACCGACCGGAATATCGGGCCCATGGGATGCCGATACCACTTTCAGAGGCAACGTCTCACCATCAGACCCTAATTCCGATCGCTATCCTACCCGTAGGTCGTATCGGGGAGAGTCGCTCGTTGGATTGGAAACCAAAGTCCCGGGTTTATTTTCTTATTGTTCATACCTTGAATTCCTATATCGTGACAACCATCTACCGATTCGGGCTAGCTCGCCCACGGGGTGATTTTGGTCCTCCTTGACACAAGCACAACCTAGCCTCCCTGTGTTCGACCCCCAAGCCACACTACAACACCGTGTGCTTGCGGTTACAAATATTTTAAACCCCTTGCCTGCCACGCGGCCACGCGCGCGCGCGGCGGGCACCGGTCAAGTTTATGGCGCCGTTGCCGGGGAGGCAACGTGCTTGTTATTTCAGGATCTCTTGAGCCCTCGTGTCTAGCTCTTATCCCTACCTCGCGATAATTTTCGCATTCTCCTTTTTCTTTTTTATTTCTCTTATTTTTATTTCTTATTTTATCTGTTTCTTTCCCACTTGTCGCTTCACGGGTGTTTGTTGTTTTTCATGCGCAGGAGTTCAAGAAGTCTCGACGACTTGATTCCCCTCGATCCAGAGATTAATGCCACCCTTAGGCGTTTGGCCGTCGAGAAGCGAAGAAGAGAGGATCCCGAATCCATGGAGGAGAACACCCCGCCTCAAAATTCTCTGCTGGAGTACTCGATGCCATCTATCGAGTCCACTTCCGACATCCGTCCTCCAGCTATCACGGCCCAAAGCTTTGAGCTGAAGCCGTCTTTGGTGACATGGATCCAGCAGGATCAGTTTGCGGGTGCACCCATGGAGAGCCCGATCGAGCATCTAGACTCCTTCTTGGAGAAATGTGACACCTTCCGGATTAATGGTGTCACGACTGAGGCGATCCGTCTGAAGCTGTTCCCCTTCTCGTTGCGAGACAAAGCCAAGCAATGGCTTAGGGGGAAGGACCCCAACACTTTCAATACCTGGGAGAAGCTCTCCAACGCTTTTCTGACAAAGTTCTTTCCTCCGGGGAAGACCATGAAGTTGAGGAGTGAGATCTCCTCCTTCTCCCAGGCCAGCCACGAGTCCTTGCATGAAGATTGGACGAGATACAAGGAGATGCAAAGAAGATGCCCTCACCACGAGCTTCCGAAGTGGCAGATTTTTAATCTGTTCTACAATGGGTTGAGGGATGACCTGAAATCTTCTATGGACGCCGTGGCTGGGGGTTCCTTCATGTCTAGGAGCGAGGAAGATGCCGGACATATTCTAGAAAATATGGCATCCAACAATGAGCGGTGGTGTGACGAGAGGGCCACACCCAGGTCTGGGGGTATACACAGAGTCGAGGACGTCGACAAACTTTCAAGCAAGTTCGACTTGCTTTCGACCCAGATCTCCGCACTAATGGTAGGAGCCGGTGGGGCCGGTACGCAGCAGATTTCAGCGGTAGAGTCCGAATTCTTTGGAGAATTCGACGGTGGTGACGTTTCACCACCGTTGGACCAGGTGAGCGCACTATTTTACAACCCCACGGGAAATGCGTCGTATCCGCCAAGAACCAATTCCAACCCGGCCTACTCTCCAAACAACCGGAACCACCCTAATTTTGGTTACCGGCCGCCATTTCAGCCCTCGCCACCTCAGCAGCCGCAGCAACAAACATATCAGCCGGCTAGGCCACTGGTGGGCTCCGAAAGGTGCTCTCTCAAGTGCAAGAGTCCGTACAAGTAGTAAAACCTGGGAGTCCAGGTGTCGAATCCACGGGAAGAAATCTGTTGCAACCACAGTTCAAATCAAATAGAAATCTATCGGAAAGAAACTAAACACTTCAACAATGGTGACGGTGATGGTGATGTGAACACGTGAACAAAATAAACATAGAAAATCGTGTAAGAAAATATCTATAAAGAGTTTGCACATGGTATGGGTTCGTTAGGATCAACGATTCGTATTAATTTGGTTGATGAATATATCACAGTGAATTCTCTTTTTGAGAGCAATTCACCGGGAAAAATATCCAATATAACTCAATGAATTCTCTTTTTGGGAGCAATTCATCGGAAGATGCCCTTTTGGGGGTTCAAACACGATATTCAAAAAGATCGTCGCTAAAGCTATAATACGATATGAAACTCTCTTTTGGAGAGATCAAAACTACGGTATGAAACTCCCTTTTGGGGAGATCAAAACTCACCCTTTTGGGGCGATCATCAACTAAATTAATTCTTTTGGAATCTAAAAAAGTCGATTTACGAACAACGATTACAATTTTAGCGACGTTTAAACGATTTAGCACAAGGAATTTCAACCAAATAAACACGAATAATATCCCCTAACTACTCCATACCAAGCACAAATAAGTTCTAGCTACTCATAATTTCAGAATAAACAAGTTTCATAGCAAAATACGTTAAGATTATATCAAAATACGGAAGAAAAAGCATCAAATAAGGAGTTTAAGTTAAGAATTCATCACCAAATATCCTTGAAAATACATCAAAACTCTCTGGAAATAAGCAAATAGCCTCTGGAATTTTACAGAATTTTTCAGGGGCAAAATACGGCTCCTAGAGCCTCCAATACGCCCAAAATACGCCCCAATCTGCTTGGATACGCCCAAAAAACCCTAAAAATACCTTATATACGCTCATTGCGGGTTTAAATAGGCTTAACGGGTCGAAACCCGATCCAAAATCGCGCCCGCATCATCCAGGCCGCACATCAAAGTCGGAGCAAACAAGAGCCGTTGATCGATGCGGGATTTAACGTGAACACGCCACGTGTACTTTAAGATCTGCGCACCCGCATCCGCTTCGTTGAATTCAGCTCGGGATGTTTCCGGCCGTTAGATCGTAATCGGGCTGTCGAGAATCAGCCACGTCGCCCCATATCTTTCGCTGCAGCTTCGTTCGCTTCGTTTCGCCCTGAGCCGTCGGATCGAACGAGCAACGGCTCCGATGCCGCCACGTCGCCCGATGATTCTTCGCTGCGCTTTCAAATTGCGGGGGAGTTTCGCACCGTACGATCGACGACGAACGGGTCCGATAGAGCCACGTAGCCTCTCCGCTCGCGATTTCGAATTCAAACGCGGGGGCGCTCTCCGCCGTTAGATCTCGATCGGAGGGTCCACGTCGCTCCGTATCCGACTTCAAGCGGAACTCGTCCTGTCCGTTGGATGCAAGCGGGGCTGCACGCGATGTTGCCACGTGGCCCAAAAAGTCTTCCGCGATTCTTCTGCTCTTTGCTTCGTGGCCGTTCGATCCGCGATCGACGGCCACGATTTTGTCGTTCTGGTCGCGTACGAGTACGCGTTTCGATTAATTGCAGCCGTTGGATACAGCGTGGAGCGACGGATATCTGCCACGTGTCAATATCTGATTGGTAGCCGACCGTATATTCGTATTTCGTGCGTATTTCTCCATTTAATGTGTATTCTGCATTCAAAAATTCATAGTAATTAGCACAGATCTCAGAAAAATACAAATAAATAGTCGTTGGAATCGTGAGATCGAGACGGTGCTAGGAAAAATATAAAAAGTGCAGAAATAGTCCATTAATTTCTGTTTTGTGCTCAAATAGTGTGTTTTCTCTAATAAATAAACGTGTAGAAAATACGTATGAATTAGAGAACAATGTAGCATCACATGAGCACAAAATAGGGCTAAATGGGGGGTTAAATATGTAATATTGAACCCGAATCACACCCCCCAACTAGCGATTTGCTAGTCTCTAGCAAAAATAGCGATAAATACGGACGATCAATAAAACAATAAGTTCTTTCGAATTGCTTATGGCATGGCTCAATAATACGTATTCCAACATGGTCTTGGCCATCAATATACACATCCATGAACAAAATCAATCACATGATATTTTCTCTAATTTAGTATGAATAAATAGCATGCACGCTTCGTCTTGCGCAAGCGAAAGTATAACACGTCGTTTTATCCTAGTTTTCGTGTTTCCAAGGAATTGGCCTCTCAAAATAATCATTCAAGACATGGGTAATGAAGTCGCTTAGTATATTCACCTTTTTCTTTTCTTTTATTAGTTCTGCGTAACGCGCATCAAGCAACATTCACAGAAAAAAGGTATAACTTGGATCGCTCCATCAAATGAGTGAGGTTCCGGTCAATGGCTCCCAAATCAGACGATAATAGGGCATTAGGCCAAGAAGGACCCCTCGGACTGTACTACTCGAGCCAACCAAGTTATGTATTAGTGACATACTTCTTCGTTCATTTGTCTTTTCATTCATTTTTCTTTTCTTTCTTTTCTTTTCTCCATCTTTTTCTTTGTAAGCAACTCAAAACCCATCAACATGAATATAAACATTAATAACAAAGGCCAAACTCCTCTTCAACTTGAAAACTATTCTTAAAAATCGTGTATACTTAAGCTTTTTCATCACATTAGCATGCATGAAATAAATTCAAACTATTTCGAGATATTAATCATGGAAATTGAAAATTTTCATGAATAGCATATTAACGGCAATTCCATGAAGGAAAAATAATTAATCAAGCCATAAACAATTTTTAGAACACAATTAATGTATAATCATCCGCATTTGAGGCATATGAAGGAGTTTTAAAAGATGAGATTTGGTGATTTATTCTTCTCAAAAAAAAAATCCTAATGTCTCATACACACCCTCCAACTAAAGATGGACATTGTCCTCAATGTCGGAAGAGGTACGAGTTTATTCAAGCAAGCAACCTAGAAAGCATATAAAACTACACTACTGGAAAGAACACACCGTGATCAAATGGCGGATCCCGAATCTTTGATGATGGAGGAAGTTGTTCAATTTGCTCCTTGCGCTCCTCGGCGATTATTCTTCCTCCAAAAACTAATTTGGACCCCAGCAACACAACTCCAAGCATCTCTATAAGCTTTTTGTTAATGTCCTGCGAGAGATGAGTTATGTCAGTCCAAATTATTTTAAGATTCTTCTCAATAAAAATATTCCAAATATAGTCATCAAAATAAGTGAAAGAAATTAAAATAAGTTGACGACTACTCCCTGAAATATTTGCACTACTCTCTGTACGATGCTCGTTCATTGTGGAGAGGGGTAAATGATTTTGGGACAAAACTGGAGGAGGGCATGGTTTTGACTCCATGGCGATAATCTCAAAACCCTTTTCCCTAGCTGTTTCATCCTCTCGTTCATCCAAAATTTCTAGCTCGTCCTCTCTTTCGCACACACTTTCTGCCATGTATATATTTATGTTCGTGTCATCAACGTGACATGGCTCGCTCGATGTACCTGCAATAGAAGATAAATTCGTATTAGATTCTTGAAGTTGAATTTCAAAAGCATTACCTTCTTCTAAGCAAGCGGCAATCAAATTAAGATTTCCAATAGATTTTTGAATCTGCCGACTCCGAGCAAGGGAATTCTCTTGGAATTGAAGGGATGTGGCCTCCTGTTTCTGAATAATCAGGTAAGCATCCTCTCTCAAGGATTGCAAAGGTACGTCTACGCTTTGCTCTTCTTGATCAAAGCACGAAGGCTCCGTTGAATCGCAATCTGAAGTCTCTTCCATGGTTTCTTCGTTTTCTTGCAGAGACTCCATGTATTCCCACGCCACTGTCGGCGTCATGCCTCCCAATAATTCCTGCAGCTGGGGTCGTAGTCCATCTAGAAAGAACACCATAAGCTCTTCATTTGTGTACCCATGCTGTGGATAGCTCGATAATATGTTTGTGAACCTCCTCCAGGCCTGAAAGAAAGTTTCACAATCAGTTTGATTAAAATTTACAATCTTGAGCTTTTCCATCCTATGTTTGTGTGCATTCGCATATCGTGCATCATACAGATTGTTCGTGCAATAGAAATTCATATAATCCATTAAAATAAAATAAAAAAAGTTTATGTACAATAAAGTGGAAAGATCTCACCGAAGGTCCTCTAAATGAAATAAACCGTAGTCACAAACCATTCCTCCCCGGCAACGGCGCCAAAAACTTGGTGGGCTCCGAAAGGTGCTCTCTCTCAAGTGCAAGAGTCCGTACAAGTAGTAAAACCTGGGAGTCCAGGTGTCGAATCCACGGGAAGAAATCTGTTGCAACCACAGTTCAAATCAAATAGAAATCTATCGGAAAGAAACTAAACACTTCAACAATGGTGACGGTGATGGTGATGTGAACACGTGAACAAAATAAACATAGAAAATCGTGTAAGAAAATATCTATAAAGAGTTTGCACATGGTATGGGTTCGTTAGGATCAACGATTCGTATTAATTTGGTTGATGAATATATCACAGTGAATTCTCTTCTTGAGAGCAATTCACCGGGAAAAATATCCAATATAACTTAATGAATTCTCCTTTTGGGAGCAATTCATCAGAAGATGCCCTTTTGGGGGTTCAAACACGATATTCAAAAAGATCGTCGCTAAAGCTATAATACGATATGAAACTCTCTTTTGGAGAGATCAAAACTACGGTATGAAACTCCCTTTTGGGGAGATCAAAACTCACCCTTTTGGGGCGATCATCAACTAAATTAATTCTTTTGGAATCTAAAAAAAGTCGATTTACGAACAACGATTACAAATTTAGCGACGTTAAACGATTTAGCACAAGGAATTTCAACCAAATAAACACGAATAATATCCCCTAACTACTCCATACCAAGCACAAATAAGTTCTAGCTACTCATAATTTCAGAATAAACAAGTTTCATAGCAAAATATGTTAAGATTATATCAAAATACGGAAGAAAAAGCATCAAATAAGGAGTTTAAGTTAAGAATTCATCACCAAATATCCTTGAAAATACATCAAAACTCTCTGGAAATAAGCAAATAGCCTCTGGAATTTTACAAAATTTTTCAAGGGCAAAATACGGCTCCTAGAGCCTCCAATACGCCCAAAATACGCCCCAATCTGCTTGGATACGCCCAAAAAAACCCTAAAAATACCTTATATACGCTCATTGCGGGTTTAAATAGGCTTAACGGGTCGAAACCCGATCCAAAATCGCGCACGCATCATCCAGGCCGTACATCAAAGTCGGAGCAAACAAGAGCCGTTGATCGATGCGGGATTTAACGTGAACACGCCACGTGTACTTTAAGATCTGCGCACCCCGCATCCGCTTCGTTGAATTCAGCTCGGGATGTTTCCGGCCGTTAGATCGTAATCGGGCTGTCGAGAATCAGCCACGTCGCCCCATATCTTTCGCTGCAGCTTCGTTCGCTTCGTTTCGCCCTGAGCCGTCGGATCGAACGAGCAACGGCTTCGATGCCGCCACGTCACCCGATGATTCTTCGCTGCGCTTTCAAATTGTGGGGGAGTTTCGCACCGTACGATCGACGACGAACGGGTCCGATAGAGCCACGTAGCCTCTCCGCTCGTGATTTCGAATTCAAACGCGGGGGCGCTCTCCGCCGTTAGATCTCGATCGGAGGGTCCACGTCGCTCCGTATCCGACTTCGAGCGGAACTCGTCCTGTCCGTTGGATGCAAGCGGGGCTGCACGCGATGTTGCCACATGGCCTAAAAAGTCTTCCGCGATTCTTCTGCTCTTTGCTTCGTCGCCGTTCGATCCGCGATCGACGGCCACGATTTTGTCGTTCTGGTCGCGTACGAGTACGCGTTTCGATTAATTGCAGCCGTTGGATACAGCGTGGAGCGACGGATATCTGCCACGTGTCAATATCTGATTGGTAGCCGACCGTATATTCGTATTTCGTGCGTATTTCTCCATTTAATGTGTATTCTGCATTCAAAAATTCATAGTAATTAGCACAGATCTCAGAAAAATACAAATAAATAGTCGTTGGAATCGTGAGATCGAGACGGTGCTAGGAAAAATATAAAAAGTGCAGAAATAGTCCATTAATTGCTGTTTTGTGCTCAAATAGTGTGTTTTCTCTAATAAATAAATGTGTAGAAAATATGTATGAATTAGAGAACAATGTAGCATCACATGAGCACAAAATAGGGCTAAATGGGGGGTTAAATATGTAATATTGAACCCGAATCAGCCACATCAGAGTCAGTTTCAGCAGCAACAATATCAGCAGCAGCCTCAGCAACAATTTTACGCCCCCAGGAATCAGCAGCAGCAGCAGTATGGCCAACAAAGGGTCGTCTCTCCGGTTGAGTCTCTCTTGACTCAATATATAACCAACCAGGAGAAGATCAATCAAAAGCTGGAAATGGGTCAGCGGGCCCTCACGGACCAAGTAACCCAGTTGGGGTTACAAGTGGCGAACCTTGCAAGGTCACAAAACCAATTTCCGCCACAACCGGAGGTGAACCCGAGGGTCGCAACCCAAATGTCGGCACTCGTGCACGAGCACGCAAATGTGTCCGCTATCGTTCTGAGAAGCGGGACACAAATCCCTACTAGAGTGCCCCCTAACAGTCCGGAAGCACCATTGGTCGTCGAGCGACCGATTGAAAAATCTAACGACACCGGTGCTTCGTCATCAAATCCTACGACTCCGGAGGGAGTCTCTGAAGAAGAGAAGAAAAAGAACGAGGAAGGGAGCCCGAAAGTGTTCAAACCCGTTGTGCCATTTCCACAACGGTTAGCTCAGGCCAAAATTGATGAGAAATATGGCAAGTTCTTCGCCATGGTAAAGGACCTGAGCCTGCAAATCCCCTTCCTAGAAGCAATCGAAACAATCCCCTCCTATGCGAAATTCCTGAAAGATTTGGTGACTAGAGGGTCTAGAAAGGAGAAAGTAGTGCTGACGGCGGAATGTAGCGCTCTCATCCAGAGGGCAAATCCGCCGAAACTCAAAGACCCGGGGAGCTTCTCAATTCCTTGCACGATCGGGGTAGTAAATATTCATCGTGCACTCGTCGATCTCGGAGCGAGTGTAAGTTTGATGCCCTTGTCGATGTATAAAAGGATAGGAATGGGTGATTTGGAGCCCATCGGTATGACCCTACAACTAGCTGACCGGTCGGTCAAATATCCGGTGGGGATTGTTGATGACCTCCCCGTTAATGTAAAAGGGGTGCATGTGCCAGTGGACTTTGTAGTCATGGACATGCCTGAAGACACACACCCCCCCATCATCCTGGGACGGCCTTTCATGGCGACTGCTGGCGTTTTGATTGATGTGAAGAACGAAAAACTTTCTCTAAACGTCAGCGGAGAAAAGGTTGAATTTGATTTGGGGTTATCCATGAAGTACCCCGATCCCCCAGACGACCCTCGGTGTAATTTGTTGGAGATGGAAGAAGAAAAAGCTGTTGAGGAGAGTTCCTGGGAAATTCTCTTAAGAAACCCTCCCGATGACTTGGAGGATTCAGAAGACCAATACGGCCCTAAGAACAATGATGCTGCTGGGAGAGCGAACGCAGCAAGAACGACCCCTCCCGGGTTCCCCAAGGCTCCTCCTGCAAGGAGAACGGTGAAAGAACCCATGGGCCTCACCAAAGACGAGGTCCGGATCCTAAAGAAGATGGCGGTAAGCGCCAATACGAAAGAGAAGCCCCCGGATCCCAAGATCAAGGAGAGGGTAGTCGAGCAAATCTTTCTCCAACCGATGACTGCTCCAAAGGCCTTCAGCTCCAATGAAGAAGAGATGCCGAACTTCGGGCATCACCCGTATCAACCACTGTGAACATCTCTTGCGGGCGTCGAGCCAACGACGTTAAACAAGTGCGCTTCATGGGAGGCAACCCATGTTCTAAACTTTTTCCCCACTTTTTAGTGTTATTTTTTACTTTATTTTATCTACTTTTATAAATAAAATTAGCCGCGAGAACATCCGTTCAGGGACTTAGACAATCTGTTGGTTTTTGCAGGAAACAAAACCCCAACCGATCGGTTGATAACTCACCCGATCGGTTGGGATGTATCAGATACAAGCCGAAATCTGTCCCCAAATGAACCGATCGGTTGAAGAATGAAGAGACCGGGTGTCAGACCGGGTGAGCTGGGGAGAACTCTTGGGAAATTTTTGGGGAATATCAACCGATCGGTTGAGTTTGAGCGCGATCGGTTGAAGCGACCGGGTGAGCAGCCCTCAATTCTCGGGAAAATGAGTGGAACGGCCAACCGATCGGTTGACAAGTCAACCGACCGGTTCGCCTGTAGCATTTTTTCGGCAAGAATTTTCGACCTAACCGTCAACCGATCGGGTGACAAGTCACCCGATCGGTTCGACTTAAAACCCTATAAATACCCCCCGACCACCCGTTCGATCTGCACTCGCCATTTTCGAATCCGGAACCGCCGTTTCGCCTCTCCCTCGTGCGCCTGCCCTCTTTCTTCCCTAAAATCAACCTCGATCGCCTTCACCCCCCATCTCCCTACCCATCCCCATCGATTTCTCTCCATTCTCCTCGATTCCAACCACACACAAAACCCTAACCTCCACCCGTTCTCCCCAATTTCGAAACTTGCTGAAGAAATCACTGCGGCTTCACAGCGTGCTCCTATCGAGTAGCATCGGGACGTCTACGAGCAACGATCTTCATCTCATTTGGGTAAACTCGCTCCTTTGCTCAATTTTAATTCTACCCCAGATATTCCATTTGCTCGTTGGTCGTGTTTCGTGTTTGTGTTGATTCATTGTACTTTTACATACTCACACACACGCACACGCACAATGCCTCCCCGCCGCGTTAAGCCCACCGACGCCAGCTCTTCAAACCCTAGGCCCACCCGTCGTACCCACCGCGCACAGCCCCCCGCTCAACCCACCACCTCCAACCTATCTACCACACCACGCACCACTTCCCCACCTCACGTTTACGATCCCGAATATGGGATGCAATTCCAAACCGACGACCATGCCGACCGGTTCGCGGCCATGGTCCTCCTAGCTGGACAGGGTGGTCGGATAACCCAGGAGTCCGTCGACCGAGACCTCCCCTTTCTTCAAAGCTTCATTCGCCACATCCGTGAAGACCCACCCGACGTCTCCGAGCTCCACATTCCACCCCCCACGACTCCTGGTCCCCAACGCAGGCCCCCGTCACCACCCCCAGAGGGTGGTGCCCCCGCTTGATTTTTCTTTCCCGCTTTTGCCCCCCCTCATATTTGTGCCCATCTGTCTTTTCGGGGCCCTGCTTTGTCTCTGCCGGAGGGGGGGCCATTCACGTGTCCTTTTTGATTTCTCCTTGTTTGTTTTTGACTCCCCCTTGCATATTTCTGCATTTCACGATCACATTCTATTTGCTAGCACTATCAAGTCTAGCTTGGGGGACGTCTATTTTGGTGTGCTGTCGTGTTTTGTTGTTTTTCTCATTTTTGTGTATGTGCTTGTTTTTCACTTTTTGAGTGTCGTGTCGTGTGGTTTTATTTCTATTTTTGTGTCGTTTGATTTTGATTTTGACCTTTCTTTATTTTCTGTTTCATCTCTGTGTTTTTCTCGTTTTTATTTCTTGTTGTGTCGGTGCGTATTCCCCCCCCCCCCCCATCTTCATTGCCCTCCCGTACTCACTCATATTGCATTGAGGGCAATGCAAGCTTCAGCTTGGGGGAGTCGCACTGTGTGCGTCATTTGAGTCCTTCTTTTTCGTTTTTGTGTCGTTTTCATCGTGTTTGTTATTTTTCTTTTTTCTCTTTTCTTCTTTTTTCTTTTTTATCTCTTTCTCCTAGAGATGAATCCTATGATGAATCGCCACAAAGTCACACACACACCTAGCACGGCATCGATAGTCATATTCACTAACCCTAGGATTTCGAGTTCTCTTGCATTTCACGCATCGTGGGTCCACTTAGCTTTTTGTGAGTCATGCGTCGTGCCTAGATATTTGGTTTGCTTCTACGCTGTGATTTTATTTTATATACCTGTCCAGGAATGACCCCTAGATTATTATGCTTCGATTTGAATATGCGGTATTTGCTTTTACTATATGCATGCTATATTTATATCGTATATTTCAATTCGCATGCGTCGGGATTCCACAATTAAGGACTAGGATAACCCATTTAGCCTATGCTCTATTTAGCGAGAATAGTTTCCTTTGCCCGAGTGTTTAGATTTCGACTTCTTTTTTGTTTTACTTGGTGCAAATCCCCTCGTCATGTACTGTTCTCCCACTTGGGAGAGTGCACATGTGTATAGCCAAAAAACCCAAAAATCCAAAAAAAAAGAGAAAAGAAAAGAAAAACCCAAAAAGAAAATAAAATAAAATTTTTGTATAGTCAAAATCCAAAAAAAATACAAATACCCAAAACCCAAAAAAAAATATCCAATGTGAATATTTTTCCTACCTACCGAGAATAAAGGGAGGGCGAGAATTTGCACCGAGTGTTCTACTCCACATCATCTCAACCCCCGTCGTTTTCGAAAACACTTGGCTTAGGAACTTTTTAGCTAGTATCTGGGCTATAGTGGCGTGATTTCCTAGACCCTAGTTGTGGAGTCCCCGATGCATGATACGTTTCACTTCTTATACTCTTCTCATGCATGCTTGAACTAATATTCACCGCAATTTCAAATTCGAATCGGTATTTGGGTCATTTCCTGGATTTGCGTATATGAGCTCATAGCACATTGTAGAAAGCGACACCATTTGCTAGCACACGACCGCACTCACTCGCTCTTCACCGCGTGGGCCCACGACACTTATTTGGACTCGTTTTCCTAGGTTTAGTGATGTGATTTGACGTTTGCTTGCTTGGTGTGTCGTTTTCGATTTTGTTGGCTCTGACGGATGATCTAGGATATAGAGTTTTCTTTTTCTCTCTCTCTCTCTCTCTATTTTCTCCCTCCGAGCTCCTACTCTCACTCGTCTTCCTCGAGGACGAGGAAGAGTTTAGCTTGGGGGATTTTGACGTGCGTTTATATTTTATATATTCACGCATGTTTTCTTTTGTGTTTCTCCGTATTTTTCGCCGTCTTTTATTCGTCTTCTCGTATTTTCTCGTTTTCTTTCACTTTTATTTGTTTCTCCATGTTTGCAGGAGATTGACCACGTAGGGGACGTTTAACGACGATATCTCAAGTCCCCGGAGCAACGGGAGGAGTCACGCGTGATCCAGGGGGTCAAACGTCAAAGAATACATCTTTCAGCCCCTCACCCGGTCGGTTGGCCATCTCCAACCGATCGGGTGATGCACGCGTGCACCACCCGGTCTCAGCCGGAGCTCAAGTGGAAGTCACCCGACCGGTTCACAGACCGGTTCAGCGGGGGCCTGTTCTCTGTCTTTTCGAGCAAAATTCCAACCGATCGGGTGACTCTCACCCGATCGTTTCATCTGTAGCTGATGCTGAGGAGCTGAAGACACGGGCACCCAACCGATCACTTCACCCGATGGCGCCAAGATCCAACCGGTCACTCCAAGAACTCACCTGACCGGTTCATATGACCGGGTGAAAGCTCGTCGTTTTCTGTTCATTATCTGTAACGGATCACCCGATCGGTTGACTTGTCAACCGATCGGGTGATACGAGAGTCTATAAATAGAACCCCTAGGGTTCCAGAAACGGGGGGAGCTGCTAGTTTTTACTGTTTTCTCCTATTGTGACGGCTGTAATTTCTGTTCTTTTGTAAGTTGTCGGATCTTTCTCAAATTTTAGTATTGTCTTAATTACTCTATTACTTCCGCATTCCTATCGTCTGATTATGATTCGAACGGTTCATTTTCATTTAGATCGCTTTTTAATGAATTTTTGTGAGTAGTTCCCAAATCTGGGATTTTGGTGGAAACCCCTTCGGGGGCTCTTCCCGATGCGTCCATAGGGTTAGGAAATCGATAGGGATTAGGTTTCTAACGGTTACGCGGGGTGTTTCATTGTCATCGGCGGGAAAAAGACCGCCTTTGACCGTTGGGCCAAGGGGGAATAAACTTGGCGGTTGACTCCCTAGCCATAGCTCACGCCCTTAGCGTAGACACCGAATCCTAGCACGCGGGAGCGGCAGGATGAGACGTTGGGAGTTATCGTTGCGAGCTTAGTGTTCCCGGAATCGATCAGTGTTAATGGACACGGGAGTGCCCACTGATCGAATTCGGGAAGTCCGGTGTATCATCCTGGGCACCGACCGAAATATCGGGCCCATGGGATGCCGGTACCACTTTCAGAGGCAACGTCTCACCATCAGACCCTAATTCCGATCGCTATCCTACCGGTAGGTCGTATCGGGGAGAGTCGCTCGTTGGAGTGGAAACCAAAGTCCCGGGTTTATTTTCTTATTGTTCATACCATGAATTTCTATATCGTGACAACCATCTACCGATTCGGGCTAGCTCGCCCACGGGGTGATTTTGGTCCTCCTTGACACAAGCACAACCTAGCCTCCCTGTGTTCGACCCCCAAGCCACATTACAACACCGTGCGCTTGCGGTTACAAATATTTTAAACCCCTTGCCTGCCACGCGGCCATGCGCGCGCGCGGCGGGCACCGGTCATTGTGATACATGGAAATAGAAATAGGAATGCACAAGGAGATGCATGTCCCAAGTATGTTGTGAAATGCGACAAAGAAGAGACTAGAAAGAAAGTGTTATGGCCATGCCGACATGATGATTTCCTTCATATTTATAACTTTCATGTTGATGCATGTATGTTTATAAGTAAATAGATGACTCAGTCCTCTTAAAGGAGGGTGAGCTATAACCATGGGGTTGGGGAAAACCTGAGTATCGAGAAGGCATATGGGCTAGACTTACTATGTAGTTTCACTCGCACTCCTGGCAAGCTAGCACGGCGGAGAGTGGGCAGAGTTTTGCGTCCCTTTTGTAACAGTGTATCTGGGGGGACCATGGCTCCTTTTGTAATAGTGTATCTAGGGGAGTCATAGCATCCACCCACCACTGTGGGTGAGGTCCAATTTCTTATGTTCCACTCAATACCCGGATTTCTAAAGAGCAAGACTAATTAAATAAATAAATATTTAACTTTATAGTTCTTTGTAACTTTGCCTATGTGTTGCACTTGTGGTTGTTATTTCCTTTTGCTAGTTCTGGTTGTTGTTCATGCAATTATTGTAACCACTCCCCTCTTATACCCTTTGCTATTGTTGTGTTGTTGCCATTGTAATCTCTTTTACTTTGAGTCCATATGCTTCTGCCATGACATGCCTTTATGTTACTTGCCTCATCTTCTATACATGCACGTAGTTGTATTTTAGGATGTGGCATTTAAGGTGGAGCTGGATTTCCTACTAGGTCAAGCATTGACGTGCACCACCATTGAATTTTTGGGTAGTGTGAGCTCTCCATTTCTATTAATTCATGTTTACATATACTTGGTAGTTACATGATGTTTAATACATGTCTTGGCTTATGTTTCACGATGCTATGGTACTTATATGATGTTGTGAGGTTGGTTTGGTTGTGGATTCATGGAAGTTATGGCCTTTTTGTTGTGATACATGGAAATAGAAATGGGAATGCACAAGGAGATGCATGTCCCAAGTATTTTGTGAAATATGGCAAAGAACCATGCCGACATGATGATTTCCTTCATATTTATAACTTTCATGTTGATGCATATATGTGGATCAAGCAAGCACCCAATGAGCCTTATGTACCAGTATGAAAAGAAAATAGATGAACCTACAATCGGGTTCGTGCAAACCCAATTACACAATCGTCTAATCCGCATTTAGTTTTTTATTTTCTTAACTACTATCCGATGAGTTGGTGAAGAGCTGGGGCTTGTAGAGTTGTAGGACGGGGCGGTGAGGGGTGAGGAGAGTGGCTTGTACCTTTGGGGTTGGTTTAGGGTCAGTGTGAGCTGTCGTTGTATAAAGGATCTGATGTATAATGGGGTGTTGGATCATATAGAGATCAGTGTTTCTGAGTTTCAGTGTTTTCTCTTGGCTAGTTCTGTGGTTCTATGTGTTGTTTATGTTTGAGTTTGTGGAACATTACAGGTATTACCCTAGCAGTGCACAGTGGACCTGCCCTGAGCTCTTTTCCTTCTTTCCACACCAGCCTCTCTGGAAATAGCCGGGACAGATTCGTACTTCCCGAGTATCTGGGGGAGCGGGGCATTTCAATCCCATATCTTAACAAATTTAAAATTTGGTCTTTTCCCAGTCCATATCTCATATAGAGTGGTAGGCACAGCTTTGGACAGAACCATGTTCAATATGCATATAGCCATTTCTAGGTCATAACCCCAAAATTAAAAAAGTAACTTAGTGTTACTCATCATGGATCACATCATTGTTGGTTATTGCAATATCTCTAAGTTTGCTTTGATGATTAAGCAGACAATTAGTGTCACTAATTTTGTTTTGAGATGATTTATGAGTGTAGGCAACAATGGTCAACTCAAGCATGAAATGAATGAAGAGATGAAACCAAAGGTTGATGAGAAGTCAATGGACCTGGAGTTCATATTCAATATCAATAGCCTAAGTCAAAGACTCGTGAGATAGTGCACAACTTAAAGATAAGGAGCTCAAAGCCTAAGGAAATGCATCATGATCACTAGATTGAGTGAATGATGTATTTTATTTTATTTCGTGTCTTAGAATATTAAAGTCAATAGTAAAATTTTGCACACATACAACAAATAATGTTTTAAACTTCTGAAATTATTTAGAAATGTTTTAAAAATATTAACGAATTTTTTGGGACTATTTTTCTTTATTTTTTGCATGTATCAGAAAAATAGTCAACTACTTTATGGTATGAGCCGACTATTTTCTGAAGGGAAAAACAAGATTTCCTCTGTTGTTGAAGATAATCAACCGCAGCTTTACTAGGAGTTGACCGCAGCTTCGTGGGGAGTCTATTACCATCAATACAGGAGTCGACTACCGCTTAGGAAAAACACAGCTCCGACTTTTACAGAAAGTAGTCTATTTTTTCGTTGTAAGGGCTTTTTAGTCGACTATTTTCAATGGAATTTTGAGGGCAATTTAAAGAGGTTTTGCTGGGATTTTTTGCAACCCTTGATTGAATATTTTCTGAGATTTCTAAGCTTTTTAAACTCTCTCAAGCTCTCTCAATACTTTCAAGGCTTTTGGCTTTCAATGCTCTAAAGTTTTTAAACACTCTTGCCTTGAAAATTAGAAATCTTCTAAAGCTTCATTGTGCTCTAACTGAGATTCTAAGTGGGTTTTCATTTTGATCTCTTTTGTTTTAATCTTCACTCTTTTGAGATCAAAAGTTTTCCTAACCATTTAGAAAATACACAAGCTTCATCTACATTGGCTATAGGAGAAATAATTGAATACTTCATCCAACAAGAAAGGTTTGTCACAAGTATGGTGGTAAGTTGGTGTTGATTGTTTTTTTGGGTTGTTGGAAAAAGCCTCAAGCGTGTGAGGTCCTCTTTGAAGAAGAGGTTGTGTTAATTTGCTGTAATGGAATCCCTAGCAAGTGAAGCTATGTAATTATAGTAGGAAACCCTCTATTATGATGCATTTGTTCTCTTGGTAGAGAGTGGTTTGGTGGAAAATCCCAACAAGAAGGTTAGGGACTAGAGTAGCCCAGGGTGTGTGAACCAAGATAATTTCTTGTGTGTTTGCGATTGTTGATTGTATTTTTCTCACATTCTTTATTTGCATTTTTTTATCACTTTCTGTCGTGCACTAACTCTCATTCTTGCAAGTATTAATATGTGTGTTGATTAAGTACTTGAGGATGTAATTCTCTCAAGAGACTTGGGTTAATTCTAGAGGGATTACTTTTATTTGTGCATTGAATTTAAGAAACATTAATCACCCACTCTAGTGTTTAGATTGCTATCTACAGGATCCAACATGTGGTATCAGAGCATAGGTTGATAAGATATAATCAACAAAGATGGAACATGTCCAAAACTTCATCTCTTCACCTATCTTTGATGGCACTAACTTTTCTACTTGGAGAAGAAGATTGGAAGTTCACT
Source organism: Scilla litardierei (assembly GCA_030789695.1). Classification (NCBI taxonomy): domain Eukaryota; kingdom Viridiplantae; phylum Streptophyta; class Magnoliopsida; order Asparagales; family Asparagaceae; genus Scilla; species Scilla litardierei. Next base: position 731,811,178 of record CM061142.1, read on the forward strand.
TGGAAACCGAGGATTTTGAATATGGAACTTTCATCCGCAGTTCTTATATGATTCCAACCACTCCTAGAGTGTCTTGTAATCAAGACGAAAAGGAGGCCTACTCTACAAATCTCAAGGTAATGAGAATTGTTTACGTTTGTTTATCTGATAGCATTCTTAGAGAAGTCTAAGGTGCAAACACTATTCAAGAAGTTTTGAGAATATTGGAGGCAAAGTATGAAAAACAACCCATGGAGAGATTCAAAAATGAGCTTTGCTTGATGGCTCATCAAGATGAGAATAATGAGGTTAGTGACCCCGACTCTAATGATGAAGATTTCAATTTAGAAGAAGCTTATGAGAAATTATATTATGAATTAGAAATTTTAAGGAAAAAGAATAAGCAATTAGAAAGCAATTTTAATTCTTTGAATGATGACCATAACAAACTTAAGATAAAGCATAACATTTTGATGCATGACTATGTTGAGGAATGATAGTAGTGGTAGTAGTAGAATTTCATCTCATGATATTCTAATTTAAAACTTAAATATGATTCCTTGCTATGTAAACATAATAATTTGAAGAATGAGCATTATATATATATATATATGGAGATGATATGGTGAGCAAGTGAGCAAAATCCCTTAAAGTGAGCAACCCACTCTCAGCCGTCCGATCATGCGCAACCGCTCAGATTTCCTCCGCAAAACACAGCCCAAAGTCGCACCCTCCTATGTGTCACGTGCACAGCACATTCAACCCCCAAATCTCAGTTCGCAGCAATATCATTTCCCGCGGACGAAACCCTACGATACAGCGACACCCCCAAATTTCGATCTCCCTACGAGACGGCGACACCCTCTCCGATTGCTCGAAAACCCCTCGCTGACGATCTCCCTACGAGACGGCGACACCCTCTCGCGATCGCTCGAAAACCCCTCACTGACGATCTCCCTACGAGACGGCGACACCCTCTCGCGATCGCTTGAAAACCCCTCGCTGACGATCGCCCCAATTTCAGAGCGCATCCCTCTCACTCGCCTTCGCGATCTCCCTCATCTGCGCTCTCCCGCGGACAAAGCCCCCACAACGCTCATCTCGCTCTCCCGCGGACGACGCCCCCACAGACAAAAACCAAATTTCGAAGGTGCGTTACTTCACCTGTTAGATATTCCCAAAAAAATTTTCCTTTTATTCGCTCTCTCCCTCCCGCATAGTTGTAGACTCGGAACGACAGCTGAAATGCTCTCCATAGCATCTTAGATAGGCTGCCAGCCTTTCAAATACAACTGTACAAACATGGTGATTGATTTTTGTGGATACTCCCTAAAGATAAAAACTTTAGCATGGTTAAGATGAATGGTTGAAATATTTGAAGTGTTGTTAGGCTATATTTGTTTCAGAGAAGTGGAGGGAAAGACAATCCATGCATTTCCACGATTTAATACTGAAGAAATTCCCCTCAAAAATGAACAAAAAAGATGCTGGAAGAAATTGAGAGAAGTGTCATCTTTTGCTTCCAGTCTCTGGACATTTTGCTTCACAGGAATTTAGTCGAATGAACGATAAAAAAATGTTGTCTTCCTGACGATTGTGACAGAAATGTTACCCTGTTGCATATATGAATGTCAACAGGGTAGAGGCAGAAATTTTACTTCTGTTATGCTAGGATAATATCTTTTCATCTATTATTATTCCTATATTAATTGCAGTAACAGTTTAGGAATAAATAAGTGATTCAAGTTATCTTTGCTTGAGTGGTATGCTAATTGAAGTAACATGTTTTCTCCTTTGTTGTAATTAGAACTTAATGATGTCAGATTTTCGTGCATTAATTTTTAATTATATGAAAAAATTGTGAATTCCAAATTGTCTTCTTTGCTTGCATAGAATTCATATATTCAATGGATGCATCGAGTTCAATTCCAAATTGTGCATCCGGTTGGGAAAATGTTGAGGAGATGTATAAGCCAGTAAAAGGGAAGAGTTTTAACTCATTGAAAGAAGGGGAGGATTTTTATAAACAGTATGCAAAATTAGCAGGGTTTTCAGTTAGAAAATATGCAACAATACTTGACAAAGTTACAGGAGAAAGGTGTTCTCAACAATTTGTGTGCTCAAAACAAGGTCTACCAATGGAGAGAAAAAATGTAACGGATGGACAAGCAAAGAGGAAAAGGGCCATAACCCGAGAGAATTGCTTGGCAAGTATAAGGCTTCAAAGAGACTCTGATGGAAAGTGGTCCGTTCGGAGGTTTAATGAATCGCATAATCATGTGTGTGTCACTCCAAGGAAACAACAATTCTTAAGAAACAATAGAAACGTGACTGAAGCACAAAAATGCCTCCTCAACACACTAAAAGATGCTAACCTAAAGACATCAGATTGTTTTTCAGTCTTATCAGTTGAAAGTGGTGGTTATGGAGATATTGGATGCACCGAAAGGGATATTAGGAATGCATTGCAAAGGGAGAGGGATGAGAAGAAAGTGTATGCTGCTCACTTATTGATGGAGCATTTGCAAGAGGAGAAAGAGATGAATCCATCTTTCGAGTATGCATATAAAGTAGATAATGAAAATAAATTGACACATGTGTTTTGGGTAGATGCTCTTGGTAGAAAGTATTACAAACATTTTGGAGATGTGTTAATATTTGACACAACATATGACACCAATCAATACTGTCTCATCTTTGCACCTTTTACCGGGGTAAATCACCATGGACAAACGGTAAATTTCGGGGCCGGATTCATGTGCAATGAATGGTTAGAATATTTTATTTGGTTGTTTGAAAAGTTTAAAGAAGCCATGTGTGGTCATTTACCTAGCGTGATAATCACCGATCAAGATTCCGACATGGGAGCTGCGATTAGAGAGGTATTTCCTGCTTCCGTTCATAAGTATTGCATGTGGCATGTTCTAAAAAAACTTCCAGATAAACTTGGTGCGACGACATTCAAAAGTGAGTTTAATATTCCATTTCAAGATTGTGTTTGGAATTCTGAGACTCCTGAAGAGTTTGAAATCAAATGGCAGAATGTTTTATGTAATAACCATTTGAATAATCATGAAAGGCTCGCCGATCTATACTCATTTCGTGAAAAATGGATACCGACATATTCTAAAGATATCTTCACGGCTGGAATTCGTACAACTCAAAGATCAGAGAGCATGAATTCTTTCATTGATAAGTATGTGAATAAAAAGAATACCTTGACTGAGTTTGTTTTGAGATTTGAAAGAGCCATAAGGAAACAACGGCAAAATGAGTTGGCGGCGGATTACGAGACTATGCATACAAAACCAAAATTGCTTACAGATCTAGAAATGGAGGGGCAGATGGCAGAGATATATACACATGAGAAATTTTATGTTTTTCAGGAAGAAGCTGTTCAAAGCTTGAGCTATGCATCGCAGATGAGAGGGTGTGAAGGCAATGTCCGGCAATATTGTGTAAAAAGGATGGGCAAAATGAAGAATCCAGATAAACCCAGAGATGTTGTTTATAAAGGTCCAGAAGAAGCTGCATTATGCAGTTGCAAGAAGTTTGAAACCATTGGTATTCCTTGTAGGCATATTCTTATTGTATTGCGCAATGAATTTGTTGATATTTTGCCGCAATGTTATATTTTAAAAAGATGGACATCCTTGGTAACAAATGAAATAGTTTGAGATAATAATGATGTCGAAATTCAAGGTAGCTACGGCAAGGAACAAGATTTGAAGTACACCAATCTTTCAAATAAAGTTCACAAGTTTTTGCAATTTGCTCGCTCTTCAACCGAACGGCTTGACATGGGAGATATGTTGATTGACAAGGCCTTCGAAGATATTCAGCGACTGACATCTGAAAATCCACAAAATTCACAAACAAAGAAAAGGCCAACATTGCTGGAAACAGTTGATATTCATCCACCTTCTATTGCAAAGACCAAAGGTAGCTGAAAACGGATTAAAGGAGGAGGGGAAAAGGCAAGAGAAATAGCATCGAAACCTCTACGGTTATGTCGATGTTGTAACAAGTTTGTGCATCACGATAGGCGTAATTGCCCAACGAAAGAAAGGTAATTTTTTCATATTAAACTTTTGATTCATTTTAGGCGTTATTTTTCCTAATTATATTTTCTCTGATTTTAGTGTTTCAACCCCAGAACTTGTGAGTGATATCACCGCGACACAATCGTCCATCAATATGCCTCCGGTATGACACAATCTTTCAGCTATATTCCATCAATGTTTAAATTCATTTTTATAAATTTTCATTGCAAAAGTATTATATTAATTGCTAATTCCATCACTCAGCCTTGAAAGGAAGATGTAAGCAATGTTGTTTGATGAAGCCTACAAGCTCAATAAAATCCATGGTGGTATTGAACAGTCAGGAGTTGTTTGATGAAGCCTACAAGCTCTCTGGAAAATATGTGCTCTAGAAGTTAGCAGAGAACAACAAGGTCACTAAAAAAGGTTAAAAGAACAGGTAAAATGTATCAAACACCATGTATCTCCAAGAAATCGATATTGTCCTGTATTTCCCAGTTTAAAATCATTTAACTGATCCATGTATTCCCCAGTTTAAAATCAGTTACTCCGTATGTGCTCAATGTATTTCCCAGTTTAAAATCATTTAACAGATCAATATGTGCTCCATGTATTTCCCAGTTTAAAATCATGGATCATGGATCATACAAGTGGTATCATAGTTCATGGAGCATGAAACGTGCAATGGAGTAGTGGGTTGCATACATAACATATGACTTTAGGCAACCCTCACTCTTCAGATGTAGTTGGAGGCCGTATATGTAGTTGAAGTAAAAGGCCCTACTGAATCTAGTATACTGAAACTCTATGTACAGTCTCAATTTTCCCCCTCTTGTAATTGTATTTTATACTCTTTAACTGACCATTCTGCAAGTTGATACTTTTGTTTCTCATAAATGTTTTCCTCCAGTTTTATCATTTTAAAACATTACTAGACCATTCAAATGTCATACAATCATGACCAGTTATCATCCCTGCTTATGACATTAAATCAATCAAGGGTACTAACACCAATAATGTCACAGGGGGTTGTTGTTGATACTTGATATCATAGTTCATGGATCATTATTCAAGGCCGGTTATTTGATTTTCGTTTTTCTAATCAAATGGATTAGATAGCATTATGCTCTGAAATCTGAAATTACTGCTGATAGTATAAACATTGTTTATAATGGAGGGTGTAGACTTTAATTGATAAACATTAATTAATTACTAAAGAGAATATATTCCTGTAAGTCAGCTGCTAGACATTAATTAATTAAACATTCTTTGTCAGCTGATGCATGAACAGGCACCCTAGTTGGTCTTTTTTTTCTTTTAAGTTTCCTGTAAGTCTTTTTTTTCTTTTGGAGTTTCTGTCAATTCCCAGTTTTTGCTTTCCATGATTTTGTCAATTCCCAGTTTCGACAACATTTCATTTATTCCTTTCATATGTTTCAACATATTACTTTCCATCTTGTGTACATGCCAGTGTTCGGTATGCTGAATTTGAATTTCTTTGTTATTTGTGAGGCCAGTTCATTCATCTGTATCGCTTTGCATGCAAATCTCATCTTTTTATCTCGCCCAGCTTTACTGTATCACAAATAATGAGCATGCTTAATATCAACTTTAAAGCTATAGATAATGTCGCAACCACACATCATGTTATAGGCTATAGTCTTACACATTTTAGATATGGTTCTTTATTATTATTATTATGTAACTGGCAATTTTTTTTTTCAGCGGGGCATATCTTATGTGAGAAACAAGGGACAATTAATGAAGCATGCAAGAAGCTGCAAGATGGAGGTTGCTACAATGAACCATGCTGGAGCTGTGAAACAAGGGAAAATTATTTTTTGGAAATTGGAACCATGCTGAATGCTGCTGTGAACCATGCTGGATGCTGTTGAACTCCTGGATTAACAATTGGAAACCGGATGTTTTAAAGTCTGCATTTTTGTTGGAAACATATAAATTTATTGGAAACTGGAAACAAATTTTTGTTGTTGGATGCATATAATTTTTTGTTGGAAATATATAATTTTGTTGGAAACATATAATTATGGTGTTGGAATCAGATTCATTGACGTTGGGAATTTAAGCTCAATGGTGTTTTGGGGTTCTTTGTTATGAATCTTGTTAATCGGTTAAGCATCTTGAACTTATTAAAGCTAACATTTGTTGTTAGCATCTTGAACTTATTAAAGCTAACATTTGTTGCATCTGCTCATTTAGTGGAGGGGGGTGCATGTGTGTTCTTGCCCTCAGTCTAGGAAATTTGCATTTCGGGCAGCTAGTAATGCAGCAATTAAGCTTTCTAGTAGCTGTACATTTCCATAAAATTCACTTTAGTTTAAATCAGCTAGTAATGCTTCATTGAAACAATGCAGTAAAGATTGACTACGGTTTCAATTGTTCAAAAAAGTTTGAAACATGGTAAACAACAGCAGCAGACACCAGCAACTTCCCAAGCTGATAGACATAGCTTTACATTGTTTTGAACCCCATTTATAGAATGTACACATCTTGCACAGACAGTTTCAACAACTCTACATACAATTTTCTCATGTAGTCATCTTGCATCTCAAAAATTCTACTTGCATGGTACAAACAAAATCTCCATTATTTGCAGTCTGAGCTAGCAAATGTGGAACTGAGAAGCTATCTAATGAAAACTCTCTTCCGGAGCTCCCATGATCACAGTCTGAGTCAGATCAGCAGTCACTTGGGGAGCATAGTCAATAAAATCTCTCTCTTAATCTTCAATGTCAGCATCAATGGTGCTATACCCAGTAGTCCCCTCTTGATCTCCCAGAAGTCTTCTTTCAGCAAACTCATTGGGATCCGAAGCACATTGCAAAATTCCTCGCCAACTTTGTTTCCAGATGAGCATGCACGTAAGGATTTTGGCTGGCACAGGCACTGCACAGGCTTGCTTAAAATGGAACCTCTCAACCCCCTAGAATCAAAAAGGGAGTAAAAAGATTTCATTGAAAATACCCCATGTGTATTCCATCTCTAGGTTCAAACATTCACTCAAATAGACATTTGAACTTCTGAAAGCAACCCATCAAGTTTTGAAATCCATCTTGAACCATAAACACCACCGGATCCTTTAATCCTGCATCAAAGCAATTTCAAGATCATTGCTCACTACATTAGTTTGAAAATCATATATATAGAGAGAAGGAAAATCCCTGTCCAAGTTAACTTCTGATGTGAAGATAAATACTTGTAAAGCACACAAGATCTCATGCCAGAAAGCTAATACTCTAATTGAATTGTTCGTGAAATTAGGAGACCTCCCTTAGTATGAAAATGAAAAGCTTATTACTGAAGATAATTGTCATAATTTCTAAGCGATTGACAAATTCACAATGTACAGATGACAAATGGTCAGGTTTCCGTGGCCAAGACAACAAGGTACAGATGACAAATTCACAATGCAATCTCTAATGACATCAAAACTTGAAAATAGAAAAGATCAGGAACTGCCTACTTATAAACCTACAAACTTTCATAATATCAACTAAACTTTGTTTTAAAAACCTATCAAACTCGAAAATTTCATTAAGCATGAAGAATATTACAGAACTTCCCAATTTGGTCCATATGATTTTGCTCCTATCAAAATTTCCAGAATTGATTCATATAAGAGTTTCACCATATTTGATACCAAAAAGTGTAGATTGATACCAAAAAATGCAGATTGTGTCATGTCCAGATGCCAAATGCAGACCCCTCTCTCATTCTCAGATGCCAAGTATAAGAAAGCTTGCCCCGCATTTCAACATAATCAACCATATTGAAAAGTAATATTTGCAATAGTGAGTCAATTGATCAGAATCTCTGAAGTCCAGAATTTCTGGGGCCTGCAAATTCGTGGTAGATTGATTTTTATTAGATGTGGATCATACTGCAGCATATTCTCTTTAAGTCGATTGTGCTCGTGATTAAAATTCACGCCTCGAGCGAGAAACTCAATCCAATAATACAAGTGCTCCATATCAAGGAAACTTTAGCAGGGAAAATAATGCAACGATCTTGGAAATAGCCATTGATTCTCCAATAAATAATTAGAATTGAATTAGTATTATCTTCAGATGTGTTTATTGAGTTTTTCCAAAAGCGAAGTCAATAGAACAGGATTTGGTGGCAGAAACAGCAAAGATCATCCAAAATTTTCCCCTAACTTCGCATCAAACATCAACTAGTCAATAGATCTCTAAACAAAATGCATTAAACTCCATGAATCAATGATAACCAAGAAAACAAAAATCATACATGAACTCAAAAGGGATTATGCTTTCAAACAAGAAATGTAATTAACATTAGCAACATGCATACATGTTTCCCTACAGTAGCGTTTCTCTAATGAAAATAGTTCCATAATTGCAAATTTTAATCAGAATCATCAAATCCTTCTAGTATTACCAATAAGAACAGTAAAAGAAGTTAGATAATCATCAATAATGTCACATTCAGATTCAGATTCTAGATAATCATCAATAATGTCACATCCTTTTAGTATTCTATATAATTCACATTCAGATTCTAGTATTTGTAAATGAGTGCAAAAAATCCTCAGCAAATAACAGCATTTTGAATGTATTATGCATTTGTTGCTTGGTACTTTGTATACATACATCCATAGCCTTAGAGACAAGTATTAGATGAATATGATAACTTACTGTATACTGAATTGAATCACACCAATTTTTCAGAAATCTTAGAAAAAAATCATCTTTGAATCGCACCTCAAGGGTTTAAATCTCACCTGAAATTAATCTCGAGTGATCTTGATGATGATTCTGAGAAGTGGAGCAGTCGTGGGCGAGGGTTCGCTGGCATCGCCCTCGAACTAGGGCTTAGGGGATCGCGCTGTAGCTGAGAAACGGAGGTTTGGGGGAACGCGAGAGGATGATCGGAGGCCGGGGAGGAGTCGGACGAGGCTGCGGTTTTGGGAAGCTGGGAGGAAGGAGATTCGATTTTTCTCCAGCGATTTTGTGGTTTATGCCCCAATTTTTCTTCGATTTTTCTCCATCGATTTTGCGCCCGCGTGAGGGAGAAGGCCAGGGCTCGTGTGCTGCAAAATGGGGTTGAATGTGCGGTGCACGTGACATGGGAGGGTGTGACTATTGGAATCTGAGCGAATTTAATCTGAGCCAGCCGATCAGATCGGACGGCTGAGAGTGGGTTGCTCATTTTAAGGGATTTTGCTCACTTGCTCACCATATCATCTCCATATATATATATATATCCATTATTCTCTATATATATATATATATATATATATATATATATATATATATATATATATATATATATATATATATATATATATATATATATATATATATATACCTCTCTCTCTCTCTCTCTCTTAAATGATAAAATTGATATGCTCGAGAATGTTTTGTGCACGAGTAAGCTTAAGCATGAGGAATTAGTTCTTAAGCTTGATATGTTTAAGAAAAATCCAAGTGCAAAATCCATTCACCCACACAAGCATGCTGATACAACACATCATATTGTTAGGAATGCTAGACCCACTCATGTACATGCTAACCATGCGAGGAAACATCATGCATTTATGTATGTTAATTATACTAGGTCTCAAGCTCACAATGCACAACATGCGACACACACAAACACAGATCTCAATGTTTATCATGATTCACACAAATACTTTATGCACCATGATAGAAAATTTACTAGGAATGATGATAATGTGATTTTTGTACCTAAGTATTTGAGCATGCATGATAAAGAGGCTTATATTGCTAGAAATATTTTTGATGGTCATTCTTCTATGCATAAAAAAGCAAATCCATATCGGATTTGGGTTCCTAATGGTTAGATTTATTTGAACCCATGTTTTAGGGTATCCATGTGCTTACAGGCTTATTTTGTCGATACCATTGTGTAGAATAATAAAATGTATGTTAAAATATCGTTTGAATATCAATTAATTATAATCGAATGTTTGCATATGATATTTAAACCATTTTTATCATTCTATGGTAGAATAGTTGAATACTATATGGAAATAGTCGACTACCAAGTGTAATTTATTAAAATCAGCCATATTTGTGACCGGGAGTTGACTACCACTCCTATAGGAGTCGACTACTTCTGTGTTTGTTTGAAAATTTCCTTACTTTTGCACAATTGATTATTTTATGATTTTTATTGAGTCATCATGCTTGAATATCGATGCTTACACTTTGATCTTGTCGATATTTGAACTCAGATAAAATAGAATTTATTATTATATAAGATTAGTGAGAACCTAGTCATGTTAACCACCATGGACCCTAAAAGACATTTGGGTACCAAGAGATCCATATTTTTCAAGTAATCATTTCAAATTGAAGTGAACCCTCGTACATCTCCATTGATTGGTAAAGAATATTACTTAAATTACAGGATTGAGGTTTGATATGCATTTTAATAGAGATAGTTCAAATTTTTAAGTATATGTATGATTTCTTTATCCTTTATACCAACACGTTGTATATGTTGAACTTTATCTCAATACTTGATATATTTTTTGGATGCATATAGAAGTGTCACAGCACTTGGTAATCTGATAATTGGAAATATTCATGAAATGCTGTGAGTATGCTTGATTCATTAATATGGTGTCTTCTTAATGAGATAATTTATTGCTATGCACATGATTAATGATCTAGACAGATCACATGCATATTTCTTCATGACTCATCATATATATATATGTGTGTGTGTATATATATATATGTAGAGGAGGGATCAAATGACCCCCAAAAATAACCCCCAAAAATGACCCCCTATCAAAAATCCTATGCCCCCCATTTTTTCGGAAGATCCGAACCGTTCATCTTGATCTCCACCCTCTAAATACCTGACCCACCAATTTTCAACACGATCCCATGTGTTTTGCCCGTTCATCCATCCGACCCAAATTTAACGGTTTCGCATGAACAGAACTTTTATGAATGGTTGATGAATGGGCAAACCACATGGGATCGGGTTGAAAATTGGTGGGTCAAGTATTTAGAGGGTGGAGATCAAGATGAACGGCTCGGATCTTCCGAAAAAATGGGGGGCATAGGATTTTTGATAGGGGGTCATTTTTGGGGGTTATTTTTGGGGGTCATTTGATCCCTCCTCATATATGTATATATATATATATGTATATATATATGTATATGTATATATATATATGTATATGTATATATATATATGTATATGTATATATATATGTATATGTATATATCTATATATATGTATATATATATGTATATGTATATATCTATATATATGTATATATAGAGAGAATAATGGCTATCATACGCCATATGAGATAGGCTCTCATACGCCCTCTCACATAAAGCAACCAAGTACAACCAAGTACAAGCCCATGTGGGCTTGTACTTGGTTGCTTTATGTGAGAGGGCGTATGAGAGCCTATCTCATATGGCGTATGATATCCATTAATCCCATATATAAATATGTGTATATATATATGTATATATATATATGTATATACACTAGTCATAACCCGTGCCTGCAGGCACGGTTCATTTAAGATTTCTCCCGCGAAATCTGTGTTCCCTGAAAAATTATTTTCACAGCCAAAATTTAACAGAACAATAAAATAGCGTAAAAATATTTAGCGGCACGGGCACGTTCGGTTTGGAATAACAAATTTGGCGCCCGTGCTTTCGGCACGGAACAACAAATTCGGCGTCGAACAACAAATTTGGCGCCCTCGCTTTCGGCGCGGAACAATAAATTAGCGTAAAAAAATTTAGCGAGGGCGCGGGTGCCCTCGGCGCGGGTGCGGAACAACAAAACTAAGGATATTTTTACGCTAATTTATTGTTCCGCTAAATTTTTTATTTTGTTTAATTTAATGGATTATGCTTCTCCACAATCTTTCCCAAGGCACTTTTATTTTCAAAGTTTAGGTTCCCAAGGCACTTTTCCCCTAAATTTAATCTCGACAATCTTAAATTTTTTATTTTGTTTAATTTAATGGATCATGCTTCTCTGCAATCTTTCCCAATGCACTTTTAATTTCAAAGTTTAGGTTCCCAAGGCACTTTCCCCCCCAAATTTAATCTCCACAATCTTTCCCACGTCACTTTTGATTTCAAAGTTTTGGTTTCCAAGACACTTTTTCCACCAAAATTTAAGTTTTCCTACTAAAATTTTCACAAAATCCAATCTCAACCAATGATTTACCAAGATCAAATTCCAGCCACTCTTTATCGTGTCCTAGTCATCCCTAGAATTCAAAAAACGTTGTCAAATGTATAATAAATATAGAAGGTTTAGCTTTATTAATGATATGAAGCTAAGGCATCAACTTAAGTCTTATAGACTTACAGGTAAAAAACAACTTGGCGAATACTGCCAACAGTTTGCCTTTGACCAACCTTATGCTACTGATAAGGGAAAACAGGTCAAAGATGATTATAAATCAATTAAGAAGAATAATACTTCTTATTTTATCATGCCTACGTATATAGTCCAAGAGTTTACCTTTGACCAACCTTATGCTACTGATAAGGGAAAGCAGGTCAAAGAGGATTATAAATCCAATAAGAAGAATAATACTTCTTATTTTATCATGCTTACAGATATAAATCCAATAAGAAGAATAATACTTCTTATTATATTTAAATCCTATATTCCCTTAGAAGAAGATGAAGAGTGAATATGCTTATTACCCTTCTTGGAGATAGTCCTCCAGGAATTGGGATGGTTCGAAGTATAACTTCGTTCACCTGTGCTGGTCCTTCCTCCCCCCCCCCCTTAAAGAGGGTAGCCACTGTTCATTGCCACCCTGTACATAAAAGAAAAGTCAGGCAAAGGCAAAAAATCAATCAGGGTTATAAACCCTAGTGTTTTTATCTGTCAGAAGAATATTTTTGACTTCGTTTAATAAACGAGCTGTGGATCAGTTATAATCTGAAATAGTACTTCGTTACCATTATAAGTGGCTTGAATACCATATGTGTCTATCTTCTGCATAGGCATAATATTGTGCAGAAATGGTATTGGCTAAGTTTCTTCTTGCGAATATTATCATGAAGTATGCGTAAGTAGGAATATGTTAATATGATATGTTCTTGCTTCTTCTCTATTGATACTTGAGTACGAATTGCGGATCTTATGATTCGGAGTGTTTTGGTTTGTTTCCTTATAATCAATAAACATGATACTCATGAGGATTTAAGAGTGGCATTTCTGATTACAATTAGATAATCCTCGGATTAAGAATGTTTTATTTGTTTGTCCATAAGCATGTGGATGTAGGGGTTGGTGGTCACTGTAGTCGCGTTGTAAGTTCCGCTGAGGCGAGATGCCATTAGGGCTGTGAATCGTTATCTGGTGTCTTTGCTCTCATGAAACATTTCTTATGTCTAAACAAATTGAAACTGGCTATTGTAATTCTGTAATTTTACTCTCTTATATTATTGATTATGTTCAAACATTCAAAACTAGCTTTAAGTACTCTATATTCATCAATAGAGAAGAAGTGAGGAAAATCATATTTCTTTATCCCTATATAACTTGTAAAGCATGATAAAATATCCGTAAGAACACCCCATGTCAGAACTAGTTTCTGCTTCTATCTCTGCTATGACACGTAATACGAGTAAAAAGATTAAGAATGTCTGTTTGACGGAATTCCCATCAGAACTGGAATCACTTAATAAGTGGTCAATTCCAGATGTTCCTAATAGGGACATTTACAAGATTGGGTTCGTTGATTATAAGTCTCTAATTGCCATTAAGACTTTAGAAAGAACCTCCACAGTTGATCAGAGTGAGCAGACCATACAGTTGCTCAGTTCTGAAGATATCGCCCCATATATGGAACGATACAAATATATCCATATTGGATTAATTCAGGTTGCTTTCCGACCTTTAACCGTTCAAGGGCCGAATGCTTCATTACTAGCCTGTTTGCTGATGCTAGATGTCATAATTGGACTTAGTCCCTTATGGGCATCATGGAAACCAGTCTATGTAATGGACCGATATACTTTAAAGTATACCCAAACTTGAGTTTATCTCTTACTGATCCAAATATACTTGAAGCTGTTAGTCTTAATATTAAGACTCATTGTTATGAATTCTTACCTGGATTAGATACGGTTGCGATTATATACTGCATCCATTACAAAGCTTTGAGCACTTTAGCTCCCAAGGCTAAAGTCCATACTAAGCCAGGCAAAACTGTCTTAGTTGAAACAAATTTACTTTTGTCCCATATTGCTGTCAATAGACAAATCAAATGGACAGAAGTAAACTTTCCTGATAGTTGGGTTATACCCAATGCTATCCAGCCACAGCCTATTATGAATAAAGATATTGATCAAATCATCCAGACGGCTGATGTTGATGTTGAGATTATGTTTAATCCTACTAGGACTATAAGACTTTCTGATGTCACTAGTGCTTCCAGAAGACCTGTCTCTAGATCCGATTCTCATAGACTCAATAAGGTTCAAGGGATTAATATATCCCATAATAACATACCTCATCCTATTTACCAAGAGAAAGAAAAGCTTTCTCCTACAAACTCTGAAATGACTTTTCAAATGTAATCTGTTGTTCATGGATTTTACACCCGGCAGCAGAATTAAGGGATTTCTGAATCAGGAATTCCAAAACAAGAGAAACTCTGAGTTTCGTAATTGGTTGTTCAAATTTTTCTCTGATAGAGAACAACAAGAATTCCGGTCAAGTTATTATGAAACACTTGACAGACAACAAGAGATTGTATCTCGTGTTCCTTTGTTCTTGAAGTTATATCTTCAAAGAGAAGTAAAGAGAATTAGTTTTTTTGAAGAACACTACAAGCAATGGAAATCTCAGACAGGTGTTTCCATTAAATCTCTTTATCCTCCGACAGAACCTCTAAAGTTATCTGGACTTTCTACAGCCACTTTAGAATCAACGGCTTTCATAAAGCCAATTGAGTCTGATGATTCAGTCTTGAGAGAGCTTAATAAGCTCATCAAACAGAGTAATTACTCTAATATTCACCTTCAAGTTGTTGGTCAACAACTTACGAGGGTTGAGGATATTGTTAACGAACTTATCCGAAAGATGAATAGTATTCTTCCATCTCTTATTGAGTTTGAGGAGGTTAAAGCACACATTCAAACCAAGCAGGTGGCTATCAGACCACATATTGATATCTCTGATTTTAATATCAGTGATAAGGTAACTACTGAAGTTAACTAAAAAGCTTAGAACATCTAAACTTCATATGGTAAAAAGCTTAGTTATTTGCAGTGACAATAAGACAACTTCTAATGATGATTTGGTTACACCAGATCAGGAGACATTAGAAAAAGATTTGGTTATACCATATCTTGAGTTAACATCAGAGGATTTGGTTATACCAAATCAAGTTTTAATTATAAAGAATTCTTCAGTTATTAATACTGAGGATACATCAGATGACGATCTGGTTATACCATATCAAGTTACTACTTCTGTTAGTCACACTGAGGATGATGAAACCTCAGATGATAATCTGGGCATACCAAAACAAGTATTGGCCATAGAAGATCAATTCACTTCTATTAATAAACTTGATGGTCATTCTAAACAGTTGGAACGATATTACTATACGAGGCCAACACATGTTGATGAATTGTTCGAAGAGAATGATACTTATATTCAGACCGATTATAATGGTCAAAACATTTATGAATGGAATATTGACGGTTTATCCGACAATCAGATCTTTGCCACTGTACATCGTATGCTGATGTATTCTATTGTTTGTCGTCAGAATAATAATAGTGACAAAGTTAGTGCTCAGTTTATAACTTGTGGTTTTACTGGCATTTTAAAGGGCTGGTGGGATAACTATCTCACATCTGAGTCCCTGTCATGGTCGCTTTTCGATCGTACGTTTTTCGTGCGTGTACCTTCCGTTCATACGCGTATTTTTAGTTGCCCCTTCTTGTATCCCAAACGTGCAATGTGATATGTTGTTGTGACCCTCTGAGAGAGAACCTATTTGTGGAATTATTTGTGAACATCATTTCACGAGTTGTTCTCCCACAAAACAACTTTGTTTGAAGGGGTGTCATAGCTTTAGACTTCGACGTTTGATCTTTTTATTTTTAGTTCCGTCTTTTGATGACCTAGATTATGACCGAGCATCGTAGTCTCGATTCTCTCATCGACACGGTCGTCCCGATATTTTTCTTGTATTTTTCGGACACCGTTAGGCTGACCAATCACCCTAATCATTTTCAACTTTTAATTCACCTCGCTAATCTTTAATTCAAAACTTAATTAAATCTGATTTAATCTTAACTTTAGGATCATGCGTATCATGTTGTTTTCCCCTAGCTATTTAACACACAAGATATACCCCTTCACTCTCACACTCTCTCTCCCATTTTTCCCTTAATTCTACCCTTTCTCTCCCTAATTGCAACCTAGGGCTTTTTGTTTCACCAGCCGCCAGCCCCATAGGGAAACTCACGCAAGACAAAAGCCAGCCAACCCTCCGGCCTCTCTTTGCCGGCGCACGGCCGGCCACCACCTCTAGCTGCCGGAGAAACCCTCTCCTCCTCAAAACCATCCTCCTCTCTCTTCCCTACCAACTTAAACCGCCCAGATTTCCCCAAGCCAAGAACTGCCACACCCCCTTGATGGCCGGCAACCCAGGCCTACATCTGACCTCCCCTATGGCCCCCTCCTCCTTGCAACAGTCACCGACCAACTACCATGCACAGCACCCCCCAGATCTGCCACTTAACCGCTCAAAAACCCATCAGCGAGCCGAACCCTCTTCCCTAAAACTGTCAAAATTTGGCCTTGACACCCATGGCTCCTCCCCTAAACTCTGGCCATCTTCCTTATTGATAGTCGAACCCCATCTCCCCCAAACCTGCCACCCACTCCCCTCTCCATGTCAACTAGGCTGCCACCTTCCCTTGAACAGCAACTTCGAACACCCTTAACATTACCGATCTCCCCTTGCTTCTCCACAAGAACAACGACATGCCTTCCGTTGTTTCTGGCTTTCCTTTGCATCGTAAACTACCTATCCGCCCTTAACCTACCGTTCCCATCTTGTCGGGCACTCTCACCCTCAAAACAGCCCGCACACCCTCAAAACTGCAGTCATCCTCATCAAAACAACCCCTCTTCATCCACTTGCGTGTTCCCCATTGCACCGTAGTCGCGCGCAACTCAACAGCAGGCCGAGAACCCTTTGATCGCTGCCCTTGCCGTTCATCCACCTCCTATGGCCATCTCTGTGACGTGCTACTTCCCCAGTTGTCGCTGTACCTAGCTCGTTGCCTGAGTCTAACCCCTGACGTCGCTACCCGACGTCAGTGTAGCTCTCGCATCGTGTTAAGGTATACTTGAACCGTAGGAACCCACACCCGCATGTTAACAAGATAAAAATTGTAAATCTTATTGTGTTGGTTAAATAACTAATTGAAGATTAAAATATGGGACTGTAGGTTGGGTGATGATTTGAGCACATAGGAAGTATCTGGACTCATTGATCTGAGACTTACAGCACGTCTCTTTCAGGCAAGTGAAACTTGCACATCAATTTGTTAGGCCATGTTTTAGGCCATTTTGTAAAATTGTGTAAAAGAGACTAGGCGGTGACATGATAGTTGTCACGGTCGCTTTTCGATCGTACGTTTTTTTGTGCACGTACTTTTGTTCGTACGCGTATTTATTTTGACCTCTTCTTGTATCCGAACGTACGATGTTATATGTCGTTATGACCCTCTGAGAGAGTACTTATTTGTGCGATTTTTAGTGAACGTCATTTCATGGGTCGTTCTCCCATAAATCGGCTTTTAATAAAGGGGAGTCCTAACTTTTGACTCCGTCGTTTGACATCTTTATTTTTAGTTCTGTTTTCCGTTACCCTAGCTCGTGACCGACCATCGTAGCCTCGATCCTCTCGTTGACACGGTTGTCCCTATATTTTTATTACATTTTTCGGACACCGTCTGGTTGGCCTTTCGCACTAATCCCTTTCAATTTGTAATTAACCTAGCTAATCCCTAATTTCAAACCTTAATCAAATCACTTGGGATTTCATACGTGTCATGAAATGTCTCCTAACTATTCACCACCCTATATCACCTTAAGTCAACCCCCCTCCCTCTCACACACTCTCTCTCCAACCATCCAATTATACCCCTTTTCCCACCCTATATAGCATAAACCCTAGCCACTTTTGTAACCAGCTGGCCGAACCCAAACTAGCACTCACGCACAACACTTTAACCAAAACAAAAGAAAACTTTAGAAATAAACTAAAACCTAAACACTAACCCCACAGCCCGTACCCTCTCTCCCCACTTTCTCATGTCTCCCTACCCACGTGACAGCCCCTACCTACTCTATTCTTATTTAACTAAACCCTAGAGGACCCTCACACAGCAGCCACCCGAAACAACCTTCCCCTCTTCTTCATGCCAACACGCAACAGCCATCTTCTCCACGCATGCTGCGGCCATCACCCATCAACCCACACGCAAGCCGCGCCTCCCCAGTCCAAGCGCCGGCCTCCCCCCACAGCGCCTCCCATCTGCCCACTTCTCCACCATCGGATCTCCCCCTCCGACTTGCCACCTTCCCATCTTGCAGCATCATCCCCTCACCGTCCGACCAGAACGTCGCACAACGCCTCCCTCTTCCTCCCTCGCCCAGTTTTCTGACCTCTTCCTCCTCCACGCAAGAGCAGACCCGCAGCATCCCTCACCTCCCCTCACGCCCTGCCTCCCCAAGGACAGCCTCACCCAGGCCGTTCTAATCTCCCTCGTGCACGCTCAGATCCGACGACAGGCCCTTGATCCTCTCGCACCCTGTAGACCATCGACGGCCCTCGCAACCACCTGCAGCGCCCAGCTCCAGCCAACGTCCGACCTCCACCTGCAGTCAAGCCCGACTAGCCCCTAAACCGCCGGAACCCACCCCCAGCTGACGTGGCCACGATCTCCAAGACCCATTTACCTCCAGCCATCTTCAACCCACTTTCCCTCTCAAAGTCTGCAAACAGCCCTATAAACCCATACAAAACTGTCGAGCACCACAAACAGCCCACAACCATGTCGAATCTGCTGCACTGCTGTCCGACAACCCCCACACACCAATGACAGCCTTCCCTTTCTTACAAACCGCCATCTTCATCCTCTTGTCGTGTTCCCCATTATGCCGTTGTCGCTGTCCACGTCTTCCTGATGCCGTAGAACGCTGTACGGGTGTCCTCCCCTCCGTGTCGCTGTTCGGTGATCGTGTCGCTGTCCGGCTGATCGTCGTTCGTTGTCGCTGTCGTCCGCCGTTGTCGCTGATCTCTACCGTGTAGTGGATCGTCGATCGCTTCTGTTAATTCAACCCCTGACGTCGCTACCCGATGTCAGTATAACTCTCGTGTCGTGTTAAGGTATACCTAAACAGTAGGAACCCACACCTGCATGTTAACAAGATAAAAACTGTGATTTCATTGCTTTGGTAACTCACTAATTGAAGATTAATAATATGGGACTGTAGGCTGGATGTTGATTAAGCACATAAGGAATATCTGGACTCTTTATCGTGTGACTTGCAGCACGTCTCTTTCAGGAAAGTGAAACTTGCACAGTAATTTGTTAGGCCATGTTTTAGGCCATTTTGTAAAATTGTGTAAAAGAGACTAGGTGGTGAAATGAAGTCGCCTAGACGACCATATTTGATCTAGTTTGACAACGAAACTAGATCCGACACCCTACTTGATCTAGCTTGACAACGAAGTTAGATCTGACACCCTTGCTAAGAGATCATTTCATGCTGCATGTCACGTTTACTTTCAAATTAACTGTACGCACTTTAAACTGCTTATTGCTGTCATGTTCATGAATCTTGCCATGTCATTTCATGCATTCATCTTGCTCTATCATGATTGTGTAGCACACGCTACAATAAATTGTAAGATGCGGCAAGTAGGATTTTAACTCCTACATATTGATTGAGGCTAGGCACCTGCTTTGCGGGCACAACCCTATGCCAAACCAAAAACACTTCCTGGCTCGTGATCCAGAAGCGAGCTCAGTGTTGTTGGTGAAAAACCAACGCTCAATACACATGGAGGGGTAGGGTTAAACGGTCGCTTGAGTGTAGAAGTAAGCCCGTACAGCCACTTCAGCCAAAAGACGAAAACCCTGTGCACAATGGAATAAGTTAGTGATTCGTGAATTTGTGAAATAGTGATTCGTAGTTTCTGCTATAACGTGCATGCTTTGTTACCATCATGTCATTTTAATTGTTGTATTCTTTAAATGCCATGTCATCTCATTTTAACTGTTGCATTCATTGAATTAATATGCCATGTCATCTCTTTTAAAACTGCTAAGTTGCATTCTTTATACTTTACGCTTCCTTTCACAAACGTCTCATTTTCTCTCTTTGGAGATTTTTGCTGATATGTGCCCTTTTCTCTTTGGGTGTCACATGTCAGGTTTTGAGTCTGAGTTAGTTGCTAAGGATGACTAGCTGTTGACGTCTAGTTCGATATCATCAAAGTTCTACCCTTAGTTTCAGCCGGAGGTTTCCTTTTAGTCGTTTCTTACTTTTAGTAGATGATGTTAGGTTGTTCGGTGCGTAGCACTATTTCTTATTGTAGTTTCGGCCATGCTTAGGCCTTTTTGCTTTCAGACTCTGTACTCTTTTATGACTATATCTCTGTAATGTTTGGAATAAAATATGTGGATGTTGAATGTTGGATAATTTTATTTGTCTTCCCTCATTATTATTATTGTTGTTTCGTCGTGCAAAGAGAACCTAATAATGGATTGAATTACCAGACGCTTATCAGACTGGAGCTTCACAGCTCCAAGTCTGAGCGGACCTCTTCACGTCTCGCCTTCCATACTTGGGAAGCGGGGCATGACAGGTTTTAGTGGTGGCCTATGCAGGTCTCGAACCTGCGAAATATCGGAACAACAATAATGATAACAACATCCATTAAAATATTCGGAACATTCAAGTCATAATTGAGTCTAATCTGAGCTTTTCTTGTCTTAGATGGCTGGAAGACGTGTTACCCGAGCATCTTGTCTCCGTATGATAGGGGAAATCCATTAAACCTGGACTATATGAAGATTTAGTTAGACCCCTATGCTTGTCAGTTAGGCATCCATGATTGTTAGTTAATCATCTTAGGAATTTCCTTAGTGGTTTCTTACCTAGCTCAGACCATACTGGATTTCTAGAGTTTCTTTAGTCGTTCGCCTGGGTTCATCAAATTTCGGGCCCAGTAAAACGTAATCATGTTTCCCTAAGGACCCTTCCCTGAGATCTCTAGCATAGTATAGTTTATTAGGAAGTCTTAGTGCTAAGTTCCTTTAATCTTTAGTCGGCCCGGTAATTGGAACCCCTGATTTCTAGCATCTTCCTAATCATTACACTTCTGTCTTATCGACCGAAGATTTCCATCATAGCTTTTTCATGAATCATATCATAGGCGTATTCTGTATCGATCATGCGATCATATTCTTTGCCCGCGTTTCACGTGCTCGCTTCATAACGATTATCTTTATTTTTTTCAAATCTTCTCCATCGCAAATCCTGATTCTTCTAAAAGTATTTTCGACATCCCTTATTAAATTCTTCGCTCAGTTTAACTTCTTTGAAACCCTCTTATTATATATTTAAATTTCTTGCTTTTCGGTTGAGTTAAAATTCTTTCTTGGATTTTGAAACCTTCTGGGTCGTAAGTTCAGTTACTATCTCGTAATCATTTTCTAACCGGTATCTTTCGTATTTCAGTTTTAAAACCTTGTTACCATTTTGATAATTCAATATATCATCCTTTTTCTAAACTACGAAATTTATTTTTAACCAGTTACCATACATACTTTTAGAATATTTTTCTAAGCTAAATAGAACTTCAATTTTTTATATATCAGTTCTATGTTCATCGTGCTCATACTTAAAAAATCTTTGTATAAATCTACTTTCATTTGCAAACCAATCACCACCTCACCCTACTCATTATTTTCTTCGTCTAAAACTTTTTCTGTGTCTTCAAATTTTATAGCATGCTCGTTATTTCTACATATTTTTATAAGAATAGATATATACGATATCATATTTTACACATGTCCTTCTTTCGTCTATTTAATTATTTAGAGCAATATTTTTTGTCCCACCCAACCAGCTATCTCCTTATCCTCGCCCTATCTGAACTTGTTCTTTCCGATCTTGTTTCGCTACGCTTTTGGTTTCGGTCCCCTTTTCTATTGCTTAGACATTAGTGCTAGTAGTTTCCTGTGTCAACCCTAGTTTAGTAGTTGGCCCATTGGTTTTTGTGATGTCGTCATGGTGCATGTATATAGGTAGAGTGTGTGGACTTGTATGAGTGTGCTACCCTTAGGATATTAATGATTGTCTCTTGTGTTACGTATGCCTAACCAGTGTTATTCATGATATATGTATGAAGTTGTATGAATGATTGTATATATTGGAATGTAGTTTGAAGGTACTTGTAAATACTTGAAATAGTACTAGTAAGTCATGTGCATGTTAGGTGTAAGGATAATAGGTGTACTTATAGTTAAGTGTGTAGGCCTATTATATGTTATATATGTTAGTATGTTTGAGTGTGTGCTCGTACATAGATATATATGTGCTTAGCCTTGGATAGATATGTGCTTACTATATGAATATGTGTGATATATGTGATGGTAATAGGGTTATAATTTTGTTTGGTATTGCTTGCCTTTACGGGATGTTGTGTGTGTGCATGTATACCATAAGGTATACACAATTATTGTATGTCGTAATGACGCACCCGAAACCTACACCTAGGTTCCACCTGGCGGTGTCACGATCGCCAGGCATGGTACGGCCCCTAGGCTTCAATTCCGGGCTTAATCCACAAGCGGACGGGGTCGAGTTATAGTATAAATAATATCGAATCCCACAGGGACGGTGATAGTGTGTATGAATTCTCAGTTTATTTCTAAATCTCGAAGCGAGATAGCTATCGGGTTGGAAGAGTCGTTTGGGGTGTTGTTGTTGTTTCACTAATAAAAAAGGACTAGGGCATTAGGGATTGCCACTAAGATCGTCGGGGGTCGACGTTGGGATAGAATCCTCACGTTGCATTAGGGTTAGGGGTTAAATCTCACAATTCGTGCCACTCTCGTGGGTTAGAATTATGAGGTATTTCGGTGGCTCTTATTGATGCAATGGCGGTAGCCGTCAACTTAGCGGTATAGTTCGTCAATGGATCCCCTCAAGGCACGAGCCGGGCATGGTCATGAGCCTTGGTTGGATCTACCGATTTCCCTATTCGGATCTCGTAGATACCCCTTAAGCACATCAATTCCACAGGCCGTGGGCATGATCTCAGTTCGGGTTATCTAGGGATTCGGTAGGATTGACCGAAATACTTTCCTAAATCCCTAATTCAATGCGGAGATTCAGATCTACATTTTTCCCTAGGATCTTAGGGCTAACCCATCAACCCTACAATAATCTACTCACACATGGCGATAGTAACAGATAAAATCATCATTTCTAAAGAAGAAGACATCATAGAAATCAAAATAATCAAAGTAGAAGACTTACAGCGGGAGATAGAAAAGATTTGCAATTTATAGATCTAGAAATAATTCCAAATTCCAAGCGCAAGAACAATCGAGAATAAATGTAATAATCTCCCAGTTTCGATCCAAAATTCTCTGACAAAAATAAATCTCAGAACTCCTACAAAAATCGCCTAAGCTCCCTGAGAAACTATCCCCAAAAATTCCTCGAATGAGTCGCCCCCTGGCCGTCGCGAGCTCCCAGCTTCAGTCCCTAGAAATCGCGCAATCCACGGCTTCAGAAGATCCTTCCAAAAATGGCCCTGGATTTGTCGACCGAGTAAGCTACTCGGTCGAGCAGGGCATTGCTCGTTTGGTCGCTCAGCCCGAGCAGCTGAGCTGCTCGACCGAGCATGACAGAGAATCGAAAAATCTCCAAATCCTTACTCTGCCTGCCCGGACCGAGTCAGCTCAGCTCGGTCCGAGCAGAGGCTGACTCGGTCATTGAAGAACTGCTCGAGCCGTGTCGCTTCTTTGCTTGAGCTTGGAATTTTGATGATGCTCGACCGAGCAGATGAACTGCTCGGTCTGAGCCAGCCCGTATCAGCTCCATTCCTTCAATTGAAGCTGCTCGGTTTGAGAATCTGAACTGCTCGACAGAGCAGTCTGGGAAACTATCTCCAAAAGTGCTGAGGCTCTCTTCTCTCCTTCTTCTCTCTCTCTTCTCCTCCAATGGCTCAAAAGGTATGGCGAACTCCTCCAGAGCCTCACCAATGAGCTCACGAACGTGTCGGATGTGCCCATATCCAAGTGGGGTCCCAAATCGCTCCAAAATCCCTGAAAACTCATAAAACACTACGAAACTCGAATATATCGTCAGAAATGCAATATCGTAGTAAAATGTGGGATTTGGATGCGAAAATGGCATGGGATGAAATGAAATGATGGTATAAAAATACTGAAAGATATGGACACATCAAAATCCCCCAAGCTTACCTCTTACTTGTCCTCGAGGAAGACGAATAATCGGTATACCGGGAGGAAAACAAAAAGAAATAAGAAAATGAAAATAGAAAGAGATGAAAAGTAAAAAGAGGGGGGAATAGAAGTGAGGGGAGAGTGGTAGGGATGATCAGTCAGGTCTCAGGCCTAATTAGTATATCACGATGCTCTGAATGATAAACATACATGTTATTGGCAATTTCTAATTTTACAAATCATATGACTAGCATGTAATGCAAGCAAAGGATAGGGATCTACTTAAATAACGCCATCAAATCATATCAATCTCATGCAATCCCTAGAGTCTAGTATAAAGAAGTTGGCAATGCCCTTTTTAATCACAGATACACAAGGAGCATAAAGAAATCACATAACATACAATAGAGAATAGAAAAAGTCATGCCATTCAGATATTCATTTCGATTCATGAAAAATCTCCAAAGACTAAAGCATTTCGTAAAGTTTAGGTATTATTAAATCTCCCCGTTATACACTGTCTCCACTCTAATGTCATGCTCACTCATATGATCAGTTGGTTTATCCCCAAGCTTAGCTTGAGGCGTCGCATCTAAGAACATGATATGGAATTTTTCATTTTTCTTCCCAGTACAAATGATAGCTTCTAATGAAATGATATAAAACAGTATTTATTCATTTTCTTTCTTTTTTTCTTTTCTTTTTCACATATGAATATATACACTTTTTTCATTTAGAAGCTATACTTTTTCTTTTTGGGTTTGGGAAGTGAGATGCGGTGAAGATAGCTATGGGGGTGTAACCAACTGATATGTAGATATATAAATAGATATGTGGAGAAGGAAAATAGTATAACTCTAGGTTCACTCATAAGAGGGTGCACAACGGTTTGATAAAAAAAATACCCTAACTAAACTCATAGATAGCATGAATATTTTCATTCCTCTAAACAAATACTGAAAAGGCATGTAGTAATAAGCACAATATTAGCAGGCATGCAAATAGAAGTGACTGAGATAAAAACAGATGCTCCAAGTGTTCTAGTGATGCGTGAACATAGGTGCGTTACCCAACATAGTGCATACTAGATACTAATTCATGCATTCGATTTTCAATTCATTTTAAGCATTAAATCAGATAGATCAGTAATAGAAATGCACGCATATAAATAGTAAAACTGAAATTTACCCTAATAGCATGTCATCGAAAGTGAGCATCGTAAAGGATTAATAAGGCCACGAGAGATATCATCATGCGAAACATCCTTAGCAAATAAAGAGAGAAAGGCAGAGAAAAGAGGAAAATAAAGAAAAAGAAATGCATGCATGGTGAAAATATAAAATATGATGCCAAATGAGAAAAAAAGAAAACGACGTGAAAAAGCGGTGGAAAAATGAAATAAAGACTGAAATAAGGAAAGAAAATGTAAAAGAAAAATCAAAAATAAAGCGGTAGCGCTCATCCCCCAAGCTAAATCTAGCAGTGTCCTCACTGCTAAGAAAACGCTCGTAGGCAGGAGATGATGCTAAAGGGGTGGGGTAGGTGGTGGAATAAAATAAAAACTATGCAAAAAGAAAATAAAAACATGGAACGATGCAATGCTGAATGAAATATGATGCATGGGTGGATCCTCCCCCAAGCTATGTAAGTGCAAGGCCCCGAACAGACAGATGTGCACAAAATATATAGGGGAGGTAGATGCGGGTAAGGACGACATCAAGCAGAGGCACCACCCTCTGGAGGTGGTGATGGGTCCCTCTGCTATAGACCAGGAATGGTGGGAGGATCTGGCTGGAACTCATGTGGTGTGTCAGAGGTGAGATCAATGGTGGCGGTGGAGGGCTCAGTAGAATAAAACGCCAGGACAGACATGGGTCTAATGTGAAGTCCAACTCAGAAGTGGTAGTAACAGGCTCTGTAGAAGCCTAGGAAAATGAAGCACTAAGTGGTTCAGAGGGGGGTCACAGTGTCTGGCTTGGGTGGCGGAGCATGTGCAAGGATAACTAGAGGTGGGCCACGGTACCGAAGCAGGTCTATAATAGAAGTCAGGTCTGACTCGACTCTAGTCGGTGTGTCGCCGTCGAGCGTACAAATTCCTCGAATTCCCGTCGTAAGCAGGAAGTCGACTCCTCTAACACGGTCAGGTGAGCGTCTGAAGTACGGGAGTCGGGTGGAGGGTGGGAAAAGTGTATGTGAGTCACCGCTCTCGTGAATCGGTCCCGTGTACCTGAGGCACGGTGCTTAGCGTGGAAGGTAGGAGAGGGTGAGCTCAAAGGTAAATCAGCTGTGGAAGAAGAAAGATATGTCATCGACACAGTAGAGAAGACAGACGTCGACACACTATCAGTGAAAATGGCAGCGGGTGAGGAGGAAATGGTGCCAGAAAGTGGAATGTGTGGACCTAAAGAGATAGGAACTGATGATATAAGGTCCGAAAGAGGTGGGAGGGTGGGGGCTGGGTCGTGCACGGAAGAATCAAGATCTATGGGGTCGTCAGTAAAAGGTAAATCAGTGCCCTCTGGCACCGATACAGTGGTCGAAGAAATCTGAGTCTTGGGGCAAGAGGTGGGGACAGTCCCCAAAGACTCAACGGTGGTAGATACGGTGGATACAGTGGTGGTGGAAGAAGCGGCTCCAGAAGATGATGGGTCAGCAGGTGGGACAGTGAGGCCGGCAACTAAGGCAGCAATGTCATGCAACTCGAACATCGGGGAGCGTGGGACCGGGTCATCGGCGACTGCCTCGACCGGTGCTCCGAGGGGCTCAAGTACATGTATGGGGAGTGGCTCGACCCTAGGAATAATCCAGTCAAGCAGGACAGCTGGGATGTGTGTGAGGTGAGGGATGGGGAGCACCATATGGGGAGTGTGGTGGGTGCCTACGAGATATAGCCAGGGATGATCCACGTATGGTCGAATAATATGCATATGCTCGAGCACACCGATGGTCAAGCGTGTCGGGCCAACGGGGCGGTGAAGGTCATCTGGGACGTGAATATCAAGCATCCTAGCAAAAATGGTGAAGAAACCACCGCAGCATATGTCGGTAGAGAAATAGGTGGTGGATTTCTGGTATAGGCGGTGACACAACCAGTGGGCTACGTCAGAGAGCATGAAGGGTCGTAGGGAGCCGTCAGGGAGAAATCGAAGAGGTCGGGTCATACCCATAAGATGGATAAGCTCAGGGAGGGACATGGTCCCGACCTCAGGCTTGCAGAAGAGAGTGGAAGCTAAGTGCCTCTGAGCATAACGAAGGCATGGGTGGATGATGCACGATGCCTTCGCCCGGCTAGGTCGATACTGAGGAAGTCCTGAAATACGCTCCCAAAAGGCTCGAGAATCAAACATGTCAACGTCAAAGGGCGGAGAAAAGGTTGCTCTGGGCTCGGGTATGGCAGGGAAGTGGAAGTACTCGCGGATCATGCCAAATGTGATAGTGCAGTCGTGGTCCATGAGGCGGAAGGTGATGCCATCACCAGCTGGGGTGAGAGCAAGGGAGCTGAGAGCCTCGAGTGCTATGTGGGAGTAGGTGAGAGCGTGTACACAGAGGAAGCGGTCGAAACCGATCGCTCAATAGAGGTGATGAACTCCCTGTAGGAGTCCGAGAGATCTAAGTGCAGGCACGTCTATGAACACAGTAGGTATAAAACGGCGCTGAGAGAGCCCAACAAAGCGCTCTCGATGTGCATCGTCTCGGAACATGATGCCATATGTCCGGAGACGTGCTAGCAGGGCATCCCTGGTGGGTGCGGGGTGTGGGGGTGATGAGGTAGAGGCAGTGGATGGTACTGTGGTAGGGATAGGATCTGTAGTAGAGGGGCTAGCGGCGCCGTGACAGGTGTGGTGGTGGTAGGGATGGTAGTGGTGGTGGCGGGAGTTGTGGTAGAGGGGGTGGTAGTAGTGGAGGTAGTGGTGGATGTGGTGGTGTGTCGTGCACGACGCTGGGGACGGGAGGAAGAGGCACCTGGAGTGGGCCCACGGATGGGAGGTGTGGTGGATCTGCGTGTGCGAACCATAGTGTCTACGGTATGAAAGATAAACGAAGGAACGAGTGTACCGTATTTGCGGGTGATGCGAGCGGGGCGAATGCCTAGAGCTCCCCCAAGCTAGTCCATCTAGTCCGTGATGACGTAGGCAACGAACACCTGCAATAGAAACAAATGAAAATGTCAAAATAGGGCATTAAAGTTGGGGAACAAGCGGATATAGGGTTGCTCCACCGAGCAGTGGTACTGCTCGGTCCGAGTCGTGCTACTCGGTGAGGGGAGTCTGACCGAGCACTATTGTGCTCGGTCCGTGCCCTAGGGCACAAGAGATCGGAGTTGGGGGGCTTTGGGCGGGAGATGCGGGGTGGGCGGGGTGGGCGGAGGGGGGGAAGAGTCGAATGGAGGGGGCGGGTGGTATGATGGGCGGTGCCGGCGGCGTGGCGGCGCCGTCGACGGCACCGTCGATTAGAGAAGGGGGCGGGGACGGAGGGGGAAAGAGAGGAGGAGGGGGCGGGGAGATAGAGGGAGAGAAAGAGAGAGAGAAAGAGCGGCTGACCGAAGGTGGCGGCGCGATCGGCAGAGCCGACGGCGGTGCGGGAGGAGGAAGACGGCGACGGGGGGTGGCTGAACAAGTAGGGAGAGGAGGGAGCTCGGGGGGAGTAATTTCGGGGGTGAAAAAAATTTTGATTAGGTTAAAGTTTTTTAACGGTGAAGTTAAAATCGAAACGGGTTGGGTTTGAAAACCAGACCCGACTCGGTCCGAGCATCTAGTCTGCTCGACCCAGTCAAAACCGCTAAAATTGACAAAATTTAGATGCAATATACTCCATTGTCTGCTCGACTGAGCAGTATTATGCTCGGTCCGAGTCAATTTCTACTCGGGCCGAGCCAATAATAATCAGGTCGTGTTGGCAGAGTGATGTTTTCTCCTCACATCCAAAAACATGTAGTACTCGACCGAGTAATGGGTTGCTCGGACCGAGTCTATTTCCGCTCGGACCGAGTCGAGCAGGAGACTTCTCGGGCCGTGTAGAAGAAGCAATATACTCCCTCTTTTTTGGTGTCTGCACTGCTCGACCGAGCAGTGAAGCTGCTCGGTCGAGTCTCCTGCGTCTCCTGTTTCCTCTTATTTTTCCCTGGTTTTCTCTCCAAATCTTTGAATCTGATGCTCTCCTCCGGCTTCCTTCCGTTTATAATGTCGATACGCATACCCCCACTTGTCCATCCTATACAGAAGACGAACTCATCAAATTTTTGTAATTTTTTTAGTTTTATCTAAAAAACACGAAATAAAAATAAAAAATAAGAAACTGAAAAAGAAAATCCGAAATCTAAGAAATTGGGTTGCCTCCCAATAAGCACTCGTTTTTAGTCGTGAGCTCGACTCCCTCAAATATGTCAGTTAATGTTTAGTGCACACGGTGGTCGTGCGTCATTCTTCACGGTCGTGCAATCCGGCGGTATTTGGTTTCCATCTACTTCAAGCCTCTCCTCGGAGTAACATATAGTTTCCGGTTCTTGATGGCTCGGTGAACGATTCAGAAGTTCATTATCCAATACTCGGATGTACACTGTGACCGCTTTGTTATAGGTTGGGTCGCCTTTATCATCGATGCTTGTCTTCATTGGGTCCTTCATGACCCCCTCGGAAGTGAAGTCCTTAATGGCTTCGCCTCAGGAAGCTCCAGATAGCTGGCCCCTTCTACATGAGCTCGCTCTCTCATCGGCTTCTGTAGCCGGAACTCGGCTTTGATATTTCCAACATTGAGAGAGAGGGTCCCTTCTCGGACATCGTTGAGAACATCGGCCGTCGCCATGAAGGGGCGGCTGAGTATAAGTTGGGAGCTCCCTCCCTCAGGCATATCCATGATAATGAAGTCGAGATGAAAACATAATCCTATGGGTATTTGAAGTATGACGTCCCTTGCTATTCCCAACGGGTAGGTAATGGAATGATCTACAAGCTGGATGGACATGCTCGTCGGTTCTAGCTCACTTCCAGTCTGAAGTCTCTTGAAAATGGAGAGGGGTATCAAATTGATGCTAGCCCCCAGGTCAATCAATGCTTTACTGATAGGCATCCCTCCAATGGAGCACGGCACAGTAAAGCTCCCCGGATCCGGCAGCTTCCGGGGGAGATGATTTTTGATAACGGATGTAGAATCCTCCAATAGCTTGATTTCTTCAGATTTTCTCTTTCCCATGATGAGATCCTTCAAAAATTTGGCATAGATCGGGATCTCTGTGATGGCGTCTATGAACGGGATGTTCAGCTAAATTCCCTTTAATAACTCCATGAACTTGGAGTATTTCTTTTCCATTTTGGCTAGGGCTAGCCTCTGTGGGTATGGAGGGGAAGGTTGGGAAAGTTTACTCCTTATAGCATCAACAGGAGAAGGTGCTGTAGTAGGCGTGGCGGGTGGTGCATCCTCATTCTCCTCAATAATTATAGGCCCTTCAGCGGCCTTTT
The DNA here is from genome assembly GCA_030789695.1 of Scilla litardierei. Taxonomy (NCBI): domain Eukaryota; kingdom Viridiplantae; phylum Streptophyta; class Magnoliopsida; order Asparagales; family Asparagaceae; genus Scilla; species Scilla litardierei. The sequence goes on from CM061142.1 coordinate 731,842,189, forward strand.
CTCTGTCGCCGTCATCGACAGCTTCTTCAACAGTGACTTTCTCCTTATTTGGCACCGATACCATGACGGGGTCAGTCACCTGTCCTCCACGTGTGGTAACTGAAACCACGGCGTTAGCTTGATGTAACGACTGGTTTTCATGTATCTGGGTTTATTATATTATAATATATGTTTTGGTGGATTTTCTCCTCATGTGTGGTTTTCGTCTCCGTGACTTTCGTTTTCGATCGTTTCGTCGTGTTTTCTCGTTTCTTCCTTAGGATCGTCGATTTCGAAGTATGTCATTCGTGACGGGCTTCATAACGGTCGTATCTTACTATTAGATCAAGCCTAGGAGTCTTAGGAATCGATCCCGGAGCTCCGCGCTCCGTATCGGAACTTTTGGTGCTTATTAGCCGGTGTAAGAAGGGGCACCGACCGACTAGATGACGATCCAGTCGGTCGAAAATCCTTCTTGGACCGACTAGTTAGCTTTCTAAATTTCTCAGGAGTTACTGTTTATCGTTAGTCGGTCTAAGAACGTTGGTTGACCGACTAGGTTGCAAACTAGTCGGTCGGCAATGCTTCTTTAACCGACTAACACATCATCTAAATTTTAGTATCAGTACTGTTCACTCTTAGTCGGTCTAAGAACGTTCACCGACCGACTAGATGTCGAACTAGTCGGTCAGTAGTTGTTCATCGACCGACTAAATCTAAATTCTATTTTCGTTCAGAAGTTACTGTTTACACTTAGTCGGTCTGCGTTGGTCGACCGACCGACTAGTTCCCAAACTAGTCGGTCAGTAGTTGCTCTTTGACCGACTAATCTGTGTTAAAACCCAAATTTCTGGGTAGCCGCCAGCCCATCCTATTTAAACCCCTCCCAAATGTTTTCTTCTTCCTCCACTCGACCAAAAACCCTAGTTTCTCCCCCATTGAGCCCCCTTCTTCCCCAAACCATTATTCCTTCATTCCAAGCCCAAGATCCATCATCCAAACTATCCCTCAACACATTCTACCCCTCATCTTCCCCAAAATCTCATCAAATCCCCAAAATCCCCCCAAAACCCTAGTTCTCCAAACTTCTCCATTCGTTTCCAGATCTGGTCCCTAGGTTCTCCGGAGTGTTTCTTCCGCCTCCTCACGGTAAGAAATCGATCTCTTGATGTTTTCATAACCTATTTGTATTTTTATGAAACCCTAATGAAATGGATGTTGTTTTGATGGTTGTCTCTCCATAACAGCGATTTCCCCGTAGATTAGCATCCGCGGGACGAACCTTCGTGATCGTCATCCCCGGTGCTAGGCAAGTGAAACTTGCCACTTAGGGTTTAGGCCATTTTGCTTGTTGTAGGCGTAAAAGAGGCTAGGCGACGAAATGATACTCGCCTAGGCGCAAATTTAGGAACTAGCTTGACAACGAAGCTAGATCCGACATTTATCATGTTGCACAATTACCATGTCATGTTTAAATTCCATTAACGGTACGCAAATTAATTGTCATGTCATTGCATTCTTTAAGTGATTCCGTGATTGCGTAGCATCGCTACAATACTTGTGTTTCCTGGCTCGTGACCAGAAGCGAGCATAATGAGTTGCTAACCCCAACGCTCGATATTGAATTGTGAACTTGGAAAACAAGCTCCCGTGCGGGGCAACCCTGGCTCACTTGCTGGGCTCATGTACAGGGACCCTGGCTTGTTTACGTGTGGGATGGGGTAAGAGTTAAGCGGTCATTCAACTGGGGGTCTGCCTGATCAGCAACTGCAGTTGTAAGGCGTAAACTCTGGGGTGGGGTAGTGTTTAGTGCCGATCAGCGTGGATGTTATACCATTCAGCTGAAGGGCGTAAACATCTACTAACAACAGTGAAACGTGAATAGTGAATTGATTGAGATTGTTAGTAGCTTGGCTACTCTTGTCTTGTCCCGATACTTGTTCTCTTGTACTTACTGTTCACCATGTCTTAATTGTGCACTCATGTTATAACTGCCATGTCATGCATACTATAACTGCTAGGTTGCTAGTTGCCTTACTTTCAGTTTCCTTGCCCAAGTCTTTTAGACTTGCTGACATGTGCCCATTACTCTTTTGGGTGACACATGTTAGATCCTGAGCCTGAGTACCTTGTTGAGGACGAGGTGTTTGCTGACGCCGAGCCTGAGCTTGTGTTTGACGGGGAGTACGTGGACACTGGGGACCAGTCCTAGTGTCTCCGTTGTGTTTTCCCTTTTGTTTAGACTGCTATTTTGTTGTCGGTGCGTAGCACCTAATACTTTGTTGCGATGTTGTTTTTGTTGGCCTTGTTCTGGGCCTTTAGACTCTTTCTTTTAGCCTGGTGGCTTTTCTGGATGTTGAACTTATTTTCATGTTGGACAATTTGTGAGATATGAGATTTTATTTCAGTCTCTACTTGTGTTATTATTGTTGTTCCGTTGTGGTTACAGGGACCTGCTTATGTTTTATTGACGCTTATCGGGTTTGGGGCTTCACAGCTCCACTCTCGTGCGGACCTTTTCACGTCTCGCCTCCATTTTAGGGAAGCGGGGCGTGACAGGTTTTGTTGGTGGCCCATGCAGGTCCTTCTGTAACTGCGATTATCGGAATAGCGATAATAATATTAGAATGTCCAACAAACTAAGTTCGACGTCCGAGTCATAAGCTATGAGTCTAATCTGCTTCGTTTTCTGTGTCACTAGATGGCAGGAAGACGATTCACCCGTGGTGGGGGTAGTGGTGCGCTCCCTCATGATGAGGAGCCTGAGCGGGAACCCACCAACGGTGAGATGATGCGGATGATGCTCCAGATGATGCAAGTGCAGCAGGGCGTGCTCCTGCAAGTCCAGAATGCTCCACTTGCTCGAGCTGCCCGGGCTCTTCCGGATGCCCCTCGCTCTGAGCCGGGAGCGAAGCAATTTCGGGAGCTGGGTCCCGCATATTTTGATGGGTCTAAGGGTCCTCTGGCTGCCGATGAGTGGATTTGGAACATTGAGGATAACTTGAAGATGGCCAAGATCACCCCGGCTGGATGGGTTGATTTGGCGAAGAGGCAACTCAAGGATAATGCTCGGAATTGGTGGGATGCGGAAGAGAAGATGTTGGTGGAGTCGATAGCTTGGGCTACCTTTAAGTCCAGGTTTGATGAGGAATTCTTTCCGAATGCTGCGAAGAAGGAGATGCTGCAGCGCTTCATTGATCTGAAGCAAGGGAGCTTGACGGTGGACCAGTACCACCAAGAGTTCACTAGACTGAGTCGGTTCGCACCGAAGATGGTGCAGGATGCTGATGAGAGGGCTCAGAGGTTCCTGTAGGGACTTGCTTTGGAGCTCCAGAGTTTTGTGTCTTCCTCCGATCTGGACTCTTATCAGAAGGTTTTGGTCGCTGCCAGGAGGCAGGAGCTGAACCTGAGTCAAAGGAGAGGGCATGTTTCTGGTGCTAGGAAGAGGCCTATGGAGCAGGCCAGGGCGGTGGTTAGGCCTGGTTTCAAGCCTACTCAGCCAGCTCAGTTTAAGAGGCCATGAGGGCCTATTCTGAAGACTTGCCATTTCTGCGGCAAGCCTGGCCATATCAAGGAACAGTGTCGGAAGTTTTTGGGCCAGTGTCTGGTTTGTGGTGATGCTTCCCATGTCGCGAAGGATTGTTGGCATGCGGGTCAGCTGCGGAGGGCGCCTGTTGCAGCACAGCCGTTGCAGCAGCGAGCGCCTGTTCCTGCTGGTCGTGGAGCAGCTCTTGTTCCACAGAGGCAGGCTTTTCAACAGGCTGTTCCGCCGAGGAGGCAGGCTTTTCTGATGACCGCTGTGGAGAGCGAGGCTGTGGATGAGGTTATCGCAGGTAATCCTCAATCTGGCTGTTACTTTCCTAGCTAGTTATGATGTTAGATTGTGTTGTTTGCTTGAACGTGGTTGTTTGCTAGACTAGGGTTTGATTGTTAATTGCTTGTTAGGTGTGGTTTTGGTGTGCACATTTCCTGCACGAGTCCTCTTTGACTCTGGTGCATCGATGTGCATTATTTCTCGGAGCTTCGTGGAGAGGCATTCCTTGTCGACGTCCCCTCTTCCCAAGAGTTGGAATATCGTTACAGGGAATGGCGTGGTCTCGATGCATCGTGGTTGCAATTATTGCTCGTTGGTGGTCTGTGGACATGAGCTTTTCGCTGATTTCATTGTCCACGACATCATCAACTATGATGCAGTTCTTGGGATGGACTGGCTTGCGAGCTTCTATGCTACGATCGACTGCGGGAGAAAGAAGGTGGTGTTCGAGATTCCCGGACATCCGGTATTTGAGTTCAGTCGTGGTAGCAGTTCGCTTGGTCCTGTCAGATTTTGGGCCAGGCCGGTGGAGGTTGTGGCTATGCAGATGGAGATGGAGTGGCCAGCTGTAGTGCGTGATTTTGGCGACGTCTTCCCCGATGAGATGTCTGGTTTGCCACCTGATCGAGCTTTAGAATTTTCTATTGATCTTGTTCCAGGAGCGCAGCCGATTTCGAAGGCGCCGTATCGTATGGCACCCGCCGAGTTGGAGGAGTTGCGGAAGCAGTTGGATGAGCTTTTGCAGAAGGGTTATATCAATCCTAGTGTGTCCCTGTGGGGAGCACCGGTGTTGCTGGTGAAGAAGAAGGATGGTTCGCGTCGCATGTGCGTGGACTATCGGGAGTTGAATGCGGTGACCATTAAAAATAAATACCCGTTGCCTCGCATCGATGATATTTTTGATCATCTTGGAGGTTCGAGGGTGTTTTCTAAATTGGATTTGAGGAGTGGTTACCATCAGTTGAAGGTGAAGAAGGGAGATGTTCCGAAGACAGCGTTCAGGACGAAGTATGGACACTATGAGTTTGTGGTTATGCCTTTCGGCGTAACTAACGCGCCCGCAGTTTTCATGAATCTGATGAACCTGATTTTCTACGACTTTTTGGATAAGTTTGTCGTTATCTTTATTGACGACATTCTGATCTATTCGAAGTCGGAGGAAGAGCATGCCTCGCACTTAAGGACGGTGTTGGAGATCTTGAGGAAGCATCGGTTGTATGCTAAGTTTTCGAAGTGCGAGTTTTGGCTGGATAGAGTTGCTTTTCTCGGGCATGTGGTGACTGTAGATGGTATTTCAGTGGATCCCGAGAAGATTAGGGCCATCAGAGAGTGGCCTGTTCCGTCGTCTGCGTCTGAGATTCGGAGTTTCCTTGGACTTGCTGGTTACTATCGGCGTTTCATTAAGGACTTTTCCCGTATTGCTGAGCCGATGACCAGGTTGACGCGGAAGGATGTACCTTTTGTTTGGTCGGGTGATTGTGAGAGTGCTTTTGGTATTCTGAAGGAGAGGTTGTCGACTGCCCCTATTCTTGTTGTGCCTGATCGCAGCGGTGGATTTGAGATCTTTTGTGATGCTTCTGGCAAGGGTCTCGGTTGTGTGTTGCATCAGCACGGACATGTTGTGGCGTATGCGTCTCGCCAGCTTAAGGTTCATGAGAAGAATTACCCGACGCACGATTTGGAGTTGGCTGCCGTTGTGTTTGCTCTTAAGATCTGAAGGCACTTCTGCTGAGTGAGAAAGTGAAGATGTTCACCGATCACAAAAGCTTGAAGTATATTTTTACTCAGAAGGAGCTCAACATGCGACAGCGTCGATGGTTGGAGCTCATGGCGGATTATGAGATTAATTTGCAGTTTCACCCTGACAAGGTGAATGTGGTCCCTGATGCGCTGAGTAGGCTTCCAGCGGTGATGATTTTGACCTCGCAGTGGAGATTGCAGCAGGATTTGTGCGAGTCCGGTGTTGAGATTGTCCTTCCTGGGTAGGCTTCATCGTTGATGTACATGCAGGTACAGTCGACGATCGTGGATCGGATTAAGGCTGGCCAGGCTGAGGATCCGAAGCTGGCGAAGATTCGGGAGCAGGTGGAAGCCGGTCTGCGGACTGACTTTTTGATTCATACGGATGGCTTGCTGAGGTTTGGAGCCAGGTTGTGTGTGCCGGCTGGGGATATTAGAGAGGAATTGATGGTGGAGGCACACAGTTCGCCGTATTCTGTGCATCCTGGTGGCACCAAGATGTACCAGGATCTTCGTCTGAATTATTGGTGGCATGGTATGAAGAGGAGTGTGGCTCGGAGTGTAGCCAAGTGCATGGTTTGCCAGCAAGTGAAGGCGGAGCATCAGCGTGCGGCCGGGTTGCTACAAGCGCTTCCGATTCCGGAGTGGAAATGGCAACACATCACTATGGATTTCGTGACTGGACTACCTCGGAGTCCGAAGCAGAATGACGCGATTTGGGTGATCGTAGATCGATTGACCAAATCCGCGCACTTTATTCCATTCCGAATGGGACAGTCCACTGAGGCGCTAGCAAGGAGATATATGGAGGTAAAATTCTTTTACTCTCCGTTTTATTTCCTTTTCCTAGTTTGGATATGGATGTAACGTGAATCGTGCAGGAAGTCGTGCGACTTCATGGAGTCCCCATGAGTATCGTGTCAGACAGGGACACGAGGTTCACATCTCAGTTCTGGCAGAGTTTGCAGAAGAGTTTGGGTACGCGTCTGAGTTTCAGCACGGCGTACCATCCGCAGACGGATGGCCAGTCCGAGAAGACGATTCAGATTTTGGAAGACATGCTGAGGGCGTGCATGTTGGATTTCAAGGGTTCGTGGGAGGACCATCTGCATTTGGTGGAGTTCTCCTACAACAACAGCTTCCAGGCGAGTATTGGCATGGTGCCTTTCGCCGCTCTTTATGGGAGGAAATATCGATCGCCATTGAGTTGGGATGATGTTGGTGATCGGGAGCTGTTGGGACCTGAGATGATCGTGGAGGCCGTGGATATCGTCAAGAATATTCGGGAGAGGTTGAGGATTGCTCAGGACCGTTTTAAGCATTGGGCGGATGCTAAACGTCATCCTTTGGAGTTTCAGCCGGGCGACCATGTGTTCTTGAAGATTTCCCCGAATCGCGGTGTGATTCGTTTTGGGAAGCGAGGGAAGTTGAGCCCACGATACATTGGACCGTTTGACATTTTGGAGAGGGTTGGCGAGGTAGCTTATCGCTTAGCCTTGCCGCCATCTTTGGAAGGGGTTCACGATGTTTTCCATGTGTCACAGCTTCGTCGATACATTAGCGATCCATCTCATGCTGTGGATTTTTCGGAGATTACCGTTCACCCCGATATGACGTATGACCAGCATCCAGTGTAGATTCTGGACAGGCGTCAGAAATCGCTTCGGAACAAGATTGTCAATCTTGTGAGGGTGATGTGGCGACACGGCTCACCTAGAGAGTCTACTTGGGAGAATGAGGATGAGATGCGAGAGCGTTTCCCACTTTTGTTTCCGGACACGTGAGTGTTTGGAAATTCCGAGGACGGAATTTTTCTTAAGTTGGGGAGGATGTAACGACTGGTTTTCATGTATCTGGATTTATTATATTATAATATATGTTTTGGTGGATTTTCTCCTCATGTGTGGTTTTCGTCTCCGTGACTTTCGTTTTCGATCGTTTCGTCGTGTTTTCTCGTTTCTTCCTTAGGATCGTCGATTTCGAAGTATGTCATTCGTGACGGGCTTCATAACGGTCGTATCTTACTAGTAGATCAAGCCTAGGAGTCTTAGGAATTGATCCCGGAGCTCCGCGCTCCGTATCGGAACTTTTGGTGCTTATTAGCCGGTGTAAGAAGGGGCACCGACCGACTAGATGACGATCCAGTCGATCGGAAATCCTTCTTGGACCGACTAGTTAGCTTTCTAAATTTCTCAGGAGTTACTGTTTATCGTTAGTCGGTCTAAGAACGTTGGTTGACCGACTAGGTTGCAAACTAATCGGTCGGCAATGCTTCTTTAACCGACTAACACATCATCTAAATTTTAGTATCAGTACTGTTCACTCTTAGTCGGTCTAAGAACGTTCACCGACCGACTAGATGTCGAACTAGTCGGTCAGTAGTTGTTCATCGACCGACTAAATCTAAATTCTATTTTCGTTCAGAAGTTACTGTTTACACTTAGTCGGTCTGCGTTGGTCGACCGACCGACTAGTTCCCAAACTAGTCGGTCAGTGGTTGCTCTTTGACCGACTAATCTGTGTTAAAACCCTAATTTCTGGGCAGCCGCCAGCCCATCCTATTTAAACCCCTCCCAAACGTTTTCTTCTTCCTCCACTCGACCAAAAACCCTAGTTTCTCCCCCATTGAGCCCCCTCCTTCCCCAAACCATTATTCCTTCATTCCAAGCCCAAGATCCATCATCCAAACTATCCCTCAACACATTCTACCCCTCATCTTCCCCAAAATCTCATCAAATCCCCAAAATCCCCCCAAAACCCTAGTTCTCCAAACTTCTCCATTCGTTTCCAGATCTGGTCCCTAGGTTCTCCGGAGTGTTTCTTCCGCCTCCTCACGGTAAGAAATCGATCTCTTGATGTTTTCATAACCTATTTGTATTTTTATGAAACCCTAATGAAATGGATGTTGTTTTGATGGTTGTCTCTCCATAACAGCGATTTCCCCGTAGATTAGCATCCGCGGGACGAACCTTCGTGATCGTCATCCCCGGTGCTAGGCAAGTGAAACTTGCCACTTAGGGTTTAGGCCATTTTGCTTGTTGTAGGCGTAAAAGAGGCTAGGCGACGAAATGATACTCGCCTAGGCGCAAATTTAGGAACTAGCTTGACAACGAAGCTAGATCCGACATTTATCATGTTGCACAATTACCATGTCATGTTTAAATTCCATTAACGGTACGCAAATTAATTGTCATGTCATTGCATTCTTTAAGTGATTCCGTGATTGCGTAGCATCGCTACAATACTTGTGTTTCCTGGCTCGTGACCAGAAGCGAGCATAATGAGTTGCTAACCCCAACGATCGATATTGAATTGTGAACTTGGAAAATAAGCTCCCGTGCGGGGCAACCCTGGCTCACTTGCTGGGCTCATGTACAGGGACCCTGGCTTGTTTACGTGTGGGATGGGGTAAGTGTTAAGCGGTCATTCAACTGGGGGGTCTGCCTGATCAGCAACTGCAGTTGTAAGGCGTAAACTCTGGGGTGGGGTAGTGTTTAGTGCCGATCAGTGTGGATGTTATACCATTCAGCTGAAGGGCGTAAACATCTACAAACAACAGTGAAATGTGAATAGTGAATTGATTGAGATTGTTAGTAGCTTGGCTACTCTTGTCTTGTCCCGATACTTGTTCTCTTGTACTTACTGTTCACCATGTCTTAATTGTGCACTCATGTTATAACTGCCATGTCATGCATACTACAACTGCTAGGTTGCTAGTTGCCTTACTTTCAGTTTCCTTGCCCAAGTCTTTTAGACTTGCTGACATGTGCCCCTTACTCTTTTGGGTGACACATGTTAGATCCTGAGCCTGAGTACCTTGTTGAGGACGAGGTGTTTGCTGACGCCGAGCCCGAGCTTGTGTTTGACGGGGAGTACGTGGACACTGGGGACCAGTCCTAGTGTCTCCGTTGTGTTTTCCCTTTTGTTTAGACTGCTATTTTGTTGTCGGTGCGTAGCACCTAATACTTTGTTGCGATGTTGTTTTTGTTGGCCTTGTTCTGGGCCTTTAGACTCTTTCTTTTAGCCTGGTGGCTTTTCTGGATGTTGAACTTATTTTCATGTTGGACAATTTGTGAGATATGAGATTTTATTTCAGTCTCTACTTGTGTTATTATTGTTGTTCCGTTGTGGTTACAGGGACCTGCTTATGTTTTATTGACGCTCATCGGGTTTGGGGCTTCACAGCTCCACTCTCGTGCGGACCTTTTCACGTCTCACTTCCATTTTAGGGAAGCGGGGCGTGACACTTGGGCTCTCGGGTTTGTCTCCGGCTGTAAGGGCAATCTCCACTGATTCTTCAAAAGCTACGACATTTGACCCCTCAGTTCATCAAGTGAAGAATTTATACTCTTGAACTGGTTCGAGGTGTCCTGATTAAAGCGGATCTGACCACTCATGAAAGTCTCCAATGTGGCTTCGAGATTGGACTTGGGTGGGTTTGGCGCATAATTCTGCTGAGGCGGCCGGTTGAACTGATAACCCGGCGGTCGGTAAGGCCCAGCTGGCCTAAATCCGCCCTGCTGTTGGTTCTGCTGCTGCTGAGGAGGGGGTGGTGGCCTCTGAGATTGCGGAGGTTGCAGCCCTCCACTTAGGTTTCCATAAGAGAACCCCGGGTGATTCCTGGCAGCTGGATGCTGCCACTGATTCTGTCCCTCTCCTTGGACGTATTGCACTGACTCGGATGTCTTAGCACTATCATAATGGGCCTCACTAGAGATATAGCCCTGATCTACATACTCCTCTACATGATGATACGATGTACTGGGTGAAGCAGGGATGGAGTCTAGACGCTGCTCAATGCGCCACTTGTTTGCACAAGGTCTCAATGTGAGAATCCAAGTGGCTAGCGACCTTGACCTCAAGAGTCTGGGTCACAACAGTCTGTTCATCATTCCATTGCTGAGTGTTGGCCTCCATGTGCTCCAACAAGTCTATAGCCTCCTCAGGAGACTTATCAAGTAGGGCGCCTTGCGCCGCAGCATCGATGATCATCTTGGTGCTAGGCTGGAGCCGGTTGTAAAAGCTCTACACCAAATCCCAGGGCTGGATTCCATGGTGAGGACACTGATGTTGAAGGTCCTTGAACCTCCCCCATGCCTCTTAAAGTGACTCATGTGGAAGCTACTTGAAGTTAGAAATCCCTCCACGGGTCTGCACTGTCTTCGAGGGTGGATAAAACTTATCCAAAAATGCAAGCGCAAGCTTCTTCCAGGTGGTGAAATGGTTGGGAGGGTGGGCCCGGAGCTAATATAAGGCTTTATCCCTTAAAGTGAACGATAAAAGCTGCAGCTTCACAGCATCATCACTAACGTCCTTTGCCTTGAACGTATCACACTTTGCCAGGAAGGTGTCAATATGATGGTTCGGATTTTCATGCGGATGCCCGTGGAAAGGATCCTGCTGCATCAAATTAATCAACCCCGTCTTCAACTTGAAGCTCGCTGCCGCCAGTTGCGGTCTAAGAATGGAGGAGTTGTTCCCAAACGTTGGTTTCATATGGTCCATGATGGACCAGGTGCGAGGAGGAGGAGGAGGATTGTTTTCCGCCATCTGAGTGGAGGGAGATGAACTTCTACTTGAGGCTCTCAAAGCCATGGCTGTCTTCTCGATCTCGGGATTGAATAATAATTCTCTGGTAGATCCCTTGTAGCGAGTGTTCATGCACCAACAAAACTCAAATAAATACCGTCAGTAGCACCAAAATAAATGAAAAGAATAAAAATGATGAAAAGGTGAGAAATGATTAGAATGCTAGCAAACTTCACAAAATAAAAATAAACTGGGATAGACGCTATTGTCGTCCCTGATAACGGCGCCAAAAACTTGACGCATCCGAAACCACACCTAGGTTCCACCTGGCGGTGTCACGATCACCAGGCATGATACGGCCCCTAGGCTTCAATTTCGGGCTCAATCCGCAAGCGGACGGTGTCGAGTTATAGTATAAATGATATCGAATCCCACAGGGACGGTGATAGTGTGTATGAATTCTCAGTTTATTTCTAAATCTCGAAGAGAGATAGCTATCGGGTTGGAAGAGTCGTTTGGGGTGTTGTTCTTGTTTCACTAATAAAAAAGGACTAGGGATTGCCACTAAGATCGTCCGGGGTCGACATTGGAATAGAATCCTCACGTTGCATTAGGGTTAGGGGATAAATCTCATAATTCGTGCCACTCTAGTGGGTTAGAATTATGAGGTATTTTAGTGGCTCTCGTTGATGCAATGGCGGTAGCCGTCAACGTAGCATATAGTTCGTCAATGGATCCCCTCAAGGCACAAGCCGGGCATGGTCACGAGCCTTGGTTGGATCCACCGATTTCCCTATTCGGATCCCGTAGATACCCCTTAAGCACATCAATTCCACAGACCATGGGCATGATCTCAATATGGGTTATCTAGGAATTCGGTAGGATTGACCGAAATACTTCCCTAAATCCCTAATTCAATGCGAAGATTCAGATCTACATTTCCCCCCTAGGATATTAGGGCTAACCCATCAACCCTAGAATAATCTACTCACACATGGCGATAGTAACAGATAAAATCATCATTTCTAAAGAAGAAGACATCATAGAAATCAAAATAATCAAAGTAGAAAACTTACAGCGGGAGATAGAAAAGATTTGCAATTTATAGATCTAGAAATAATTCCAGATTCCAAGCGCAAGAACAATCGAGAATAAAAGTAATAGTCTCCAAGTTTCGATCTAAAATTCTCTTACAAAAATAAATCTCAGAACTCCTACAAAAATCGCCTAAGCTCCCTGAGAAACTATCCCCAAAAAATTCCTTGAATAGTCACCCCCTGGCCGTCGGGAGCTCCCAGCTTCAGTCCCTCGAAATCACGCAATCTATGGCTTCAGAAGATCTTTCCAAAAAATGGCCCTGGAGTTGTCGACCGAGTAAGCTACTCGGTCGAGCAGAGCATTGCTCGTTCAGTCGCTTGGCCCGAGCAGCTAAGCTGCTCGACCAAGCACGACAGAGAATCGAAAAATCTCCAAATCTTTACCCTGCCTGCCCAGACCGAGTCAGCTCAGCTCAGTCCGAGCAGAGGCTGACTCGGTCACTGAAGAACCGCTCGGGCCATGTCGCTTCTGTGCTTGTGCTTGGAATTTTGATGATGTTCGATTGAGCAGATGAACTGCTCGGTCCGAGCCAGCCCGTATCAGCTCCATTCCTTCAATTGAAGATGCTCGGTCCGAGCATCTGAACTGCTCGACCAAGCAGTTTGGGAAGCTATCTCCAAAAGCTGCTGAGGATCTCTTCTCTCCTCCTGCTCTCTCTGTTCTCCTCCAATGGCTCCAAAGGTACGACGAACTCCTCCAGAGCCTCGCCAATGAGTTCACAAACGTGTCGGATGTGCCCATACCCAGGTGGGGTCCCAAATCGCTCCAAAATCCCTGAAAACTCATAAAACACTTCGAATATATCGTCAGAAATGCAATATCGTAGTAAAATGTGGGATTTGGATGCGAAAATGGCATGGGATGAAATGAAATAATGGTATAAAAATAGTGGAAAATATGGACACATCATTTAACTATGTATGGATAAGTATATGTATTAGTATACTAATTATATGTAAATTGCTATGGTGTGAATATATATTATAGGTATGTGGCTATACGATGCATGCATATATGGGATAGTGTATTTGATTGTATACGTGTGCTGATGTTTGTAATATTATTATGTTATGTATGTGGTTACGTTGGTGTGTGTGTGTGTGTGTGTGTGTGTGTGTGTGTGTGTGTGTGTGTGTGTATTGGAGTGGTGTTGGTATAGGTATAAATATCGTGTTATGTACATAGAGTATTCTGATATGGGTTTTAAGTCTCACTCAAGCTTGAGTGGGTATACTCTAAGTATATTGTTACATATGTCTGTGGTTTGCGTATAGTACTATGAATATAGTAATGGATGATGTATGTATAGTGATAGGATTGGTTGTGTCTGGTTATGTTACGCACATGATTATGGGTGGCTATGCCATTATATAGTTATAGGTGTTGGTCTTGTAATATAGTTATTTACTAATATTTTTACATGTTTGAATGTATATCTGCTAGCTAAATTTGGTGTGTAGATGTGCTAAGTATATAGTGGTATGAGTGGCATGTATGAATGGTATACTAGCGTGTATGGGCGTGCACAATGCATGGGTAAGTATGTGCTTAGTTATAGGTATTTGTGACTATGGTATGTGTGGTGTGTCTTGAATATAGTTATAGTACTGTATGTGATGTGAATATATGGTGAAATATCTGCGTGCATTTGAATAACTATACATATTGTGAAATTATTGTAGTGGTGAATTTATATTAGATATAGTAAGCATGATTTAATATTGTGTGGTGTGATTACATGTGTTAATATGTTTGGTGTTGGATGTATACTAGGAGATATATGGAGTAGTATATCCATGTTTGTTTGTACATATGTAGTTATCTATATGTGAAGAATTACGATTGTATTTGCTAGTGTGAAACTATTTTTATGTAAGTATGAGTAACTTGGTTATGTGATAGTGTGTGATAGCTATATAAGGGATGTACGTGACTATATGAATGATTAAAGTACGTGTTGATCTTGACTGTCTATGCATGTTTGTAGTGTTAATGTTTGACTATTGATCACTCCATATTTTACACCTTTTTTCTGCATGTTTGCATGCCATTTTGATCGCTCGTATCGCGTTTTTCATGATTATTCGACAATATTGCGATGCTTTTCACGATTTCTTGTTTTTGTCGAATTTCAGGAGATTTAGAGCGATTTGGAGTGATTCTGAGATGCACCCACTCCGTAGTGTCACCCGTGACTCTTTTGAGGGGAATTCTGCGATTGGAGAGGAGTGGAAGAAGAAAGAACGTCGTAGGAGCGACGACGGAGCAAAAATACGAAGATTGGGCATTTTCAGCATGTCACTCGACCGAGTGAAGGAGTCACTTGGCCGACCATCGAAAGCCCGCTCGGCCGGCCAGATCAGACACGCGACAGACTGAGTATCAGCGTGCACTCGGCCGAGCATCGCCAGCCCACTCGGCCGAACCACGGAGACCCCACTCGCCCGAGTGGCATCAAGACGACGGCAAACAAAAAGTCCCAACTTACTGTAATCTGCCAGTCAACTCCCGAGTTCCGACTCGTCCGAGTGAAGAAGTCCCCTCGGCCGAAGCAAAGAAAGTCACTCGGCCGAGTGACTCCCGAGGAGCCGACCCCCAAAAGTCCGAAGTTACTGGAATTTGTCAGGGTTTGTCACTCGGCCGAATGACATTTGTCACTCGGCCGAGTGAGCCGCGCTACCTGTAGCGTAAATTGTGATTTTGAGGCTGTGCAGGGGCAATTTTGTCACAGTTTTTTTGGGTGTTTTGGGGGGGTATTTAACCCCAGTTTTTAACCAAGTTTAGAGAGCTTTTTCAGAACTTTTTGCAGCCTTTTTTAGATTACTTTTTGGGAGATTAGATTTAGTTCTTTTGGGAGATAGAAAAAGTGTTATTTTGGTTGGATGCTATTGAATCTTCATTGGTTTGTCTCTCTCTCTATCAAAAACCTCATTTTTATTGATATATTGAATATTGCAATGAATTCTATTGATTTTATTATTGAATTTCCATTGAATTGCATTATGAATTGTGAGTAGTTTTATCGTCTTAGGGCGTAGGGATGAACCCTATGAACCCTATTTCTAATTTGTGATGAATTGGTGAAATCATTGCTAGAATTGATTAGGGTTTGCTTTGGGATTGATTTAATACGAATAGCTAGGGATTCATACCGATTGGGATTTGCAAGAGATTGGATCCCAACTCGATAGGAAGCCCTAGAAATTCGAATTGGGTTACAATTGGATTTCTTCGGAATCGGTTTGCAAGAGATTGGACCGAAACTAGGGTTTTCGATTGCAATTCTATACCAATACCCGTTTGCAAGGGATTGGATGGGTAGGAACTATCACAACCTAGGTCGTAGCTCGAGTTTGCACGAGAGTGGGCTCGATATACAATTGGACGATGATGTTGTTCTTCACGCTAGCTTGCCTAGGTTAGGTTTTGCAAGAGATTGGACTCTACCCTAGGTTTGCTATAGACCGGCAATAGCGTGAGAGCGTGAGCTTGGTTCTACATTTAGTTGCAACTAGTTCACCTGAATTGCAAGTCTAGCAATTGTGAAACCTACGAATCACAATGACGAGATACGGTTTGTAGCGGGGATTCCCTACCCCTAGGCGTCTTTATTAATTTGATATTTCTTTTATACAATTGAATGACTGTGACCGCTTGATAGCGAATATTTCTAGACTTTTCCTATAGCCAGGTGGATTGAAGAAGACACCGTCATTTGCCCTCCTCGTGTTCGATACCCACTCGCCGTTACAACGTGCGCTTGCAGTAAGACTAGCGAGTCGCTCGCCCCAGCTGCGTGTGCACACACCCGGGGCGTCGATCAAGTTTTTGGCGCCGTTGCCGGGGAGGCGATGGTGTTTGATTCTACCTACCTAGCTATTTTCCTTTTTTTGTTTTATTATATCTATTTTTATTTTACCCTTCCTTTGTGCTAACTATTTCTTTGAAACTCTGTTTTCCCTTGCATGTACACGAAATCCACGGCGAACCCCGAAGAAATACTATACGATCCGGAGATCGAACGTACATTGAGGAGGATCAGAGCGGAGAGGAGACTCGATACGGAAGGGAATTGTATGACCAATCCTGAGACACCCGAAGAATTGGCGGCGCGAATGGCGAGGATCATTTCCATTAGAGATAGGCTTCGGCCTAAGACTTCTTCCACGACCTCATCCATAGATATGCCGGAGTTGGCGGTCGACAAAAATTTCGAATTGAAGACCGGATTGGTAGTTCTGATGCAACAAGACCCTTTTCATGGGAATTCCCATGAGAACCCTCACTACCACATCCAGCTCTTCCTATCAAAATGTGCCACCTTCCAAATGCCGGGCGTCTCCATAGATGCTATCAGACTGCGCCTCTTCCCCTTCACACTCAAGGACAAGGCCTTATATTGGTTGAAGACGCAAGCTGAAGGAATCTTCACCACTTGGGATGAATTGGCGAGTGCCTTCGTCGACAAATTTTACCCGCCCTCCAAGACGGTGAAGATAAGAAGTGCTCTCATGTCCTTTAAGCAAGGACCGCAGGAGACTCTCTATGAGGCATGGGAGCGCTTCAAGGACTTGCAACATCAATGCCCCCATCACAGCATAGAGGATTGGGATCTTGTCCATAGTTTATACAATGGACTCCAACCGGGCACAAAACAGATTATTGATGCTACCGCCAACGGAGCCATTTTGTCAAAGACCCCCGATGAAGCTACGGCCTTGCTAGAGGAGATGGCCTCCAACAACCAACAATGGGGGGATGAGCGAGGACATTCTTCATCCTCCTTGAAGCCCACAAGTATTTATGAGGCCAAGGCCGTGGCGGAGCTTGCTAGCAAATTTGACTCTCTCCACAAGGTAGTGGAGAGGTTGGAGAAATACATTACCGAGCCGCAAGGAGCCCCTACTACATCCGCACCGACAAACCATATGATTGATTGGCAAGACCAATCCCAAGCCATGTATGTAGGAGGAGAGCATGGAGAGGGAACTTTGGAGCAAATTCAGTATGTTGCGGGGAATTCTGGATATTGGGCCAACCCGACCGCTAGAAACCATCTGGGTTTTTCTTATGCTAATAATGATGGTGCCTTGAACCCCCCACCTCAACAACCTCCTCAAGCTCGGGCTCCACCACCACAACCGAATTATCAACCAAGGGGGCCACCGCAACAAAACTTCCCACCTAGGTAACAAGTGGGACCTTATAGGCCACCCGGGTATAATCAAGGTTGGAGAAATCCCAACCCTCCGCAAGCTCAACCACGTTCGGATTTTGAAGCTAAGGTGGAGGAGTTTATGGCGGAGCAAAGAAAGATTAACGCCACGTTGAAGACGGGACAAGATTCTCTCACCACCGTCGTCGCTCAAATTGGGGAGCAACTTGTGTTGCTTAATAGGAACAACCAACAATTGCCGGCTCAACCCGAGCCAAATCCACGGGGCAACACCGGGCATATCAACGCGGTTGTTGCGGTTACAACAAGAGGTGGGAAGGATACCACTCCCCCCATGACTCAAATCAAGGAACCCGTGGTGGAGATTCTAGAAGAGAGCGAGCCGGCAATTGAGGTGGAAAAAGAGAAGGAACCGCAAGAAGGAGCAAAATCTAAAGTGGAGGAACCTATTGATGATCGCCGATTCATGCCACCGGTGCCTTTCCCTCAACGGCTAGCTAGAGCCAAGATCGAGAAGAGGCTAGACAAGTTCCTCGAATACTTGAGAGGGGTGAGCCTCAATATCCCTTTCCTTGATGCCATAGTGGAAATCACATCCTACGCGAAGTTCTTAAAAGACTTGATTACGGGAAGAAAAGGAAAGAGAAGATCATGCTCGCGGAACAAGGAACTTGGTTTACTAGAAAGGAAAAGGAGCCCGCCAAATTTAAAGATCCAGGGAGTTTCCGGATTCCTTGCACACTCAGAGGCGTCCCCGTACAAAAAGCATTGGTTGATTTGGGCGCTAGTGTGAGCCTCATGCCTCTCACCATGTTCCGGAAGTTGAATACCGACACGGATCTAAAGCCAACCGACATGAGGATTCAACTCACGGACGGTCAGATTACAAGGCCGGTTGGGATCGCGGAGAACATCCCACTCCAAGTTCCGGGAGGCATATGTGTGCCTTGTGATTTTGTAATCATGGACATCAAGGAGGAGGGTGACACATCGCTCATACTTGGACGCCCATTCCTCGCCACCGCCGGTGTAATCATCGATGTGCGGGAAGGGACTCTTACCTTGAATGTCGACAACATTGAAGTGGAGCTCCATATACCAAAGGCTATGAAGCACAAGCCGTATCATGAGGAGCTAGATTACTTAGACCTCCTTGACGAGGTTATAGAAGAGGTTATCCCCTACTCCATCGGTACACTCCATGATGACGGCTTCGAAGAAGGCCAAGATTTGGTCGAAGAAGAGAAGATGGAGGACTCTCCCAATAGCTCCACGGTGAATGATGATGGCGACACTGATGTCGCGAGAATACGGGAGCTCTGCAAGCTCTCGACATTGAAGAATCCAAAGAAAGCTCCACCGATTCAAAGATCGGTGTCACTGGCGAAGTCAAAGACCGGAATAAGCTCAAGCTTGGGGGAGCCATCTCCCAACATTGCTCATGATGAAGGGGCGCTGAGGAAGACCACACACCACCATGATCCAAATCCGAGCGGTCTTCCCAACAAGTTCGACGGGTGCATCTCATATGCACCCAACATCCCGCGCTAAATTGAATATCCAAAGGGGTCGAGCTCAAGACCTTAAACGAGCACTTGTCAGGAGGCAACCCGATGGTTTTTGCATTATTTTTATTTGGTTTTTATTTTTATTTTAGACTTTATTTGTGTTTTGAGTCTTTTTGCCCATAAAAACCGTGACAACGGGTCTTAATTTCTATGACAGGAGAGGAGAAAAGGAGATCTCTCATATGGAGGAAGATAGAGGCAAGGACGAGCGCTCCAGGAATGCACTCAGGCCTTGGGAGGAGGAAGAAACCAACTGGAGGAAGAAAAACAGAGAGTAGAGCGAAAACGGAGCCCTGAAGCAGAAAACAGCATGCCACTCGGCCAAGTATCATATGCGACTCGGCCGAGCAAAGGACCCCATTCGGCCGAGTGAGGCACCAACCAGGGAAGTCTGCGGAACCAACTCTCTGTCTTTTTTGTGCATTTCGTATTAACTACCGCTCGGCCGAGTACGTTTAGTCACTCGGCCGAGGGAAACGGATACCCTCCTAGCCTGAATATTGCCGAGTAGCTAAAGCCACTCGGCCGATGGAGTTTTCTCTATTCGGCTGAGTGAACAAAAGCCACTCGGCCGAGTCGTAAGTGGCGGGGAAAAATTTAAATTCTTTTTGACGTTACGTCACTCGGCCGAGCAGCATAGTCACTCGGCCGAGTCGTAACTACCCCTATATATCACTGCGGGCTCGGCGTGAATTTCGAAACGCCTAATTCACAGATTTTTTCGCCCGAGCCTCGCCCTTTTGTCTCCCCTCACCCACGACCGCACCCCCCTCGCCCGAATCACCTCGCCGCCGGCCCCACTCGCCTGACCACCGCCGACGATCATCCCACCGCCGACGCCCCGACCTCCGGCGAGTAGCCTCGTCGCCGGCCGACCCCCTATCGCCTCGGTTTGCCCCCAAACTCCATTTTTTCTCCCATTTTGCTCGATCCGTAGACCCGTTGAGCCCAAAAATCAAATTAACTTGTTTATCTATCTATTATACCCCATCTCCCCCATGTATTTTGAATATTATCCGCTGATATCGTTGTTTGATTTGCGAGCTATCTAGGGGGAGCTTAGGGGAGCTCCAGGATGCACTTTTCGCTTTGCGGAGGCGGCGCTCTTTGCACGCACTCGCTGATTTGCTCTCGCGGCGTGTTCAGGTACACTCGTTCCTTTTATTGAGCACGCCGCACTATATTTTATTGGGTGAGCACTCGCAGCACACATGCCGCCCCGCACTAGGCCACGCACGCGGGGAGCCTCTTCCAAGCGGAAGAGAACCGATGATGTCGGTCCCTCTCACACTAGGGAGGACTCCCCTCCACCTAGTCCACCACCACCCACACAGCCACTTCCCGCCGGTCCCATCCACGCACAGCCCATCCCCGCTAATCCTGTCCCACCACCTGCTCCCGTTGTCTGGCCGCTGGAGATCACGTTCAGAGACGACGCACAGCGCGTCTGATTTGAGCGTATCACCCAGCGATCTATAGTGCCCTCTAGGTTCGCACATTTAGCAGACCTTGATCGCCTAGGGGTGCTAGAGGGGATGCTCACGTTGTACGACAACGTGGGTTGGCGTGACTTCTTGTCTGTGTCGACGGACACCTACGTCCACCCGACACTTGAGGTTCTTAGCTCGATAGCCCGGACCCCTGGAGGATGTACTTTCCGCCTTATGGATCGAGAGTGCGAGGTCACTCTTGCCATGCTTCGTGTGTTCTTCCAGTGGCCCGATGTCCCTGTCCCCGACCGAGCCTACGCACCCACTCATATCCCACCGCCGTTGTTTGACACTTCCACGTTCTGGACACGTATCACGGGCTCCCACCATGGCTTTGACCCTAGTAGGGCCAAGGCCTCAGCCATCCTGCACCCTTGCCTCTGCATAGCCCAGCGCCTCATGGCGACCACCTTTTTGGCGAGGTACGAGCCTGGGATGATGTCTACGCCTGAGCTCTACATGCTCTACGCGATGACTCGCCCCAGAATTCTGGATATGGGTAGCAATGACTTGTTCCCCGCCGTTGAGATTGATATTGCTAGCTGGTTTTTAGACCGCATCATCATTTCGGTGGGCGCTCGCTCACCGATTTGCTACGGTGATCTGATTACTCTGCTAGCCCTGATGACCGGCGTGGACCTACCTGCTGACCTTCGACGAGCCCCGGGCCCTACTACACTATCGATAGACGTCATGGCCCGGATGAAGATGCTTCATCCCCACGGCCAGCGGCACTATGTGTGGTTGCACGGTCCTTTTAGTGCAGATTACATGATCCTCCTGAGCCCCGCTCAGACACATATAGGACCGGCCCACGAGGATTGGATCCCAGCGATGGATCTCCTCATCCCAGCTGCCTACGTACTTGAGGCTGAGGGCACTGAGCAGGCACCCCCGCACCCCCCTGCACCTCCTGCTGACCCCGTGATCCCTCAGCCCGAGTCCGCATTGTCTGCACCTCCCGGCACCTCTGTCTCCACTTCTGTCAGTGTTGGGAGTACCCTTGCTGAGCCATACACCACGTCCACCACCACCCCCACCACTGCTGTGCCTATCTCGGTTGAGCCTATTTCCTCACTTCTTCCCGAGCGTCCACCCACTATCCTTGAGAGCGGCGAGCCTTCCTTCACTGCCGTCGTAGGGACCCTGTCCGGTTTGATATCCGTTGGGGTGTCACCTTTTGGTCCTTACACTTCCACCCCAGTGGTCGACCCTTTTGTCTCCACCGCAGCTGTCCTATCCGAGAGTGTCGTGACGTCTGTCCTCACACCTGTGTCACCGACCTCTCTTGTTGCCTCGTCGCTGATTTTGTCTTCCACCACTGCTGCTGCTGCCTCCTCGTCCTAGCCTGCATCCCAGCCTCGCACTGAGGCTGGGCATCCACTAGTGAGCACAGCACCCTTCCCGCACTTTCCTGTCGGCCTTATTACCTACTCCACCCGTGTGCGGCAGCCCCGTCCTTCACAGCCTAGACCTGTTCGTCCCTCCGCTCCACCACCCCCTGACACTTTACTTCAGAGCCTTCGTGCTCTTGAGGGGGCGGTGAGTGGACTCAGAGGCAATTTTAGGGCTCTCTCTACCACGGTCAGTACCATGGAGTCCCGCGTCGCCGTGCTTCCCGATATTCAGGCTTGCCTGAATCAGATCCTGGCGCGACTCCCTCCGTACCCACCCACCCAGCCGACACCTCGACCACCACCTCCACCACCACCTCCGCCACAGGACGGAGATGGTGCAGCACCACCAGCTTAGGCACACCCTTGATGCCATTGATCTTTTTTGTCGTTATGCTGCCCATTTTCTGCTGGTCCTGGACATTTTTGGCCCCCCTCCTCCCCTCACTATTTTGGTCCCTGTTCCGATAACATCATTTTTATATCTTTTTTGGGAGAGAGGGAGAGTATTTTTGGTGACACGTTACCTGCATCACTCTGCTATTTGCATGCATCATTCACATCATCATATTTTCTTTTCTTTTTTTTCCTTTTTTATCATGCATGCATCCTCACCCTCCCCACCCATTACCCGTCTCTCGGTGTGCCACACTTTGCACATTGAGGACACTGTGCACTTTAGCTTGGGGGAGTGAGTTCTCACACTTTTTGCTTTTATCACCTTTATTTTTAGTTTTTTCACGTTTTTTCCGCTTTTGCACCCATTTTTCATCACTTTTTCATTTTTTACCATGCATCACGTTTTTCTTATTTTCCTTGTGTGCTGCATTGTAAATAGTCTTGTTTTTCTTTATCTTTATTTCTTTCATCTTTTGCTAGAGATGATTTTTCTGTGATGACGATGACGTGGTGTTAGCTTTTCTCTATATGCATGCTAGTTTTGTCATGTCATAGCTTTTGTTTCTGATACCATATGCTATGTTCTGCGTTGCATTTAGAAATAGTAACCCACTTCTTTTTCCGTATGAAAATGGATGAAATTCTATTATTAGCTAATGTCTGATGATTCATATGTATGCTATCATAGAAAACACACCAAGATTCACACATTGATTACTTATATCTGGAGTACTGCTTTCTTTTCTCATATCACTTCTTATTGCATGATTTGTACGCTTCACTTCAGGTTGATTGAATGTTTGCTAGCATTGATATATCTGGACTAGTTTGCTTTTTAAGATTACACTGAGTAGATTGAATTACCCTGCTGAAGTTGTCATGCACGTCCTATAGAGTGAATCGAGAGATACATTTATTTCTTTCCCCACATATCTTGAACATGATTTCTCTATTTTAAATTCATTGGTGAATCTCCCCTAGGCAATTCTATTATTGGCATTCCCCCCGTTGTTATATCCCATGCTCCAATTTCTCCAAAACCAAAAAGAAAAAAATACTCGTATATCCTTCTCTTTTGATTTGGGATCATTTGTGTATATATATCATTTGAAAAAAAGATAAAAAAAGATAAAAAAGGAAGAAGAAAAAGAAAAAGAAAAAGATTTGAGAAAAGGAAAAGAAAAGAGAAAAGAAATTCGAAAACGATCCCATCTCATACACTCTCTCTTTCTTCCCTCTTTCGCTTTTATTTTTATTTCTTTTACTTTTGGAGCTTCAAAAGAAACGGGGGATGTAAATATAGTTTTGTTTATGCCACCACGCTTATAGATAAGCTTGGGGGAGAGAATCCTATGATGTGTGAGAGAGTGACTACTTGACGGTGCATGACAACCTAGGCTAAGTAATATTTTATACTCGGTGAGATTGCTAAAAGTTTCACGAAATCCAGAAATCTACGCTTCGCATTCATTTCATGAAAACCACACTTTTCTATTCTTACTACTCTATTGTGTGATATCTCTTATACTCCTAATAGAAAGCATTCAATTGAAAAGTGTGTGATCTACGATTTTGTATACCGCTTTAGATGCTTCAGACGATGTTAATTCTAGAATTATTCCATTTTTCATGCTATATTGATATTCTTGGGTTTTCTATTTCAAATGCATCATTATACTATGATATCGAGATAAAAGTCTTTGACATGTGTTTTATATTCGATGCGTGCTATATGAGTAAGCAAAACCCACGTCCTGAGAAAAATGATCTAGCAGGTTCCTTCTTCGTTTTCTATTTTGTTTTTCGTTTTTCATTTTCCACCTTTCCATCGTTTCTATTTTCTTTATCCACCGGGTTCGCTTTTTACTCATCTTCCTTGAGGACAAGTAAGAGGTAAGCTTGGGGGATTTTTGATCACTCCATATTTTACACCTTTTTTCTGCACGTTTGCATGCCATTTTGATCGATCGTATCGCGTTTTTCACGATTATTTGACAATATTGCGATGCTTTTCACGATTTCTTGTTTTTGTCGAATTTCAGGAGATTTAGAGAGATTTGGAGTGATTCTGAGATGCACCCACTCCGGAGTGTCACCCGTGACTCTTTTGAGGGGAATTCTGCTATTGGAGAGGAGTGGAAGAAGAAAGAACGTCATAGGAGCGACGATGGAGCAAAAATACGAAGATTGGGCATTTTCAGCATGTCACTCAGCCGAGTGAAGGAGTCACTCGGCCGACCATCGAAAGCCCGCTCGACCGGCTAAATCAGACACGCGACAGCCTGAGTATCAGCGTGCACTCGACCGAGCATCGCCAGCCCACTCGGCCGAACCACGGAGACCCCACTCGCCCGAGTGGCATCAAGACGACGGCAAACGAAAAGTCCCAACTTACTGTAATCTGTCAGTCAACTCCCGAGTTCCGACTCGGCTGAGTGAAGAAGTCCCCTCGGTCGAAGCAAAGAAAGTCACTCGGCCGAGTGACTCCCGAGGAGCCGACCCCCAAAAGTCCAAAGTTACTAGAATTTGTCAGGGTTTGTCACTCGGCCGAATGACATTTGTTACTCGGCCGAGTGAGCCGCGCTGCCTGTAGCGTAAATTGCGATTTTGAGGCTGCGCAGAGGCAATTTTGTCACAGTTTTTTGGGCGTTTTTGGGGGGTATTTAACCCCAGTTTTTAACCTAGTTTAGAGAGCTTTTTTAGAACTTTTTGCAGCCTTTTTTAGATTACTTTTTAGGAGATTAGATTTAGTTCTTTTGGGGGAGAGAAAAAGTGTTATTTTGGTTGGATGCTATTGAATCTTCATTGGTTTGTCTCTCTCTCTATCAAAAACCTCATTTTTATTGATATATTGAATATTGCAATGAATTCTATTGATTTTATTATTGAATTTCCATTGAATTGCATTATGAATTGTGAGTAGTTTTATCGTCTTAGGGCGCAGGGATGAACCCTACAAACCCTATTTCTAATTTGTGATGAATTGGTGAAATCATTGCTAGAATTGATTAGGGTTTGGTTTGGGATTGATTTAATACGAATAGCTGGGGATTCATACCGATTGGAATTTGCAAGAGATTGGATCCCAACTCGATAGGAAGCCCTAGAAATTCGAATTGGGTTACAATTGGATTTCTCCGGAATCGGTTTGCAAGAGATTGGACCGAAACTAGGGTTTTCGATTGCAATTCTATACCAATACCCGTTTGCAAGAGATTGGATGGGTAGGAACTATCCCAACCTAGGTCGTAGCTCGAGTTTGCACGAGAGTGGGCTCGAGATACGATTGGACGATGATGTTGTTCTTCACGCTAGCTTGCCTAGGTTAGGGTTTGCAAGAGATTGGACTCTACCCTAGGTTTGCTATAGACCGACAATAGCGCGAGAGCGTGAGCTTGGTTCTACATTTAGTTGCAACTAGTTCACCTGAATTTCAAGTCTAGCAATTATGAAACCTACGAATCACAATGACGAGATACGGTTTGTAGCGAGGATTCCCTACCCCTAGGCGTCTTTATTAATTTGATATTTCTTTTATACAATTGAACGAATATGACCGCTTTATAGCGAATATTTCTAGAATTTTCCTATATCCAGGTGGATTGAAGAAGACACCGTCATTTGCCCTCCTCGTGTTTGATACCCGCTCGCCGCTACACCGTGCGCTTACGGTAAGACTAGCGAGTCGCTCGCCCCGACTGTGTGTGCACACACCCGGGGCATCGATCAACTATCTAGTGCATATATAAGCACTTGTTGTGACTATGCCCTGGTTTGAATTATAATGTGGTATGATTGGGGTAGTTACTAGAGTGACTAGGTATATTTATAGTTAGAAAGTCCGAGGACGGACTTTATTCTTAGGTGGGCAGGATGTCACGGTCGCTTTTCGATCGTACGTTTTTCGTGCGCGTACTTTTGTTCGTACGCGTATTTATTTTGACCTCTTCTTGTATCCGAACGTACTATGTGATATGTCGTTGTGACCCTCTGAGAGAGTACTTATTTGTGGGATTTTTAGTGAATGTTATTTCACGGGTCGTTCTCCCACAAATCAGCTTTTAATGAAGGGGAGACCTAACTTTAGACTCCATCGTTTGACATCTTTATTTTTAGTTTCGTTTTCAGTTACCCTAGCTCATGATCGACCATCGTATCCTTGATCCTCTCGTCGACATGGTTGTCCCTATATTTTTATTTTATTTTTCGGATACCGTTTGGTTGGCCTTTCGCAGTAATCCCTTTCAACTTGTAATTAGCCTAGCTAATCCCTAATTTCAAACCTTAATCAAATCACTTGGGATTTCATACGTGTCATGAAATGTCTCCTAACCATTCACCACCCTATATCACCTTAAGTCAACCCCCCTCCCTCACACATACTCTCTCTCCAATCATCTAATTATACCCCTTTCCCCCACCCTATATAGCATAAATCCTAGCCACTTTTGTAACCAGCTGGCCGAACCCAAACTAGCACCCATACACAACACTTTAACCAAAACAAAAGAAAACTTTAGAAATTGAGTAAAACCTAAACACTAACCCCACAGCCCGTACCCTCTCTCCCCACTTTCTCCTCTCTCCCTACCCACGTGACAGCCCCCACCTACTCTATTCTTATTGAACTAAACCCTAGAGGACCCTCACACAGCAGCCGCCCGAAACAACCCTCTCCTCTTCTTCACGCCAACACGCAGCGGCCATCTTCTCCATGCACACTGCGGTCATCACCCATCAACCCGCATGCAAGCCGCACCTTAACAGTCCGAGCGCCAGCCTCCCCCCTCACGGCGCCTCCCATACACCCACTTCTCCATCGCCAGATCTCCCCCTCCGACCTGCCACCTTCCATCTCGCAGCATCATCCCCTCGCCCTCCGACCAGAACGCCGGCGCCTCCCCCTTCCTCCCTCGCCCAGTTTCTCGACCTCTTCCTCCTCTATGCAAGAGCAGACCTGCAACATCCCTCACCTCCCCTCGCACCCTGCCACCCCAAGGACAGCCTCGCCCAGGCCGTTCCGATCTCCCTCGTGCATGCTCAGATCCGACGACAGGCCCTTGCTCATCCTGCACCCCGCAGACCACCGACGGCCCTCGCAACCACCTGCAGCGCCCAGCTCCAGCCAACGTCTGACCTCCACCTGCAATCAAGCCCGACCAGCCCCTAAACCGCCGAAAACCACCCCCAGCTGTCGTGGCCATGGTCTCTAAGACCACTTTGCCTCCAGACATCTTCAACCCACTTTCCCTCTTAAAATATGCAAACAGCCCTATAAGCCCATACAAACCTGCCGAGCACCATAAACAGCCCACAACCATGTCGAATCTGCCACACCACTGTCCGGCAACCCCCGCACACCAACGACAGCCTTCCCTTTCTCACAAACCGCCCTTGTCATCCTCTTGCCGTGTTCCCCATTGTGCTGCTGCCACTGTCTGTGTTTTCCCAACGCCATCGAACGCTGTACGGCTGTCCTCCCCCTCTGCGTCGCTGTTCGGTGATCTTGCCGCTACCCGGCTGATCGTCGTTCGTTGTCGCTGTCGTTCGTCGTTGTCGCTGATCTCTGTCGTAATCGTCGCTCGCTTCTGTTAATTCAAGCCATGATGTCGCTACCCGACATCAGTGTAGCTCTCGCGTCATGTTAAGGTATACCTAAACCGTAGGAACCCACACCTGCATGTTAACACGTTAAAAACTGTGATTTCATTGCTATGGTAACTCACTAATTGAAGATTAATAATTTGGGACTGTAGGCTGGGCGTTGATTGAGCACATAGGGAATATCTGGACTTTTTAATCGTGTGACTTGCAGCACGTCTCTTTCAGGCAAGTGAAACTTGCACAGTAATTTGTTAGGCCATGTTTTAGGCCATTTTGTAAAATTGTGTAAAAGAGACTAGGCGATGAAATGATAGTCGCCTAAACGACCATATTTGATCTAGTTTGACAACGAAACTAGATCCGACACCCTACTTGATCTAGCTTTACAACGAAGTTAGATCTGCCACCCTTGCTAAGCTATCATTTCATGCCGCAAGTCACGTTTACTTTCAAATTAACTGTACGTACTTTAAACTGCTTATTGCTGTCATGTTCATGAATCTTGCCATGTCATTTCATGCATTTATCTTGCTCTATCATGATTGTGTAGCACACGCTACAATAAATTATAAGCTGCGGCGAGTAGGATTTTGACTCCTACATATTGATTGAGGGTAGGCACCTGCTTTGCGGGCACAACCCTACGCCAAACCAAAAACACTTCCTGGCTCGTGATCTAGAAGCGAGCTCAGTGTTGTTGGTGAAAAACCAACGCTCGATACACGTGGAGGGGTAGGGTTAAACAATTGCTTGAGTGTAGAAGTGAGCTCGTACAGCCACTTCAGCCAAAAGATGGAAACCATATGCACAATGTGATAAGTTAGTGATTCGTGAATTCGTAAAATAGTGATTCGTAGTTTCTGCTACGATGTGCATGCTTTGTTACCATCATGTCATTTTAATTGTTGCATTCTTTAAATGCCATGTCATCTCATTTTAACTGTTGCATTCATTGAATTACTATGCCATGTCATCTTTTTTAAAACTGCTAAGTTGCATTCTTTATACTTTACGTTTCCTTGCACAAAAGTCTCATTTTCCCTCTTTGGAGATTTTTGCTGACATGTGCCCTTTTCTCTTTGGGTGTCACATGGCAGGTTTTGAGCCTGAGTTAGTTGCTGAGGATGACTAGCTGTTGACGTCCAGTTCGAGGTCACCGGAGTTCCACCCTTAGTTTCAGCAGGAGGTTTCCTCTTAGTCGTTGCTTACTTTTAGTAGCTGATGTTAGGTTGTTCGGTGCGTAGCACCATTTCTTGTTGTAGTTTCGGCCATGCTTAGGCCTTTTTGCTTTCAGACACTGTACTCTTTTTATGACTATATCTCTGTAATGTTTGGAATAAAATCTGTGGATGTTGAATGTTGGATAATTTTATTTGTCTTCCCTCATTATTATTATTGTTGTTTCGTCGTAATGCAAAGAACCTGATAATGGATTGAATTACCATGCGCTTATCAGACTGTAGCTTCATATCTCCAAGTTTGAGCGGACCTCTTCACGTCTCGCCTTCCATACTTGGGAAGCGAGGTGTGACAATAGTCGCCTAGATGACCATATTTGATCTAGCTTGACAACGAAGCTAGATCCGACACCATACTAGATCTAGCTTGACAACGAAGCTAGATCCGACACCCTTGCTATGCTATCATTTCATACTGCATGTCACGTCAAATTAACTGTACGCACTTTTAACTGCTTATTGCCATGTTCATGCATCTTGCCATGTTATTTCATGCATCAACTTGCTTAATCATGAATGCATAGCATACGCTACTTTAAAATGTAAGCTGCGGCGAGTAGGTTTTGACTCCTACATATTGATTGAGGCTAGGCACCTGCTTGTCGGGTACAACCCTATGCCAAAAACACTTCCTGGCTCGTGATCCAGAAGATGGGCGCCAGTCCATATACACGTGCAGGGGTAGGGTTAAACGGTCACTTGAGCGTAGAAGTGTACCCGTACAGCCACTTCAGCCAAAAGACGGAAACCATGTGCACGAAGTGATAAGCTAGTGTTCGTGAATTCGTGAAATAGTGTTTCGTAGCTTTTGCTACAACGTGCATGCCTTGTTACCATCATGTTCATTTTAACTGCTGCATTCATTGAAATAATATGCTATGTCATCTTATTTTAACTGCTGTATTCATTGAATTAGTATGCCATGTCATCTCTTTTTTTAAACTGCTAAGTTGCATTCTTTATACTTTATGTTTCCTTGCACAAAAGTCTCATTTTCCCTCTTTTGGAGATTTTTGCTGACATGTGTCTTTTTCTCTTTGGGTGTCACATGTCAGGTTTTAAGCCTGATTTAGTTGCTGAGGATGACTAGTTGCTGGCGTCCAGTTCGAGGACACCGGAGTCCTATCCTTAGTATCAGCTGGTTACTTTCCCTTAGTTGTTGTTTACTTTCCTAGTAGCTGCTGTTAGGTTGTTCGGTGTGTAGCACCATTATTTGTTTTAGTTTCGGCCTTCTTTTCAGACTCTGTACTTTTCTTTATGACTACCTCTATATGTTTGGAATAAAATCTGTGGATGTTGTTTGTTGGATAATTTTAATTGTCTACCTTTCTTTATTATTGTTGGTGTTTCGTCGTAATGCAAAGAACCTGCTAATGGATTAAAATACCAGACGCTTATCAGACTGTAGCTTCATAGCTCCAAGTCTGAGAGGACCTCTTAACGTCTCGCCTTCCATACTTGGGAAGTGGGGCGCGATAGGTTTTAGGGGTGGCCCATGTAGGTCCTCGTTGCACCTGCGGAATATCGAAACAACGATAATAATAAAAACATCCATTGAAACATTTGAAACATTCGAGTCATAAAAATTTAAGTCTAATATGAAGGTTTTCCTTGTCTTAGGTGGTAGGAAGACTTA
This sequence comes from Scilla litardierei, assembly GCA_030789695.1. Classification (NCBI taxonomy): domain Eukaryota; kingdom Viridiplantae; phylum Streptophyta; class Magnoliopsida; order Asparagales; family Asparagaceae; genus Scilla; species Scilla litardierei. The sequence continues at coordinate 731,872,854 of CM061142.1, forward strand.
GATAGACGTCCAGGTTTGAAAGTCAGGCACCTTCGTAAGATTTAGTCGTGCTCATCTTAGGATGCATTGGTAGCCTCTCACCCAGCTCTGACCATATTAGATCCCTAGAGTTCTTCCTTTAGTCGTTCGCTTGGGTCCATCAAATTTCGGGCCCAGCAGAACGTAATCTTTATTCTCAAAGGACCCTTTCCCCGAGACTACTATTACAGTCTGGTTCATTAGAACGTCTTAGTGCTAAGTTCCTCCTGATCTCTAGTCGGCCCGGTAATTAGAACCCATGAATTCTAGCATTTTCCTTATCATTACGCTTTTGGGCTATGACCATAGAATCCCATGTAGTAGATTCACTAAATTCTCTCAGTCGTGTGTTTTGAATATTTGATTCATTTCCTTGCTTCCGATTCACGTGTTTCTTTCATGTCGTGCGTCATCAATCGATGAATCTTTCCATTACTATCCTAATCCTTCGAAAAGTATTTTCAATATTATTAATTTTAAATTTATCCCCAGTTTAAAGTCTTTGAAAACATTTAGCAAGAGCTTAGATTTCCTACCCTACAGTTAATTTAAATACATTGTCGAATTCGAAACTTTTGTCGAAATCTTTACATTACTACCGTATAATGTTTTCTAACCTATATCTTTAATACTCGTGTGAACATTTTACTTCCTTCGTATAATGATTTTTCGATAATCAAATATACTATTTCTTCTCTTACTATATATATTACTCAAAGTTATTTCAAACAACTTATTTTATCGACTTCTAAATATTTTTCTCTGCAAAAGAGAACTCCAACTTTTCAAGTATGACCGTTTTTATATTCTTCGTATTTTATCTTATATCATTTACACACTATTTTCCTGTATCCTATAAGGGTATTATTACATCTTTCTTTCCCCTACCTAAACATTCATAATTATACATCTGTTTCACCTAACCAAGCCATCTCCTTATCCTCGCCTTATCTGAACCCGTTCATTCCGATCTTGTTTCGTTATGCTTTTTGTTTTCGGTCCCCTTTCTATTGCTTAGTCATCCTACTAGTGCTTGTCGTTGCCTATGTCAACCTTAGTGTATCGGTGGGCCCATCAGTATCGTTGTGATGTCGTCGTGGTGCATGTGTATAAGTAGAGTGTGTGGACCTGTGTGTGTGAACCCTTGCGTACCACTCATGTATGAGTGTGCTACCTTTAGTATATTAATGATTGTCTCTTGTGTTATATATGTATACTCAGTGTTATTCGTGATATATGGATGAAGTTGTATGAATGATAGTATTTATATGTGTGTGGATAGCTATACCACTTTAGGGATGTCTGTGTATATTAGAATTAGTGTTAGAATATCTACTAGTGGTGTATGTGGTTTGAAGGTTCTTGTAAATGCTTGAAATAGGATACTAGTAAGTCATGTGCATGTTTGGTGTAATGATAATAGGTGTACTTATAGTTAAGTGTGTAGGCCTATTATATGATCTATATGTTAGCACGTGTGAGCGTGTGCTCGTACGTAGATATGTATGTGCTTAGCCTTGAGTAGATATGTGATTACTATATGAATATGTGTGATATACATATGGTAATAGGGTTATAATTTTGTTTGGTTTTGCTTGCCTTTACGAGATGTGTTGTGTGTGCGTGTATACCATGGGGTATACGCGATTATTGTATATCTTAACTATGTATGGATAGGTATATATAGTAGTATACCAGTTATATCTAAATGGCTATGGTGTGAATATATTATATGTATGTGACTATACGATGTATGCATGTATGAGATAGTGTAATTTGATTGTATACGTGTACTGATGTTTGTAATATTATTATAGTATGTAAAGTGATTGCATTATGAGGGTGTTACTTGACTAAATATAAAGTGTGATTGATATTATTGTATGCATGTGGTTACGTTGGTATACATATATATAGTGGTGTGTTGGTATTGGTATAAATATCGTGTTATGGATATAAAGTATTCTGGTTCTTGTATGGGTCTTCGAGTCTCACTCATGCTTGAGTTGGTATACTCTAAGTATATTGCTATATTTGTCTATGGTTGGTATGTGTAGTGCTATGAACATAGTAATGGATGATGTGTGTATAGTGATAGGTTGGTTGTGACTGGTTACGTTACGCACATGGTTGTGGGTGAATATACCATTTTATAGTTATAGGTGTTGGTCTTGACGTATAGTTATTTACTGAAATTTTACATGTTTGAATGTATGTATGCTAGCTAAACTAGGTGTGTAGAATGTGCTAAGTATATAGTGGTATGAGTGGCATGTATGAATGGTATATTAGTGTGTGTGGGCGTGCACCATGCACTGGTAAGTATGTGCTTAGCTATAGGTGTTTGCGACTATGGTATGTGTGTCATGTCTTGAATATAGTTATAGGATTGTAAGTGATGTGTATATATGATGAAGTATCGGCGCGTATTTGAATAACTATATTTGTGTATTTATAGTAGGGGTGAATGTATATTAGATATAGCAAACATGATTTAATACTGTATGGTGTGAGTACATGCGTTGATATATTTGGTGTTGGATGTATACTAGGAGATATAGGGAGTAGTATACCCATGTTGTTTTGTTCATAGGTAGTGTTATCTATACGTGAAGTACTAAGATTGTATTTGCTGGAGTGAACTATTTTTATGTAAGTATATATACCTTGGTTGCGTGATAAGTGTGTGATAGCTATATAAGGGATGTGACTATATAAATGATTGAAGTACGTGTATGAATTTGACTGCCTATGATAGGTATAAGTATAGAATGTGTATATGTATATATATATATATCCATGTTTGTTGTATTAATGTTTGACTACTTAGTGCATATATAAGCACTTGTAGTGACTATACATGGTTTGAATTATAGTGTGTTATGATTGGGGTAGTTACTAGAATTGCTAAATATATTATTTTTTGAGTTAGAAAGTCCGAGAATGGACTTTATTCTAAGGCGGGTAGGATGTCACTGTCGCTTTTCGATCGTACATTTTTCATGCGCATGCCTTCTGTTTGTACGCGTATTTTTGGTTGCTCCTTCTTGTATCCCAAACGTGCGATGTGATATGTCGTTGTAACCCTCTGAGAGAGAACTTATTTGTGGAATTATTTGTGAACGTCATTTCATGGGTCATTCTCCCATAAAAGAACTTTGTTTGAAGGGGTGTCATAGCTTTAGACTTCAACGTTTGATCTTTTTTTTAGTTCCGTCTTCCGTTGACCTAGCTTATGACCGATCATCGTAGTCTCGATTCTCTCGTCGACACGGTCGTCTCGATATTTTTCGTGTATTTTTCGGACACCGTTAGGCTGACCAATCACCCTAATCACTTTCAACTTTTAATTCGCCTAGCTAATCCCTAATTCAAAACTTAATTAAATCTGATTTAATCTTAACTTTAGGATCATGCGTATCATGTTGTTTTCCCCTAACTATTTAACACACAAGCTATACCCCTCACTCTCACACTCTCTCTCCCACTTTTCCCTTAATTCTACCCTTTCTCTCCCTAATTGCAACCGAGGGCTTTTTGTTTCGCCAGCCGCCAGCCCCATTGGGAAACTCACACAAGAAAAAAGACAGCCAACCCTCCGGCCTCCCTTTTCCGGTGCACGGCCAGCCACCACCTCTAGCTGCCGGAGCAACCCCCTCCTCCTCCTCCTCAAAACCGGCCTCCTCTCTCTTCCCTACCACCTTAAACCGTCCGGATTTCCCCAAGCCAAGAACTGCCGCACCCCCTTGATGGCCGGTAACCCAGGCCTACATTCGGCCTCCCCTCCGGCCCCCTTCTCCTTGTCGCTGGTCGCCGGCCAACCACCAAGCGCAGCAGCCCCTAGATCTGCCACTTAACCCCTCAAAAACCCATCAGCGAGCCGAACCCTCTTCCCTAAAACTGTCAAAATCCGGCCTTGACACCCATGGCTCCTCCCCTAAACTCCGGCCATCTTCCTCATTGATAGACGAACCCCATCTCCCCCGAACCTGCCACCTACTCCCCTCTCCACGTCAACCTGGCTGCCACCTTCCCTTGAACAACAACTCCGAACACCCTTGCCATTGTCGATCTCCACTTGCTCCTCCACAAGAACAACGGCATCCCTTACGTTGTTTCTGGCTTTCCTTTGCATCGCAAACTACCCAACAGCCCTTAACCTGCTGTTCCCATCTTGTCGGGCACTCTCACCCTCAAAACAGCCTGCACACCCTCAAAACTGCCATCATCCTCATCAAAACAGCCCCTCTTCATCCACTTGCAGTGTTCCCCATTGCACCGTAGTCGCGTGCAACTCAACAGCAGGCCGAGATGCCCGTGATCACTGCCCTGCCATTCATCCACCTCCCGCGGCCATCTCTGTGCCGTGCTACTTCCCCAGTTGTCGATGTACCTAGCTCGTTGCCTGAGTCTAACCCCTGACGTCGCTACCCGACGTCAGTGTAGCTCTCGCGTCGTGTTAGCTATATTTGAACCGTAGCACACCCGTATGTTAATAAGATAAACATTGTAAATCTTATTGTGTTGGTTAAATAACTAATTGAAGATTAAAATATGGGACTGTAGGTTGGGTGATGATTTGAGCACATAGGAAGTATCTGGACTCATTGATCTGAGACTTGTAGCACGTCTCTTTCAGGCAAGTGAAACTTGCACAGCAATTTGTTAGGCCATGTTTTTGGCCAATTTGTAAAATTGTGTAAAAGAGACTAGGAGGTAAAATGATAGTCGCCTAGACGACCATATTTGATCTAGCTTGACAACGGAGCTTGATCCGACACCATACTAGATCTAGCTTGACAACGAAGCTAGATCTGATACCCATGCTATGCTATCATTTCATACCGCATGTCACGTTTAAATTAAAATTAACTGTACGCACTTTTAACTGCTTATTGCCATGTTCATGCATCTTTCCATATCATTTCATGCATCAACTTGCATAATCATGAATGCATAGCACACACTACTTTAAAATGTAAGCTGCAGCAAGTAGGATTTTGACTCCTACATATTGATTGAGGCTAGGCACCTGCTTGTCGAGTACAACCCTATGCCAAAAACACTTCCTAGCTCGTGATCCAGAAGATGGGCACCAATCCATATACATGTGGAGGGGTAGGGTTAAACGGTCATTTGAGCGTAGAAGTGTGCACGTACAGCCACTTCAGCCAAAAGATAGAAACCCTGTACACGAAGTGATAAGCTAGTGTTCGTGAATTCGTGAAATAGTCTTTCGTAGCTTTTGCTACGACGTGCATGCCTTGTTACCATCATGTTCATTTTAACTGCTGCATTCATTGAAATAATATGCCATGTCATTTCATTTTAACTGCTGCATTCATTGAATTAGTATGCCATGTCATCTCTTTTTTTAAAATGCTAAGTTGCATTCTTTATACTTTATGTTTTCTTGCATAAAAGTCTCATTTTCCCTCTTTTGGAGATTTTTGCTGACATGTGCCCTTTTCTCTTTGGGTGTCACAAGTCAGGTTTTGAGCCTGATTTAGTTACTAAGGACGACTAGTTGCTGGCGTCCAGTTCGAGGACACCGGAGTCCTACCCTTAGTCTCAGCTGGTGACTTTTCCTTAGTTGTTGTTTACTTTCCTAGTAGTTGTTGTTAGGTTGTTCGGTGCATAGCACCATTATTTGTTTTAGTTTCGACCTTCTTTTCAGACTCTGTACTTTTCTTTATGACTACCTCTGTATGTTTGGAATAAAATCTGTGGATGTTGTTTGTTGGATAATTTTAATTGTCTACCTTTTTTTATTATTGTTGTTGTTTTGTCGTAATGAAAGAACATGTTAATGGATTAAATTACCAGACGCTTATCAGACTGTAGCCTCACAGCTCCAAGTCTGAGCGGACCTCTTCACGTCTCTCATTCCATACTTGGGAAGTGGGGCGTGACAGTCCCATTCTGAAATATTAAGTGCAGTAAAACAAGAAAATGGTGCACAGAAGGAAGACGCTGTGTATACATTAATATTGGCTATAACCAATCGCTTCACCGATGCTTTTACAGATCATAGTAAAAGACTTAAGATTTTGTTACAAAACTTGAGGTGTCCCTCTTTAACCCATTTCAGATGGTACAAAGATACATTCTTGAGTAGAGTAATGAATCTTCGTGATGCTAATAGCACACACTGGAAGTCCAAATTTATAGATGGACTACCAAATTTATTTGCTGAAAGAGTTCGTAATCAGCTCAAGGTTAAGAATGGAGGAATTATTCCTTATGAGCTATTTACCTATGGAACTCTTATTGATGCATGTATTAAAGAAGGTTTAGCTTTGTGTAATGATATGAAGCTAAGGCATCAACTGAAGTCTTATAGACTTACATGTAAAAAAGAACTTGGCGAATTCTGCCAATAATTTGCTTTTGACCAACCTTATGCTACTGATAAGGGAAACGTGTCGAAGAGGATCATAAATCCAATAAGAAGAATCATACTTCTTCTAAGAAAAAGAAATTCTTTAATGACAGAGACTCTGAAAGAAATTCTGCTAAGAGAAAAACCAAACCTTCAAAGAAAGGTGCTAGTAACATTAAATGTTACAAATGTGGTCAGATAGGACACTATGCTTCTTCTTGTTATATTAAGAAGAAGATCAATGAAATTGAAAATGAAGGTCTTAAAAAGACTCTTCTTAAGATTATGATCCACAGTGATACTGAAGGATCAGACGATGTAGATTATTCATCATCATCATCTTCCGATAATGATTGTCAATGTACAAGTAATACTTGTCAGACAAATGATAAAACGGCTTATTGGAAAGCCATTGTTGACATGAATGGTTTATTTATAAATGTTATCACTTCTAGTGAGGAGTTAATCTCCAAAATACTATCTGAAGATCTTCCTTCATATTTGAAGTTAAACTTCTTGGCTTATGTACCAGTCAAATTGATAAAAAAGATAAGCCAAAGATAGCCAATGTTTATCGTATGTCTGAAGTTATGAAAAGAAGACAAGATAATACTTCTACAGTGTTATCACTCTCAAATCTCAACAAGGAGATCCAAATTCTGAAACAAGACGTTATACTTCTTAAAAAAGAGAATACATACATTCTCTCTAGATTTGATAAGAAATTCCTCAACATGATCTATCAAGCATTCATAATGTCGAGACATCCCAAAAGGATGAATTTCTGAATTTGTTACAACAAGTAACATCTCAGAAATGACTTTGGTTATATCCAAACAAGTCTTTATTCCAGATCTTATAGCTCTGGTTGATAGTGGTGCAGATCTTAACTGCATTCGTGAAGGAATTGTACCTTCCAAATTCTTTGAGCCAATCATGCAATCCCTGAGTGGTGCAGGAGGCAATCAGCTTGATATACGATTCAAGTTGCCTTCAGCTCATATATGTGTCCAAGATACATGTATTCCTATACCATGTGTTCTTGTGAAAAATCTTTCACAACACATTATTTTAGGGACACCTTTCCTGTATAAAATTATGCCCATGCAGAGAATTTACTCATCTGGTATTCAAGCTATTTATAATGGCAAAGAAATACAGTTTCAGTTTATAACTGATCCTCAGACTCGTTTATTAAACGAAGTCAAAAATGTTCTTCTGCAAGATAAAAACACTAGGGTTTATAACCATGATTGAAACTTTTGCCTTTGCCTGACTTTTCTTTTCTGTACAGGGTGGCAATGAACCGTGGCCAACCCTCTTCTAGAGGGAGAGGAAGGACCTGCACAGGTGGACGAAGTTATACTTCGAACCATCCCAATTCCTGGAGAACTATCTCCAAGAAGGGTAATAAGAATATTCCCTCTTCATCTTCTTCTAAGGGAATAGAGGATTTAAATGATCCCGAGAAAATACTAGAGTCATACTCTGAGGTTATCAAGAAAGATATAGATTGGTTTACCAAAACCATTTCTGATATTGTTCTTTATATAGAACAAGAGGATAATTCTCTGATGAAAGATGTTGAGAGACTAAGAGCAAAATATTTAGACACAACAAATTATCCTACTCTATCCTTAAAGCCTAGAGCTTGGATGAAAATGATACTTACCCAAAAGGGTATGGAGGTTACTCATTTTTGGAGTAATGAAAACCATTTGGTTCCTCCAAATTTCAGTAAATGTATCATTAAAGAGTTATACTTCCTTCTCAATGAGCAATGCATCCTAATCAGGAATTCTCATTAGTTAAGACCCCCAATAAAGAAATTTATAAATTCAATTATTGGGATTATAAAGAGGCATTTTATAATATGTTTATTTACCAAAACCAAAGGGGCAAACATACATGGTTCATAAAACTATGCCCAGAAGCTCTTTATAAGGACCTTCCTAATTGGTTTTATAATTGGTGGAGTCGGTATGGTGCTGACTTAGAAATTTTAGACTTAGAAATTTTACCAAAACCAATTTTGGATTATATAATCCTTGGGTGGAATCTCACCCGATCATTCAGAAGATGAATGAGAGCGAGCTTCATGATGGGTTATGCATAGCCTACTTCTTTATTGAAACCAAGATTCCATGGATCTGGAATTGGTCTCTTGAAGCTGCTTGGGATGATCTTTATCTTCCTACGCTTAGAGGGTGTTATCACTCTCGTTGGTGGGCAAGTATTGTTGTCCAAGAAAAAATCAAGGAGATTATTAAAAGAAATTTTAATATCCTTGATAATACCTTATCTGAAGAGATTCGTAGTGAGAATCCAATGGCCAAATTGGCAAAATCCATTAGGAGGAAATACCCTCTGGACATCGAAGCTGAAATTCAGCATAAATGTTTTGATTATATGAAAAGACAATTTTTTGATGTATTTGACAATAGTAATACTATGTCTGTTCGGAGTACTCATACTCAGACCACTACTAAGAGTACTCAGGGTATAGATATATCTTGCCAGATGCCCAATATCCCAATGATTTTACTGATATTTGGGATATAGTTATGAATCCCAAAGGAAAAGGGATTGAGGAATTATAAAAATTCCTTATGAAGGGTTTTACTCTTTTTGGGTAAATTATTTTACCTTCTATAAAAGTTATACTTATCTTTTGTTAAGATATATCTCTTCTACTACCTCTGAAGATAAGATCAGAGACCTTTCTCTTCTGCCCTTCCTGAAGATAAGATCAGATCAGAGAAAAGAAGATTCGGTGTGCGATGGGGCCCATGGAGTACCCGACACCTATGGTTCATAAAACTATGCCCAGAAGCTCTTTATAAGGACCTTCCTAATTGGTTTTATAATTGGTGGAGTCGGTATGGTGCTGACTTAGAAATTTTAGACTTAGAAATTTTACCAAAACCAATTTTGGATTATATAATCCTTGGGTGGAATCTCACCCGATCATTCAGAAGATGAATGAGAGCGAGCTTCATGATGGGTTATGCATAGCCTACTTCTTTATTGAAACCAAGATTCCATGGATCTGGAATTGGTCTCTTGAAGCTGCTTGGGATGATCTTTATCTTCCTACGCTTAGAGGGTGTTATCACTCTCGTTGGTGGGCAAGTATTGTTGTCCAAGAAAAAATCAAGGAGATTATTAAAAGAAATTTTAATATCCTTGATAATACCTTATCTGAAGAGATTCGTAGTGAGAATCCAATGGCCAAATTGGCAAAATCCATTAGGAGGAAATACCCTCTGGACATCGAAGCTGAAATTCAGCATAAATGTCTTGATTATATGAAAAGACAATTTTTTGATGTATTTGACAATAGTAATACTATGTCTGTTCGGAGTACTCATACTCAGACCACTACTAAGAGTACTCAGGGTATAGATATATCTTGCCAGATGCCCAATATCCCAATGATTTTACTGATATTTGGGATATAGTTATGAATCCCAAAGGAAAAGGGATTGAGGAATTATAAAAATTCCTTATGAAGGGTTTTACTCTTTTTGGGTAAATTATTTTACCTTCTATAAAAGTTATACTTATCTTTTGTTAAGATATATCTCTTCTACTACCTCTGAAGATAAGATCAGAGACCTTTCTCTTCTGCCCTTCCTGAAGATAAGATCAGATCAGAGAAAAGAAGATTCGGTGTGCGATGGGGCCCATGGAGTACCCGACACCTATCTTACTTTACTTTGAGTTGAGCCTCAGGGAGCCGCTCTTAGTGGAAGAGACTATTCATCAATAGCGACTAATTTCATAAGAAGACGAAGAAGAGTCACAAAAGGCACAGTGAAGATTCTCACGCAGCCATATAAGGACGAATCGTCTACTGTGGAAGCAAATTTATGTCGCTTAGCTCAAATTATTGAAGCATTTTCACTATTTGGTAAGAGGACTTCATATTCAACCGCCAGCTGTCATTAAAGGATCACTCGTAAGGAGCCCTTACAGCTATAAAAGGATGCCGAAGGCTTCATCTTCAGCATCAATCCTTTTATCCAACTTCTCTCCATCGAATTCTACTTCGACCTCTCTCAGTGTTATACACTTGTATCTTTTCTTTCTTTCCTTTTTTAACCTTTAGTTTTTGTAAACTGGAGCCAGAGCTTGAAGGCTACGGCTTTAAGCTGTAAGTTTTTATTTTTGGTTTAATATACCTTTTTGTGAATCTTGGTAGAAATTGGTGTATATATGTATGTATGTATATATGTATGTGTGTGTGTGTGTGTGTGTATGATATGCTTTCTAAGATCATAAAGATATGACTCATTTCTTAAAAAGGATTTATCTAGACATTGAGTTTCCTTATCTATTTGTGTATGATATGCTTAATGTTTCTTTATGCTTATGCTTCAAATATTTTCATACCCACACATATCCTTTAACATATTAGATGTTATGTCATAGAAATTCATGTAAGAATCATTCTATGTATGTCACATTATGTTCACACTTCACCTTACTTGAATTTTCGATTTTGCAACTTATTTTGTGAAGTATGCAAATTATTGATGACATTTGTATTGATTCATGTTTATTCTCTTAATATATGTCTCCTATATTCCAACATGTGATATAACTCTTGATATCATACATTTCATTGAGTTCTATGAATTTTGGATGTTCATTTTCCTAAGGGCAAAAATTCATAGTTTGACTTAAAGAAAAAGATTTGTGATATTGAGTCACCTTTATTGGAAAAACACTCCAGTTTTCATGAATATCTAAGAAATTATGTTATACTTCGTTGATATATTGTTGGATATATTCATACTAGAAAATAATTGTTTTTGGATCATTGATGTATGGATTGTTTGATATGCTTGTTATATGAAAGTTCATGCATGATGAATATGTATGTCATATGAAATTGTCATGATATATCATGTATCACATTTAAAGATTGGAAATATGTGCTTTCATTGAAGTTATTGAATATATTCTGACTATGTGGATTATTGGACATTAATGAACTTATATACATATGTTTGGATACACAATCCATTTGTGACAATAAAATGCTCATAGACGTGTGTCATACGATGGAACATGGTGTTATTAATGAGTTTGAGATTATCGTATTGATATCTTTTTATGTTCACAACTCTTGTTGATTATATCATTATTCTGTCGATAACAAAGGATTAAATAGAAGCACTACTACATAACCAGCCTTCGGCCACATATTTAAGTCACAGACAAATTTGTGGCCGAAGGCTGGAAATCCGCGGTGAAACCTTTCTGTCACGGAAAAAATATTCTGTGGCTGAAGAGCCGTGGCCGATAACATGGTGGCAAATTGGACTTTCGGCCACAGAATATTCCCTCGTCGATAATCTGCCACGGAGTACAGGCCACAAAAGTCCGTGGCTGTTACGTAAAATAAAATATTAAATAAAACTATCGGCCACGGACATTTTCGTGGTCGATGTAACTTTTGTGCCACAGACATGTCTGTGGTAAATAATTATCCGCCACGAATTATGTGCACCAACATGACATATATGACGAGCGTTTATATCCTATATATTCACGCACGTCTTCTTTGTGATTTTCCGTTGATTTCCATCGTTTCATACCCGTTCTTTCGTGTTTTTTGTATCTTTTCACTTTCTTCATGTTTTTGTGCGAATGTAGGAGATTGCCAGCATTGGGGACGTTTAAAGAAATATCATGAGCCCCCGGAGCAACGGGAGGAGTCACGCGTGATCCAGAGGGTCAAACGATGAAGACTGCTATATTTCAGCCCTCAACCGATCGGGTGGACACAGTGTCACGCCCCGCTTCCCAAAAGTACGGAGGCGAAGCGTGACTAAGGCCCGCTTAGGCCGGAGCTAAGAGCTCAGACCCAATAAGCGTCTGTGGTATTCCAAAACGAAGGAACAGGTCCCTGCAAGTTAGTACAGAACAATAAGAGTACTGAAAGGAAAAGCATATCATTTTATTCCAAAAATATTCATCCAAAGTACTGAGAGTCTAAAACACCCGAAGGGCTACAACTGCAGAAAATAAAACTACTGGTGCAAGCACCCAACCTACACATGAAGACAAAAGATGCTACGCACCCAATCTAAACTGGAACAGAAGCTCCGGAACAGCAACGAGGGCCTCTAACTCTGGTCCTCCTCTGGATTGTACTCTGGATCAGTATCCTCTGGCTCCACGTCTGCTGACAAGTCCGCCTCGTCGACGTACTCTGGCTCAACACCTGATGTACAGCACCAAAAGAAGGAACTGTACGTCAGGTAAGATCTACAAAAGGGGTCAGACTCTACTGCAAGTGTACCGACTATTTAACAATGGTTTACTGGTTGATTAGCATGCTGAGGTTATAACAGAGGAACAAAAAAAAGTAAACGCATCAGGAAAGTAAAACGTGACAAGTAGTTGTCGTAGCGTGTGCTACCAACTACGGGACTAACCTAACAGGTGTCAAGACAAGTCAAAACATGGCGGGACAAGACAAGACAAGTGTGACACGAAAGGGTTCACGCCTTATGGTTCGAGGGGGATCAGACCCTCTTCCTGTGCGCACGCTCAACCCTACCCCAACCCCAAGTATTCAAGACATGACAAGAAAAGACAAGACAAGGGATCACTCGCTCTAGCTTGACGAGTGCCCTATTGCCCTCTGGGCTGTGTATCACGACAAGGGATCACTCGGAGAGTGCCCTATTTCTCTCTAGGCTGTGTATCATGACAAGGGATCACTCGGAGAGTGCCCTATTGCCCTTTGGGATGAGTATCACGACAAGGGATCACTCGGAGAGTGCCCTATTGCCCTCTGGGCTGTGCAAGACAGGACGGGACGTGACAAGACAGGAAAGGTTATTCTAGGGTGTCCACACACACGCACACACAAGATAGTCCTACGATGTCAAAAGTTGTTGTTAGGCTCAAACTTCGTCGTCAAGTCTGAGCCGTCAAGGGACGTCTCGGACGCTATCATTTCACGTCCGGTTCACTTTGTTCACAATTAATAATTCTAATAAACTAAGGCCTAAGCACGGCCAAAAGTGCAAGTGGATACACTTGCCTGTGGTGTTGAGTGTGTCGTCCTCCCAGAGCGTCTCGTCCAAGCGTCTCGTCAGCGGTAGTCCGTCTAAAATAGTGTCATGTCGATGGTGTCATGTCTCGTTTTTAGTAATTCCTATTAGGGTTCGTGTCTAGGTTATCGGGACTATCATATTCATCAGAAATCACATTTTTGATGTTCAGCCCAATTCGACGATCTATCCTATGTGCACAGTCATCAAGTCCATTCGTCGATTTTCCTACATTTGCACAACATTTTAAAAGAGCGAAAAAGAAATTTTAATTAAAGTTGTCGACTTTTAGTTTAGGGTCTGATTATAGCTACGGTGGGGGTTGCTACGAGTTCAGGGAACCAACCTTTTCCGGAGTCTGGAGTAGAATGGATGTAGTGGCGAAAAACTCCTTGTCGTCAAATCTGAATCGCGAACAAGATTCCCAAAGCTAGATCTTGCGACAAAGGGCTACAACATGTCGTAACGTCGTAGTTGACAAATCCACGAAGAAGAACACCAAAGTGGGGCCCACAGCAGTGCTAGGGGTCAATGGGGGACCCACAACACTTCTGGAGAACTTGGGGGCCCACGGTTGCAAGTGTTGTGGAAGTTGCGCCGTTGCGAGGAACGTCGCTTGGTCAGACCGGGCCGCTGCGAGAGAATCTCTCGGTCAGACACAGCGCACGGTCGTCGGTCGCTGCGGAGATGCGGGTCGGTCGGTCACAGCGGCCCGTTGCAAGGGGATTTGTCGGTCGGGCGTTTGGGGCGGGGGTTGCAACGAAGCGGGTTGCAACGGAGCGGCTGTGCGGGGGAGCGGGTCGGTCAGACCGATGGGGGGCGTCGGTCGGGCGCTGCGGGCTGCAGAGGAGCGGGATGCGGGGCAATGCGGGCGGGGCTCTCGGTCAGACCGAGAGAAGTTCTCGGTCGTAGTGGGGGCTTGCGAAGCTGGCGACTGGGTGCGGAGCGGAGGAGCGGTGCGGGGCTGGGCCCCGGTCAGACCGAGGGAAAACAGGGGGAAACGTCGGTCGTGCGGGGGAGGCTGCGGGGGTTGGTTTCGACGAACGTTGCAAGTGGGATTTTGAGATGTGGGGCGGCTAGGGTTTGTGTGTTGCGAAAATAGCTTAACCTAGGGCTTATTTAAATAGAAAAAGGGGTTATGGCTAGGTCTAGGGTTTAGGAAATAATTTAAATTAATTTAAATAATAAAAATACTTAAAATAGCTCTCACTCACCCTCTCTCACGCATGGAGATGCGGCTAAGGCTAGGGCTTGGGTCAAAAGTTATTTTGGAGAGTTATAATGAAATAGGAATTTTATTAGGATTAAAATACTTATAAAGGTAGGATTTAAAAATATTACAACTTAGTCAAAAATGTAAAATAGGTCAAATGAAGTCCAAAAATTTCAAAATAAATATGGGGTGCTTGGGACGACGAAAGAAAGAGGACTAAGAAGACGGATCTAAATTTCGACGTCGAGGGACGAAACTAAAAATAGAAACGTCTCACGTCAAAACTGAAAATCGTGACGCCACTTCAAATATGATCAAATCGTGGAAGAACGACCCGAGAAATGTAGTTCCAAAATAGTGCCACAATTTAATACTCTTAGAGACGATCACAACGACATAACACACAAAAGTGTTCAAAATAAAACAAGTCTAAGATAAATACGTGCACGATCAAATGCACGTGCACGAAGAAAGTACGATCGAAAACCGACCGTTACATCCTCCCCAACTTAGAAATGATTCCGTCCTCGGAATCAACATCAAGCACTGCTCGAAAAAAGATTCGGGAAGCGCTCTCTCATATCGTCTTCACGCTCCCAGGTGGACTCTCCAGGTGATCCATGACGCCACATCACTCTCACCAGGTCGACTACTTTATTCCTCAATTGCTTCTGTCGACGGTCCAAAATCTGCACAGGCTGCTGGTCATACGTCAGGTCCGGGCGAACTGTAATCTCTGAGAAATCAACCGTGTGCGACGGATCACTGACGTACCGACGTAGCTGAGATACGTGGAATACGTCGTGAACTCCCTCCAAAGACGATGGCAGAGCAAGGCGGTAGGCCACTGCTCCCACACGCTCTAGCACATCGAATGGCCCAATATACCTTGGACTCAGCTTTCCCTTCTTCCCGAAACGAATGACTATGCGGTTCGGAGAAATCTTCAGGAAGACGTGATCTCCAGGCTGAAACTTTAAGGGTCTCCTCTTGGCATCTGCCCAATGCTTGAAGCGATCCTGTGCAACTCTAAGCTTCTCCCTGATGTCTCTCACGACATCCACAGCTTCCACTATCATCTCTGGACCCAACAGCTCCCGATCTCTAATGTCATCCCAGCTCAGTGGCGATCGACATTTTCTCCAATATAAGGCAGCAAACAGCGCCATGCCAATGCTCGCCTGGTAGCTGTTGTTATATGAAAACTCCACTAAGTGGAGATGGTCCTCCCACGATCCCTTCAAATCGAGCGTACAAGCCCGCAGCATATCCTCCAGGATCTGAATAGTCCTCTCTGACTGGCCATCGGTCTGCGGGTGGTACGCCGTGCTGAAACTCAGACTCATACCCAAATTCTCCTGTAGACTTCTCCAAAACTGATATGTGAACCTCGTGTCTCTGTCAGACACGATGCTCACGGGGACTCCATGTAAGCGTACAATCTCCTGCACATACACGATCTACATCACAACTAACTCAAAGAGGAAATTGAAAGAGAAGTAGAAATGAAATTTTACCTCTAGATATTTCCTCGCCAAAGCTTCCGTAGACTGGCCCACTCGGAATGGGATAAAGTGCACAGACTTAGTCAATCGATCTACGATCACCCAGACTGCGTCGTTCTGACTCGGGGTCTGAGGTAAACTAGTCACGAAATCCATCGTAATATGTTGCCACTTCCACTCCGGGATAGGAAGTGGTTGCAGCAACCCAGCAGTACGATGGTGCTCAGCCTTCACCTGTTGGCATATCAAACACTTGGCAACGCTCCGTGCCACACTCCTCTTCATGCCAATCCACCAATAGTTCAGACGGAGGTCCTTAAACATCTTGGTGCCTCCAGGATGTATAGAATATGGCGAGCTATGAGCCTCGCTCAACAGCTCCTCACGAACATCACCTGCAGGCACGCAGAGTCTGCTGCCGTACCGCAGCGAACCATCCTCATGAATCACAAACTCCGTCCGAAGTCCAGCTTCAAACTGCCTCCTGATCCTCTGCAGTTTCGGATCTCCTGCTTGTGCTGCCTTGATCCGATCCATGATCGTGGACTGAATCTGTAAATTCATGAATGAAAGAACCACACCAGGTAGGACGACCTCTAAATCCATCTCTTTCAGCTCCTGCTGAATCCTCCAGTCAGCAGTATGCATCATAGCAGTGTGAAGTCTACTCAAATCATCCGGCACTACATTCACCCTCCCCAGATGATACTGCAAGTTTATCTCGTAGTCAGCCATGAGCTCTAACCATCGTCTCTGACGCATGTTGAGCTCCTTCTGCGTAAAGATGTACTTCAAGCTCTTGTGATCGGTGAAAATCTTCACACTCTCACCTAGCAAGAAGTGTCTCCAAATCTTCAGTGCAAAAATCACCGCTGCCAACTCCAGATCATGCGTCGGGTAATTCTTCTCATGAGTCCTCAACTGACGAGAAGCATACGTGACCACGTGGCCATGCTGATGCAAGACACATCCTAGGCCCTTCCCTGACGCATCACAATATACTTCGAAACCTCCGCTTCGATCAGGCACTGCCAACACCGGTGATGTGGTCAATCTCGTCTTCAAGATACTGAAGGCCTCCTTACAAGCTTCTGACCAAAGGAACTCCACATCCTTCCTCGTCAGCTTCGTCATCAGCTCTGCAATCTTCGAGAAATCCTTGATGAACCGCCGATAATAGCCTGCTAAACCAAGGAAGCTCCTGATGTCTGACGCTGACTGTGGAGTCGGCCAATCTCGAACTGCTCTGACCTTCTCCGGATCTACAGCATCACCGGACACCACGTGTCCCAGGAATGCGACTCTGTCCAGCCAGAACTCGCACTTACTATACTTGGCATATAGCTTGTGTCGTCTCAGCGTCTCCAGCACTGTCCTCAGATGACAGCTCTGCTCCTCATCAGACTTCGAATAAATCAGGATGTCGTCAATGAAGATAACGACAAACTTATCCAGGAAGTCATAGAAAATCAAGCTCATCATATTCATGAACACAGCTGGCGCATTGGTCACGCCAAACGGCATGACCACGAACGCATAATGTCCGTACTTCATCCGAAAAGCTGTCTTCGAAACATCATCCTTCTTCACCTTCAACTGATGGTATCCGCTCCTCAAGTCTAACTTCGAGAAAACTCTCGAACCTCCAAGCTGGTCGAAGATATCGTCGATGCGCAGAAGCGGATACTTATTCTTCACTGTGATAGCATTCAGCCCTCGATAGTCCACGCACATCCTACGGGACCCATCCTTCTTCTTCACAAGCAAAACTGGTGCACCCCATGGTGACACACTAGGATGGATGAAACCCTTCTACATCAACTCATCTAACTGCTTCCGTAGCTCCTCGAGCTCAGCGGGAGCCATACGGTACGGCACCTTCGATATCGGTTGCGCTCCTGGCATAAGATCAATACTAAACTCTAAAGCTCTGTCGGGTGGCAAACCAGAGATATCCTCTGGGAAGACGTCGTCGAAGTCTCTGATGACTGCTGGTCGCTCGATCTCCATCTCCATCTGCATAGCTGCAACAATCGGCACCTTCGACTTGGCCCGATATCTGATGGGCCCAAGCGACTCATCTCTACTACGGAACTCGAACTCTGGATGGCCTGGAATCCTAAATACCATCCTCTTACTGTGACAATCGATCGAGGCGTGGAAATATCCCAACCAATCGATGCCAAGAACGACATCGAAATGTGGCAGGTCATGGACAATGAAATCCGCGAAAAGCTCGTGTCCACTGACTACCAATGGAATCGATCGACAACCCAAGTTTACTGTCACCACTCCGTTCCCTGTGGTGATGTCCCAACACTTAGGGAGTGTATGGGTGTGAATGAAGTGCCTTGTTACAAATCTCCGGGATATGATGCACATGGATGCACCGGAGTCGAACAAGGCCAAGGCCGGGTGAGAGGACACTAGAATGGTGCCTAAGATATAAAAGAACTACGGTCAAACCAAGATACTCTAACAAACAAGTCGAGCAAGCAACACTAACAATAAGATCTAAACTATGAAATGAAAGACTAGGATTAAAGAGTTACCTGCAATAACTCCATCCAGCTCCTCAGTCTCAACAGCTGTCATGGTATAAGCCGGCCTCTGGGGTTGCGCTGCTCGCTGAAACATCTGCCTCTGTGGCACCAAGGATGGTGCACGAACAGCAGGTCCTCTCTGGACTGGGGCAGGCGCTCTCATCTGCAGCGGGGCTGGCACTCCAACTATAGCATGACGGGCTCTCGGACAATCCTGCGTAGCATGTGAGGCATCTCCACAAACTAAGCACAGTCCCATCTTCCTCCTACAGTTGGCCTGAACATGTCCTGGCTTGCCGCAGAAGTGGCACGGGCCCTTGCTCTGATTCTGCACTGGTGCTCCAGGCCTCTTGAATGGCACCGTCTGAACTGGCCTCATCGCCGGCCTAGCAGGTGGCCGGTACTGCTCCATAGGACGCTTCCCTCTATCAGCTAAAAGGTAAGGTAGACGCGATATAATCTCATGATTCTTCGCAGCATCTAGCACAGCTCTCATAGTCGTGAAATCCGCCGAAGACATAGAAGCCTGAATCTTCGGATGCAGTCCCTGACGAAAGCGATCAGCTCGCTTCTCCTCCTTCCTTACCATATGCGGGGCAAAACGACTCAGCATCTCGAACTCTGCTCCATACTCCTCGACAGTCATATTCTCCTGCTTCAGATCTATAAACCTGCTCAACAATTCCCTCCTAGCAGACTTGGTGAAATACTTATCCTTGAACATCGATCTGAAGGTCTTCCACTTCACTGGCTTCTCAAGACGCCTCTCCTCAATGCGCCACCAGTTCCTAGCATTCTCCATCAGTTGCATCTTCGCTATCTCGACTCGAGTATCATCAGGGATCTTCGCTGCTACCAACTTCTCCTCAGTGCTCTTGATCCACTCATCAGCAGCTAGGGGTCCTTCCTTCCCAGAAAATGTCCTCGGCTGAAGCTCATTGAACTGATTCACTCTTGGAGCAGCTCGAGAGGCAGGCGGAGGTGGTGGTGTAACTGGGGGAGCCTGGGCAGCACGCTGGGACTGCTGAACCAACTGATGCTGCACATCCAGCATCTCTCTCATCACGCCCAGAAACTAACGGAACTCTCCGCCCTGGTCTTCCGAAACTCCATCTCCTGAGCTCCCCGATCGGGTAGTGCATCGTCCAGCCATCCTATTGACAGAAAGACATAGATTAGACTCGTACAATTACTGGATGATAAAAACATGAAGTTCAATACTTTGATTGTTCCGAATTTACAGAAAGGGTGGGACCTGTATGGGCCACCACTAAAATCTGTCACGCCCCGCTTCCCAAAAGTACGGAGGCGAAGCGTGACTAAGGCCCACTTAGGCCGGAGCTGAGAGCTCAGACCCAATAAGCGTCTGTGGTATTCCAAAATGAAGGAACAGGTCCCTGCAAGTTAGTACAAAACAATAAGAGTACTGAAAGGAAAAGCATATCATTTTATTCCAAAAATATTCATCCAAAGTACTGAGAGTCTAAAACACCCAAAGGGCTACAACTGCAGAAAAGAAAACTACTGGTGCAAGCACCCAACCTAGACAGGAAGACAAAAGGTGCTACGTACCTAATCTAAACTGGAATAGAAGCTCCAGAACAGCAACGAGGGCCTCTAACTCTGGTCCTCCTCTGGATTGTACTCTGGATCAGTATCCTCCGGCTCCACGTCTGCTGACAAGTCCGCCTCGTCGACGTACTCTGGCTCAACACCTGACGTACAGCACCAAAAGAAGGAACTGTACGTCAGGTAAGGTCTACAAAAGGGGTCAGACTCTACTGCAAGTGTACCGACTATTTAACAATGGTTTACTGGTTGATTAGTATGCTGAGGTTATAACAGAGGAATAAAAGAAAGTAAACGCAGCAGGAAAGTAAAACGTGACAAGTAGTTGTTGTAGCGTGTGCTACCAACTACAGGACTAACCTAACAGGTGTCAAGACAAGTCGGAACATGGCGGGACAAGACAAGACAAGTGTGACATGAAAGGGTTCACGCCTTACGGTTTGAGGGGGATCAGACCCTCTTCCCGTGCGCACGCTCAACCCTACCCCAACCCCAAGTATTCAAGACATGACAAGGGATCACTCGCCCTTGCTTGGCGAGTGCCGTATTGCCCTCTGGGCTGTGTATCACGACAAGGGATCACTCGGAGAGTGCCCTATTGCCCTCTGGGTTGAGTAACACGACAAGGGATCACTCGGAGAGTGCCCTATTGCCCTCTGGGCTATGCAAGACGGGACGGGATGTGACAAGACAGGAAAGGTTATTCTAGGGTGTCCACACGCACGCACACACAAGATAGTCCTACGATGTCAAAAGTTGTTGTTAGGCTCAGACTTCGTCGTCAAGTCTGAGCCCTCAAGGGACGTCCCGGACGCTATCATTTCACGTCCGGTTCTCTTTGTTCACAGTTAACAGTTATAACAAACTAAGGCCTAAGCACAGCCAAAAGTGCAAGTGGATACACTGGCCTGCGGTGGCGAGTGTATCGTCCTCCCGGAGCGTCTCGTCCAAGCGTCTCGTCAGCGGTAGTCCGTCTGAAATAGTGTCTCGTCGACGGTGTCAGGTCGTGTTTTCAGTAATTCCTATTAGGGTTCGTGTCTAGGTTATCTGGACTATACTATTCGTCAGAAATCACATTTTTGATGTTCAGCCCAATTCGACGATCTATCCTATGTGCACAGTCATCAAGTCCATTCGCCGATTTTCCTACATTTGCACAACGTTTTAAAAGAGCGAAAAAGAAATTTTAATTAAAGTTGTCGACTTTTAGTTTGGGGTCTGATTATAGCTACGGTGGGGGTTGCTACGAGTTTGGGGAACCAACCTTTTCCAGAGTATGGTGTAGAATGGATGTAGTGGCGAAAAACTCCTCGTCGTTAAATCTGAATCGCGAACAAGATTCCAAAAGCTAGATCTTGCGACAAAGGGCTACGACGTGTCGTAACGTCGTAGTCGACA
Organism: Scilla litardierei; assembly: GCA_030789695.1. Classification (NCBI taxonomy): domain Eukaryota; kingdom Viridiplantae; phylum Streptophyta; class Magnoliopsida; order Asparagales; family Asparagaceae; genus Scilla; species Scilla litardierei. Next base: position 731,894,555 of record CM061142.1, read on the forward strand.
AATCCATGAAGAAGAACACCAAAGTGTGGCCCACAGCAGTGCTAGGGGTCAATTGGGGACCCACAACACTTCTGGAGAACTTGGGGGGCCCACGGTTGCAAGTGTTGCGGAAGTTGCGACGTTGCGACGAACGTCGCTCGGTCAGACCGGGCCGCGGCGAGAGAATCTCTCGGTCAGACACAGCGCACGGTCGTCGGTCGCTGCGGAGATGCGGGTCGGTCGGTCACAGCGGCCCGTTGCAAGGGGATTTGTCGGTCGGGCGTTTGGGGCGGGGGTTGCAACGAAGCGGGTTGCAACGGAGCGGCTGTGCGGGGGAGCGGGTCGGTCAGACCGATGGGGGGCGTCGGTCGGGCGCTGCGGGCTGCAGCGGAGCGGGATGCGGGGCAATGCGGGCGGGGCTCTCGGTCAGACCGAGAGAAGTTCTCGGTCGTAGCGGGGGCTTGCGAAGCGGGCGACTGGGTGCGGAGCGGAGGAGCGGTGCGGGGCTGGGCCCCGGTCAGACCGAGGGAAAACAGGGGGAAACGTCGGTCGTGCGGGGGAGGCTGCGGGGGTTGGTTTCGATGAACGTTGCAAGTGGGATTTTGAGATGTGGGGCGGCTAGGGTTTGTGTGTTGCGAAAATAGCTTAACCTAGGGCTTATTTAAATAGAAAAAGGGGTTATGGCTAGGTCTAGGGTTTAGGAAATAATTTAAATTAATTTAAATAATAAAAATACTTAAAATAGCTCTCACTCACCCTCTCTCACGCATGGAGATGCGGCTAAGGCTAGGGCTTGGGTCAAAAGTTATTTTGGAGAGTTATAATGAAATAGGAATTTTATTAGGATTAAAATACTTATAAAGGTAGGATTTAAAAATATTACAACTTAGTCAAAAATGTAAAATAGGTCAAATGAAGTCCAAAAATTTCAAAATAAATATGGGGTGCTTGGGACGACGAAAGAAAGAGGACTAAGAAGACGGATCTAAATTTCGACGTCGAGGGACGAAACTAAAAATAGAAATGTCTCACGTCAAAACTGAAAATCGTGACGCCACTTCAAATATGATCAAATCGTGGAAGAACGACCCGAGAAATGTAGTTCCAAAATAGTGCCACAATTTAATACTCTCAGAGACGATCACAACGACATAACACACAAAAGTGTTCAAAATCAAACAAGTCTAAGATAAATATGTGCACGATCAAAAGCACGTGCACGAAGAAAGTACGATCAAAAACCGACCGTTACACACAGCCACCCGATCGGTTGATGCACGCGTATCCTACCCGGACGGCAACTAAAGAAGAGCAGCAGCTCGCCCGATCGGTTCGGCGATTGGGTGAACCGACAGAACTCTCTGTCTAATTGCACTGAATTCCAACCGATCGGGTGAAATATCACCCGATCGGTTCACCTGTAGCCACAATCCCTCGAACGAAGACCCGGTCACGCCACCCGCTCGCCTCAGCGCCCGGTTGAAAATCTTCAAAGCTCTCACCCGATCGGTTGACTCATCAACCGATCGGGTGGTGATTTTTCTGCAGGTTTGGACCCGAACCATTAGGGTTTCGAAGGGGACTATAAATACACAGTGTTGGCCGACTAAAAGGAATTCTTCTCCAGTTTTTTTAGGGCTTTTTGCCCCTTTCTCTTGTGAGACTTAGATTAATTTAGATTAGGTCTTTTGATCAATAAGTCTTGTAATGGATTGAAGATTCAAACTCAAGATAAGTATTTCTTTCTCTTATTTTCCATTGTTTTGTATTGTTTTCATTTTGCTCAATGGTGAATGTGTGTTTGTCATTTTTATTGCTTTCTTTTATGTTCTTCACCATTGAGTAGCTCTTGATGAACCCTAATACGGGTTAGAGTAGGATTGATGCTTGGGTTGTTTCATTTGGCTTGGTTGCATGGCATGTGTTCGATGAAATGTGTCAATGGGGATTTCTAGTAATCTGAGTCCAATTCGTATGGTAACACACTAGTTGTGTTGGGGATTGGGGTCCGGTGTCTTGTCCAATCAAGATCCGCTTCGATGTATTGCTAGAAATCACATTCGACCTATTTGTCCATTAGGGTTACGCGGGGGTGTTTCATTCTCATTGGCATGAGAAAGACCGCCTCTGACCGTCGGGCCAAGGGGGAATAAACTTGGCGGTTAACCCCCTAGCCATAGCTCACGCCCTTAGCGTAGACATCGAGTCCTCGCACGTGGGAACGGCTTGGACGAAATGTTGGGAGTTATCATTGTGGCCTTAATGCTCCCGGCTGCGGAAGGTGTTAATGGACATGTGAATGCCCACCGTCTGGAACCGGGTAGGCCTAGCGTACTAGGCACCGACTGGAATATCGAGCCATGGATGCTAGGTACCACCTTTTGGGGCAATGTCTCACCTTGGGTCAAGTCAAATGCCAAGTGTCATGAATGCTCTAGCCCGTGTTAGCAGGGATTCATTTCGTGTCTTTTTTTATTTCTTTCTATTATTTCCACACTTCCACCCACATTGTCCGCGTAGCTAGCACACAACCTAGGCGAGGCTAGTAGCCATTCAAGCCATCCACCTCCCTGAGTTCGATAAACCCGCACCCTACACTAACCGTGCACTTGCGGTAAAACGACACCGCGCCCAAACCGTAAACGGGGCGCCGGTCAAGTTTTTGGCGCCGTTGCCGGGGAGGCGTTCGGTTTGATATTAGCTTAGCTGGGGTTCGTTAGACTACGCATAAAAAAACAAATACAATAACCGAGAAATTTTTCCCCCACCATTATATTATCTTTGTGTTATTCTCTTGTACTATCGACGCTCCTCTCTAGTTCTCTTATTTTTGTTGTCCAGGTATCTTTGGTGTAACCATGTAGAGATCAAATTTCGATGCTCAGATGGGAGAATACGATCCCTATTCAGTTGTGATTTGTGAGACTTGTGGGATGGTTGGGCACATGTATTATGATTGCCCATTTACGCTTGAGAGCCTCCCCCTACATTTTCCCACAACCTTAGCCCGAACACCTCTCATCCATTTCCTCAACCTTATATCCCTCCACCAACGCAAGAAGAATCAAGTGTAACGACCCGATTCCAGGGCCCGTTACTTTTGGGTATTTGCGCAGGTCCTGCAGTTAACCAGTGAAAACAAAATAGCCACGATGCAGAGATGTACAAAAATACCCAAATAGTTTCCAATTATTACATCTGTATTGTACAAAAATGGTACAACAATCATACATGAAGGAAAGTAAATTCAACTGGAAACAACTCTGAATGCAGCAGACTCATGGTCAAATTCTGGCGCTATTAACTCTAGAGCATCTGCCTCCATATGTACATCGTCTGCGGTGCCACAGAGATGAAACCGTATGTAAGTCACAACAATTCTAGCAATAGAAACAAAGTAGTGCAAAAGTATAGAACAGACTATAGTAAACAAAAGATGGTCAGATAGGTACAAAAAGTAAAGTATGAGTTGACAGGTATGTACAGATGTGGTATGTAATGCATAAAGTAAGTGCAAAAGTAGTGACTGTGGCGTGGCATGTGGTAATAAAAATATTTTGACTAATGGCAATAGTAAGACAACCAGGTTAACAATGTTTTGACCAATGGCTTGACAATAGATTGATCTAGTAATTCTTAAGATGGGTGTCGTTTGACTATCTAATAGTGTAGGATGGCCTAATAATAAGAAGTCTAACTTAACTTCCAAATCAGCCAGTCAGTCAGGGCTTGAAGGCACATGTCACTTCAAAGACCGCAGGAACAAGTCCCTTGGTTGACCAACCCCCTTCCCGTTCCTTTCTAGACACTGATTAGGTAGTATTTTAAGACCGCTCATTATTAAACCGTTCTATCACGTTCGAGTAGTTTCGACTTAGTCCGTAGAATAGTAGTCGTAACTGAACAATAGTATCAACTAACTAGTGTAACATCAATCAAACTGTGCATCAGCCTTAAATGCCCAATAGTGTACTTCGTTATGTGCTCCGTAAATGCCTGAAGGCCCAATAGTGTTTACCGTAATGTGCTCCGTAATTGCCCGAGGGCCCAATAGTGTTTTCCGTAATGTGCTCCGTAAATGCCCGAAGGCCCAATAGTGTGTTCCGACAATACAAACAACCATGAGCACAATACAGCAATCAAACTAGTGCATCAGCCTTGGCTCGAGTGTACGATATGCAACCAGAAGTGCACCCATCCCACGGAGCAACTCGTGGAATATCTACCTACCATTCCTGCAGGGTGATGGTACAGCTTAACTAATAAGGGTGGACCCGGTCACTCCCGCACACTTCATAGCTCAAGACTACCCCGTATCACGTGTATTATCATAGTCCAATGTTCATATCAGTGTTCGTATCAATATGGCCTCATGGGCCCTGTATCAATCAGCTAGTGCAACAGTCTTAGCTCGAGTGTATGATATGCAACCAGAAGTGCACCCATCCCACGTAGCAACTCGTGGAATATCTACCTACCATCCCCTACAGGGTGATGGTACAACTTAACTAATAAGGGTGGACCCGGTCACTCCCGCACACTACGTAGCTCAAGACTACCCCATAACCCATGTTGTATCACATTTCACATTTATATCAATATCCGTGTCTGTATCCATATCCATATCCGTATGGCCTCATAAGCCCATCATTTCGTACATCCAACAATGTGTACAACAATACATCCATCAATGAGTACATCAATCACATTTATATGGTAGTTACTTGCTGAAAAGTCAAGGCAGAAGCCTCAACAGAGAATATCAGTCCTGAGCAATGCTTTGAAGTCCAACAACTATGATATCAAATTTCATAAAAGTTTACTATCTCAATTTAGTCCGAGCAATGATTTGAAGTCCAACAACTATGATATTAAGGTTTACTATCTCAATTTAGTCCGAGCAATGTTTTGAAGTCCAACAACTATGATATCAAAGTTTACTATCTCAATTTAGTCCGAGCAATGTTTTGAAGTCCAACAACTATGATATCAAATTTCATGAAAGTGTACTATCTCAATTTAATCCTTTGGTCACTCCACTATAGATAGTTCGCTAGTTAATTAGGTCTCTAGTCATTGGTTCAAGTCAATAGCTGTTCTGAGAATATATATGAGATCCTAAGTTCATACGAGTACACTATCCAGATTTCCAAAGTTAGAATTAGAGTGACTTACCCTATTTGAGATCGTCGTGGTAAGACGAAGTTGGAGCTGGAGCTTTTAAAGATGTTGGTGCACGAGAATTTGTACCTGCAAACACCAGAAACCATTTGTTACAAGCTACCCTATTTTCCATCTATTTAAATTAGTCGTTTTGATTTTTATAATCGATTAAAACGTTGTCGAAAAGTGTTTTAAATTTTTCTATAGGCTAGATATAAGGAAAATAATTTTACTGTAAGAGGAAATATTTTTCAGAAGCTTGTAGTAATTTTTATAATTTTTAAAAGCTCAAAATAAATTTAAAACTAATTTTTAATTAAGTAACGTAATTATTCAATAATTTCTCCTGGATGCAATCTGCATCGGAAAGTTACGAATGAACTGTCAAAATGACCGTATCGAAGAGTACTTTAACATATATTTTTATCGCATATTAGTTTACTTGAAAAAATCGAGTTACTTATTTTTGAATGAAAATAACTTATTTAACTTTTAGGCTTAAATATTAATTCTGGAAAATCTAAGCGTCTGATTGAGACGAAACTAGTGCCATTGGGTCTAGAATGTCATTTCTGATTTTTCAGAGGTGGTCTCATATTTTTCTGACTTGTAAATTATTTATTATTAATTTAAAACCATTAACCCTATTTAATAATTATTTAAAATACGAAAATACGAAAATTAATTTGTAATTACAAGTTTGCCATCGTGAGAATTACCGTCGCTTCATTGTTCTCGACGGCGTCATCGTCGACTCGGGGAGGCGACGGCGAAGCGAGGCGGGGCGGCATCGGCAGCTGGCGGCGGCAGCGTCAGTGGAGGAGGCGGGCGACGGGCTTGGCGTTCGCTGTAGGCGGTGGGCGACGAACGGAGCTCGGGTTGATGTTATGGGAGCTCGTCGGTGATTAGGGGCGGTGCGGTGGATCGAGTTGTCGCCGTTGGCGCTCGGAGAGGAGCGGGGAGGCACCGAGCATGGTGGGTGCTCGCAGACGAAGACGGCGACGACGATAGGGAGGTGAGCGAGTTCTCAGAGGCGGTGCTCGGAGACGAGCAGCGGGCGGCGATGTCGAGCTCTCGGAGCTGCATACGGCGGCGTGCGGATGTCGGGGAGTCGGAGCAGCGAGGCGTTGATGTGGCTTGTCGGCGTCATTCGGGGGCGATGGGCTTTGCTGAGGGTGTGGGGCGGTGGCGGAGTGGGAGCTGTGCTCGTCGGAGCTCCGGCGTACCGTGGCGGGCTCGGGGGCGATCGACGTACGTCGGGGCTCGGAGAAGCGTTGTAGGAGAGCTCGTCGTGGGCGGAGAGCGGGCGGTGGCGATCGAACCCTCCGGTGTCATCGTGGGCGTAGGCAGAGGACTCGGGCTCCGTGCATGCTGCGATGAACAAGCATGGGTTTGCCGTGCTCGGGCTTTCGACTGGGGTGTAGCTGGGTTTGAGGAGAGACAAGAGAGAGAGAGAGAGAGAGAGAGAGAGAGAGAGAGAGATAGTGAACGGGAGAGAGTGTGTAGGGGTAGGGGTTACTGGCTTGGGCCTGGGTGCATTGGGGAAGAAGAGCTGAGTATAGGGTTTAAATAATTAAACTTAATTAATATAAAATTAAGTATTAGTAAATACTTAGTCAAAAATATTTAATGATGTTAGGTAGTATTAAATGTAACTTTTAGACTAAGTGTATCATGCATGAATCTCGTTTAAACGTGGGGAGGGGTTACGTAAGTGATTAGAATAGGTAATTAGGGGGTAATTAGAATAGTTAGATAGGTAATTAGTAATAAGTAAAACCCCATTAGTGAAAGTATTTTGTCAAATACAAAAACGAAATTACGATTTTGCCCCTACTAGTAAACGTGTCCGAAAAATTACGAAAACATACCCACGGGATCGTATCATCGCGAGGATTACGAATACCAAGTCCGTTTCAGGGTTTGAGCTACGGAAATACTATTTTTAGGCCAAAACGTGTAGGAAGCGGGTTCGCGGGTTCTCTACTGATTTGACTTCAGAAAATTACGAAATTAATATGAAAAGCCCTAAATGATCATTGAATATTACTGTAAAAGTTTGAAATCATTTTGATGTCGTTTGTATAGAAAATAAATTCATTAAGCCAAAATGGTAATATCTGAAAATGAATTTTTATCACAAATGTTTTGAGTATTTGATGAAATCCGTTCTTACTAAAATACTCCATAACTAGGCTGGTACTTCAAAATATTTTTATAAGAAATTTTTGAAATCAGTAAAACTCCTGACAAACCATTATAAAATAGTTTAAAAATTTAAAAATTGGTCAAATTCGTAAATAGTTTGTCTTGATGAAAACAGGCCGTTACATCAAGCCTCGTGTCTCTCCTTGAAAGTGCCATGTTTAACCAAGGCCAATTCTTACAAAACTTGATGGCACCAATCACCGAGCCTACACCAAGGAGAGGGGACGAAGGAGAGGATATACCCACTTTCATGGTTGAGACCACCATGCCATCGGCCACCATAGACACATCTCATGCCGACACCCCATTTTTCCATCACTACCACTTGGATGACGAAGCATTTTTTGATGATGATAGTGAGGATGGGGAGACTTCTCTAGGATCTGTGGGAGAGACTTCTTGTCTTGATTTGGATACCCCGCATGAGTCCTACAAGACTACAGAGCTTATGCATACCGTCGAGGAGGATGTGCATGAGGGCTTGGATACGATCGTCCACTTCATGAAGCCCAAGCCACATCTACCTCTACCATCACGCTCCACTTCTTCTGCGGCTGAGCATCTACTTGAGCATATTGCCCCTATTCAGGGAGATTTTCATACTCACTCTCACTCCACATTTAAGTCTCGCTTTTCACGTCCTATTCCTTTAGACTTATATATTTTTAACACACCATATCTCTCGTAGGACACAGGATCGACTTCCCTTGAGGTATGCTGCGGTGTGTCACCACCTGGAGAGCAACTTCACATGGAGAGCGGGGATTTGATCGTCGCTAGCACAGAGGATAGCGTACCATTTCCAGGGAGTGTTCGCCACATTTCATATATTTTACCATCATTTACCGGCGACTATCTCTGGGATACATTTATTTTGGGAAATAATTTCTTGCCATGGACTAATGCACCTCATCCTTTGCAGGTCACAGGTGGACACCTACGAGGGATGCTTGGAGGTGCATTGCTTGGGTCCATTGACACTCGTGGCACAGTGCTTTTGGCGGAGCCACAGAAGGAGCAGTTAGAGCAGCTACCTGCCCCACTCCAGATCTTGGATCCGCCTATGCTCAGGTGTATCCTAATCCAGTAGTGTAGAAATTTACAGCTTTCTAGTTTAGATTAGAATAATCTCGTCTCCTCTCATTGGCGAGGAGAGCGTATCTAGGATTTGCTTTTGCATCATAATAACCCATCATGTCGTGCCCTTCTATCACTTCTACCGAACACACCCCACATCCTCTTCCGAGAAGAATGAGCACACCGTCTCTCCTGCATTTTGATTTCTTTCTTTTCTTTTTCGATTTTCCCCTAGCATATTTCTGCATCACATTGATCATGTCATTTCGCTAACATTGTCATGTTCAGCTTGGGGGGAATCGATTTGTGTGCATGTTTTCGCGTGTCGTTGTTGTGTGTCTGTGTCTATGTGTTCTTTCGTCGTGTTTTATATCTTTTATTTGAGTGTTTTTTCTTTATTTTTTAGTTTCGTTCATGTGTTTTTCATGTTTTTCATTTTTTGTGTCGGTGCGTATTCCCCCCATTTTCTTTGCCCTCCCGTATTTACTTCTATTGCATTTAAGACAATGCAAGTTTCAGCTTGGGGGAGTCGCACTTTGTGCGTCATTTCTGCTCTTTTTCTTCATTTTTGAGTCGTTTTCCATCGTGTTTTTCTTTTTTCTTCTCATCTTTTGTTCACTCTCTCCTAGAGATGACCACATATGATGAATTGCTACATGATCACACACACACTTAGCATAGCTTCGATAATCACATTCACTAACTCTTGGAAGCTGAATCCCATGGCATTTCACGCTTCGTGGGTCCACTTTGCTTTTATGTGAGTCGTGTGTCATGTCTAGCTTATAGTGTGCTTCTACTTTGTGATGTTGATTTATATACCTACCCTTGGTTGACCCCTAGATTATCATGCTTCGATATTGAATATGCTGTATTTGTTTCTACTGTCTGCTTCTATTTGCATGCTATATATATATCGTATACTTCAGTTCGCATGTGTCGGGATTCCACAATTAAGGACTAGGATAACCCATTTAGCTCATGCTCTAACTTGCGAGAAATATTTCCTTTGCCCAAGCGTTTAGAATCAGATTTCTTTTTTTTACTTGGAGCAAATCCCCTCGTCGTGTACCGTTCTCCCACTTGGGAGAGTACACATGTATATATCCCAAAATCCAAAAATCCAAAAAAGAGAGAAAAGAAAAACCCAAAAAAAGAAAAGAAAAGAGAAAAAGAAAAAAAATATGTATAGCCAAAAATCCAAAAATTATATATCCAAATACCCAAACCCCAAAAAAAATCCCAGTGTGAATATTTTCCTACCTGCCGAGAATAAAGGGAAGGCGAGAATGTGCACCGAGTGTTCTACTCCGCACCTTCTCAACCTCCATCGTTTTCGAAAACACTTGGCATAGGAACTCTCTAGCGGTTACCAAGGCGATAGTGTGGTGATTTCCTAGTCCCTAGCTATGGAGTCCCCGATGCATGACACGCTTCTATTCTTATACTCTTCGCATGCATGTGTGAGCTACTATTCACCGCGATTTCAAATTGAATTGTATTTGGGTCATTCCTTGGATTTGTGTATATGGAGCCTTATTGCACAATGTAGATAGCGACACCGTCTGCTAGCGCACGACCACACTCACTCGCGCTTCACTGCGTGGGCCCGCGACACTTGTTTGGACTCACATTCCTTGGTTTGGTGTTGTGTTTTGTCGTATGCTTGCTTAGTATGGCGTGTTTGAATTTGTTGGCTCTGATAGGCGATCTAGGAGTTTTCTCTTTCCGTCTCTTTCTCACTATTTTGCCCTCCGAGCTCCTACTCTCACTCGTCTTCCTCGAGGACGAGAAAGGGTTCAGCTTGGGGGATTTTGACGAGCGTTTATATTCTATATATTCACACACGTCTTCTTTGTGATTTTTCGTTGATTTCCATCGTTTCATACCCGTTCTTTCGTGTTTTTTGTATCTTTTCACTTTCTTCATGTTTTTGTGCGAATGCAGGAGATTGCCAGCGTTGGGGACGTTTAAAGAAGATATCATGAGCCCCGGAGAAACGGGAGGAGTCACGCGTGATCCAGAGGGTCAATGTGTCCACCCGATCGGTTGATGCACGTGTATCCTACCCGGACGGCAACTAAAGAAGAGCAGCAGCTCACCCGATCGGTTCGGCGATCGGGTGAACCAACAGAACTCTTTGTCTAATTGCACTGAATTCCAACCGATCGAGTGAAATATCACCCGATCGGTTCACATGTAGCCGCAATCCCTCGAACGACGACCCGGTCACGCCACCCGCTCGCCTCAGCGACCGGTTGAAAATATTCAAAGCTCTCACCCGATCGGTTGACTCATCAACCGATCGGGTAGTGATTTTTCTGCCGGTTTGGACCCGAACCATTAGGGTTTCGAAGGGGACTATAAATACATGGTGTTGGCCGACTGAAAGGAATTCTTCTTCAGTTTTTAAGGGCTTTTTGCCCCTTTCTCTTGTGAGACTTAGATTAGTTTAGATTAGGTCTTTTGATTAATAAGTCTTGTAATGGATTGAAGATTCAAACACAAGATAAGTATTTCTTTCTCTTATTTTCCATTGTTTTGTATTGTTTTCATTTTGCTCAATGGTGAATGTGTGTTTGTCATTTTTATTGCTTTCTTTTATGTTCTTCACCATTGAGTAGCTCTTGATGAACCCTAATACGGGTTAGAGTAGGATTGATGCTTGGGTTGTTTCATTTGGCTTGGTTGCATGACATGTGTTCGATGAAATGTGTCAATGGGGATTTCTAGTAATCTGAGTCCAATTCATATGGTAACACACTAGTTGTGTTGGGGATTGGGGTCCGGTGTCCTGTCCAGTCAAGATCTGCTTCGATGTATTGCTAGAAATCACATTCGACCTATTTGGCCATTAGGATTACGCGGGGGTGTTTCATTGCCATTGGCGGGAGAAAGACCGCCTCTGACCGTCGGGCCAAGGGGGAATAAACTTGGCGGTTGACCCCCTAGCCATAGCTCACGCCCCTAGCGTAGACATCGAGTCCTCGCGCGTGGGAGCGGTTTGGACGAAATGTTGGGAGTTATCATTGTGGCCTTAATGTTCCCAGCTGTGGAAGGTGTTAATGGACATGAGAATGCCCACCGTCCGGAACCGGGTAGGCCTAGCGTACTAGGCACCGACCGGAATATCGGGCCATGGACGCTAGGTACCACCTTTTGGGGCAATGTCTCACCCTGGGTCAAGTCAAATGCCAAGTGTCATGAATGCTTTAGCCCGTGTTAGCGGGGATTCATTTCGTGTCTTTTTTTATTTCTTTCTTTTATTTCCACACTTCCACCCATATTGTCCGCGTAGCTAGCACACAACCTAGGCGAGGCTAGTAGCCATTCAAGCCATCCACCTCCTTGAGTTCGATAAACCCGCACCCTACACTAACCGTGCACTTGTGGTAAAACGACACCGCGCCCAAACCGTAAACGGGGCACCGGTCAATATACCGTGCACATAATCCGTGGCGAAAAACTTTCGGCCACGAATAATGTGCACCGAATACCGTGGATGGTAGGTTTTGGCCATGGACTTTGAAAGTATTCATACATCGGCCACGAATATGCCTATGGCAGAAACATATCTGCCACGGATTATGTCCACGAAATATGTCTAATTTAGTGCACAATATTTATGGCTGATATCTTTCAACCATGGAAGTGTCTGTGGCTGATATCTTTTGGCCACAGACATCTACGTGGTCGAATACTAAATCGGCCAAGGATTTGTCCATGGCCGATAGATTTATAAGTTTTTTTAAAAATATTGGCAGAAATCCCTGCATACAATAATATAAATCCCTAACAAATATCAGAGGGATGGTGCGGGCTTGGGCGGTAAGGGGGTTTGAGGAGGGGATGAGAGGGAGGGGGCAAGATGAGTGGGGGAAGAGAGGGAGAGGGCGGGGGGTTTGAGAGGGGGGCTGAGAGGGAGAGGCGACCTGCGGGGGAAAAGTAGGAGGGGGGTTTGGGGGGGAGAGGGGGGTTGGGGGAGGATGAGAGGGGGGGTTCGGGTTGGGGGAGGAGGAGATGGTTGGGTCGGAGGGGGCTTCGGCACCCGCCTCTGCCCCAGCTCCCCCTCTCCTCCTTCAGAGGTGGGGAGGGAGGTTGGGTTCAGGTTGAGTTCGGGATGAAGGGGGGTCGGAGGGGGCGTCAGCACCCGCCACCGCTCCAGCTTCCGCTCTCCTCCTTCAGATCGGAAGGAGGAGATGTGGAGTTGGGGTGGCAAAGGGGGGCCAACACCCCCTCTGACTGCTCCTGCGCTTGATTTAGGGTACGATTTGTTCGAGAGGGAGAGATGAACGGAGCACGGGCATTACCAATGGTCGGCGGCGCTAACGGTGATGGAGTCGACGATGGATGATGGCGACGGAGAGGGATCGCTCGAGATTTTAGGGTTTAGGGTTCTTGCTCAATCGAGAGGAACTTGTGGTAATGGGGGGTCGCGCAGGCTCCCTCAATTTATCTTAAAAAAATTTCATGGCCACGGAATATTAGCCATGGACACATACATGGCTGATAATACCTATTGGCCACAAAATAGTCTGTGCCTGAAGAGTTCATCCCATGGATAAATTTGTATCCAAAGTCAGTGGCATGCAGTCTTATGCCACGGGCAAATCCGTGGCCAATAGTGTATATTGGCCACGGGCAAATCCGTGGCCAAGATGAAGCGTTAATGCCACGGCTTAATTTTTACCGACGGTCCGTGGCTAGAACCCTTCAACCACAGACTAATACATGGCCGATAGTCCGATATCAGCCATAGATTAGTCCGTGACCGGTAGTCTAATATCGGCCACAGACTAATCCGTGGCCGATAATTAGTTTTCGATATTTTTATTCTGCCACGAACACATTGCCACGGAGATTTCCGTGGCCAATAGTCCAGTATTGACCATGGATTTGTCCGTGGCAGAAAATCCATGGCTGAATGGCCTTTTTATACCAGTGAAGATTATAATTTATATTTTGATAGTCTTTGATAAGATTAAGATAAATAAATTAATTTCATGATATGTTGATGATAGCCAGCTACCTTGGTCAGATAGTGAACTACCACTGGATTTTTCTCAAAATATTGTTTTTCATTGAGAATTTTATTTGACGCTTAACTTGTTGGATATTTAATCAATTTACACTTTATTTCTCTACATTCTTTTTGATGAGAAATGTTCACAAAACTTAGTCAGAGATGCTTATGTACGGTTATAATACTTTGAGTGTCAATAGAAGATCTCAAGTGCCAGCAGGTGCTGCATAGTCGTTTTGACCAGAGAAGCACTAAAGGACCTTGCATGTGGAAGATTATACTTTGGAATTTACTGAACATTTGCATTACAACTGATGCATAGTTACAAACATGGTATAGTTGGAATCATGCGAAGAGAGTGACCATCTAGCCAGGATTCGTCTCCTCTGGTATGGGAGGTTGTGTCATAATAGAGTCAAATGGATCCATAGTAAATCACTAGACAATGTAGTATATGAACTTGTTATTAGTTAACAAGTGTCATCCAACCGATAATTATGTGATCGCATTTGACTCCAGGGTTATAAGGTGTAATTGGCATTATACCATTCCTTAGAAACCTTAGCAAAATAATGATGACAAAGAGACTGGAATGCACAGAATCTGTCACTACGAGCCCCGAAGTATCTCAATAAGGTTCCAGTCTCACAAACGAGATAATGATGATTCTGAAACAGGGGTCGGCTTGCTCGGCTGGAGCCACTATCGATTAGTGACACGATGTGATCGTGTCACTACTGAAGTAGGAATCGGGCTATTAGGGCCACACGCTGATGATGAACTCCTCATGAAAATCGAAGGAAGAAACTTTGAGTATATATGATATACAAAGGCATAGATCACAAGGAGCTGTGATTAGATGAAAGAAATAAGAAAACATAGTCACTTAGCAGTGACTAGTCGACTATTGCTTTGTCACTAGTCGACTAGTCAGGCCAATCTGCGTAGGTTGGCACATGCACCTGACTAGTCGACTAGTACATGATACTAGTCGGTAGTGATGAGTGGCATGACGCGGAATTCGAGATTTGATACATGAATTAATTGAGAATGAATCCTAAATCAATCCAGTTCGTATCCAAGAATTTTAATGCGATTATAACTCATAAAGGACACTTCTTTTTCTTTGCACGTTTAAGAATGAGGTTGAGTTCTATACGAACACTCCGGATCAGATACAGCCCTCCCTAGCACTATTAAAAGGGGTCTTCCCCAGCCCCTTGAGAACACACCAATCTCTCTTGAGAATGTATCATAGTGCAGAGATATTCAAACCTCTTCATATGGAGAATCTCTCGCACAAAATCAAAAAGTTTTTCCTTCTCCTTCTTCCTCACTCTAGCAAAGCTTGGAGGGCGGTTCGAGTTGTTGGAGGGCTTGTGAATCATGGAGGCGTTTGTCATTCTTTGATTCATCTAAGACGCTAGTTGGAGAGGAGAACGATGTGCTTCTAGTCTTCACCAAAAGAGTTTTTGATCTGCGAGTATCGCTTGAGTATACTCACACAAAGGTATGATTTTTATTCAGTTGTTCATATTAGTGTTGCAGTAGATCTTTTTGTATGTCGATTAATGTTGGGTTTTGAGGGACCCTTAGGACATAAATCTATGCACGTCCTACGTCGAACAGACGATAGAAACATAAAAAACATCGAAAAATTAGAATTATTAAACACTTTAATAAAATGCCATAAGGATATCAAGAACCCTAGCCAGTATCTCTACTATCTTGGTGCGGGTCTGACCAGCCGCAAAATAGATCTAAACTACTGCACAATATAAATATGAAATCATTAAAAGAACATACCCAGAACTTTGCTTCCGTATAAAACAAAGCGTCGTTTTCAGCAATAACTTTAGCTCCCCGAAGCAAGCCGCCTCTACGCCTCCGAGACTGGTCCACCCGAAGCAAGCCGATACCGCGCCTTCGAGCCAATCACTCGCCGAAGAAAGTTTGACTTCAGTGTGATCCACATCTAAGCTTTGGATCGAATCCAATCCTCCTCCTCGTCTTGCTAGAATGCGAACGAATGAATGGAAGAATTATAGGAGGAAAGAATAATTTTTATCTCAGATCGAGTGTGCTCAAAACTTTTCGGACTACTCGATTCGAGACTTGGTGCCTTTTTTCCAAGGGGAGTCAGCCCCCATTTATATAGGAGGCCGGACCCCTTGCTCGTCTCACGAGCAATGTGGGACTAAAAAATTAGTGGAGAAAAATTAAATTAGTTTTTCCTTATACTAAGGCTAACCTTCCACTAATTTATCTCCATCACCATTGAACTTCGCAAGTGATACAACTTATCAAATCGAAGATCTATGAACGGTGAATGCATAGAAACAAACGTCGATGGATTCCGACTTCGTTTGACCCCTCAAACGAATGCTCAAAGTTGAGGAAAAAACTCAAACTGGCTGAAAACGCAACCGCCAAAGAGGGTTTCAAAAACCCCCAATAGTGGGCCCCACCAGTGGGGCCCACTGGCCTGTTGAACGTGCCCAGCCCGCTGGGTGCACCCGCCCACACGCGCGGGCCTGACCCGCCCGCTGGGCGGGCGTGCTCGACCTGCCTGGCTGGGCGGGTTTGACCTGCCCGCCCAGCCTAGGCGGGCTTGCCCAGCTCGCATGGGTTGTGCTAGCCCAACCCAACTAGGTTTTTCCCAGTTCTGGCCTTTTTGGCTATACCTTGAGTTTTATAGCTCCGATTGAGCTGATTTTCGATCCGTTTGAAAACATGGTTCGAATGGGACTATCCCAAGAACCCATGTAACCTTTTCTATGCTGTTATTATGCAAAATATTATCGTAAACCTTTTACAATATATTTTCAACCCTTTTACATCATATGTAATAATCCCTCATAGCATTATTCTAATGCTCATATCGCAAACCTTTTGCGCAACTATTAAATCTATTTTAATATAGACTTATTGCCACAAACTCTTTGTGACTCTAATTATTCTCGTGCACCCGAGTGCACTCCTCCTGAATCCTTCCTATTACTAAGACGCAAATCCTACTTGGTGTGAGACTGTACAGCCTGACCCTACTACATGTTGTGGCTCGAAACCCCTAGACGACAGTGACCACAAGCAGCAGGTGTCGTCCCTGTTTTGGCATAATAATTACGTGATTGACCTATTAACTAAAGTGTCGTCGGGATCACTCGGATTGTGTTCGTGATGAATACCGCAGTGTTAGTCCCTTCGTCATAACTATGTCACTGCATAGCCTAGGATATGGTAAACTGTCAACCCTACTAGCTAACATTGGTCAGTATACTTCGGTCTTTGGTATGTCCATGTTGTACTTCCTACAACATACCCCAGCCGAGGTTTAGCACAAAGAACCGTACTGAGCCTGTGACACTAACTTCCCTTTAACGGAAGAGATGAATCATATCTCAGTCACGACTTACGTCGTACGCTTCAAGTATCACCCAACCTAAGACCTTTCAACGAGTGAAGACTCGAGGCTAGATCATGGATCTAAGTGACACCGTACACGAACAGGTTCGTACAATGACCTCAAGTCTAAAGGACCAACTAGCCTATCATCACTAACGAGTTATCAATGACAGTTTAGTTAAGTTTAACCATTTGATAACTCTATTTTGGGTCGTTCAGTGGACTCATTCTCCAATGAGTACATGTACCTTGTCTCCGACTTCGCCAGGTCGAATGATTATGATATCATCATTACCCTTTAGGTTAAGACAAAGACACAATGGTCTGTATGATGTGCCGATATCCTTTTCTCGACACATCTATGACTATGAACGTTTTAAGACTTAAGTTCCTATCGGTCATTCACTTCCCATAATCGATATCTCCATCTAGATACGTGTATGACCTCACTTTAAGTCTAAGGAAATTATCCAAGTATTAAAAAATATATTTTAATCACACTAGAATAATTAGTATCATTGATTCGAACAAGATGTTTTCTAGGATAAATTGCCTCGAGGGCATATATCTTCCTACAATTAATAATATACAAAAATTTTAATTTTATGTCTTCCGCTGCATGATCAAAATCGTTTAGATTACTAGCATCATTCCCTTACAGGCCACTACCCCTGATGGGCCCTATTTTGGGTGAGTCATGGATCCATGTGTTAGGCCCTAACTCACTTTGGTTAATGCTTTCTTGGTGAGGTGGTGCTTTTAGAAACCCAATTTTAGTCCCACATCAAATATAATAAATCCCTATGGCTATTAATAAACCACTACTGTTTCTATCTAAATGCATTGAATTCAATATAATTGAATAACATGATGAACTCTACCTAATTCTGTCTTCTTTTCTTCCAAGTGATTAATCCCTATGGCTATTAATAAGCAAATGATGTTCCTCTCTAAAGACATTGAATTCTAACTAACATGATGACCTCGTAGCTAAACGGTATATTTTGAATTGATTAAATAAAATTTCGTTCTTCTTTTATTCCAAGTGCTAGCGATGCTTGAAACCGAGTTCAGGATCAACCTTAGGCTCATGGATCATGGCAGGATCATTATTAAGGTAAAATTACTATCTTGTCAGTTGGTGATGAAATACTGAGTCTTCTTTATCAAAATAGTATTGCAAATATTACTTAAATATATTCACATAAAGGTATGAATTTTGCTTTGAATTATATATTTGTAGTTAGATCTTGATGGTTTCTATGGTTAGGAAAATTTTTACTTTCTACAACTTCTGTCATCATTATTAGATTAAGATTCCTAGCAATAAACTTATTGGTTGGATAGTCTGGTTTGGATCATTCAAACATTCCAATGGGCCTATGAATTGAATCAGTGACTAGGTATTAGGTAAATGATTTAGTTTTAGGCTCTCCTTCATCATGTTAACATCATCCGTCAAAGCCATCGTCTGTGTGTCTATGCTAAAGAACTTTTCTTGAGTGCAAAGATTTGGTCTAGTGGATTTTGATGTATGTTGATTTTAAAATCAATATCATTCTTCATCATGGTTCGCGAACACGTATGAATCACTAACTAGGTTGTGTTCTCACAAAAAACACCAATTGTTGCAACAAGTTATGAACAATAAGATGAGAAAGTAGGAATCCAACTTACAGATGTACCAACCATCTATAATCTTGCCATGAACTTAAAGATGATGAATCTGATCGCTCTTGATCTATGGGTATACACATACTAGATGTGTGTTATAAGATATTGGCTCATGATCTAAAACCCTCAATGCACAATTTATAATATGGAGGCATAATAGGGTACTGTTAGGATCATATTGCGACCATGTGTATGTGGAAAATATACATATATTGTCATAGGATAATTTGGTAATTTCTTCTACTTCAACCCTAAATGGGTTCGTCATTTTTTCTTTATTCAAATGCGGATATGGATTAAAAAACCATTCATGGCCTAACACTGACTGGTACTACATTAATTGGGTCCAAGGGACATCCTTAAAAAAGTTAGGGGTTATGCTATATACACCGCATTTCATGCGGTGTATGTAATTTTTTTGCCAAAAAAAGGAAAATATGTCACATCCGTTGTCTCATCACTCCCTCTCTCTTCTATTGTTGGTAATTTTTGGGAATGAACAATAGATAGACCGCATGAAATGCGATGTATATAACACACCAAAGTAAGTGGAAAGAGAGGTATGTCGATCAATTGTGACCATGCTCTCTTAAAAGAATAATAGTACAGTCTAAAATCCAATCCACGTGTTTGGTCGAATGTCAACCATCCTGTTTTTGGCCATTATGCATTGGTTGGGCTCACTGGGCCAAATCACATGGCGGCCCTATGGGCCTGAATTCTTATGGTACAATAATATCAGAACCCATCATACATTTGTATCATATATGTGATCGGGTACAGTCAAGATTCTAGTCAAGATTCCAGAACTCAGTCAAATCCTTAATAATTTTTTGGCCAGATACATGCCAATACGAACAGGCCGAAATTGGAATCGTTTTGATATTTCTGCTTGATGAATCCAAAATACACCTAAGATGTATTTAGGATTTTTGTCAAAATAGCAAAAAAGTATCACTTCCTCCTGTCACTTTCCATCTCTCTCCCAATTGTTTGCCATTTCCAACAAAAATCCTAAATACACCTCAACACTGTATTTAGCACACCCCTCCTGCTCTTGGACAGTCGGTAGGCTACTCCCCTACTCTTAGGAGCTGTTCTTTTCGCGGAACGTTGGCCAAGATTCCTATATTTAACACTGTTTCAGACTATTCATCAGAATCCTTCGTCAAAATCATTTCGTCCGTTCTTTTCGGCCCCGATTTTTTTTGGATTTCAAGCCGACGTGGCTGGTGTCAGTGGGAAAATGGGGGGGGGGGGGGGGGGGGGGGGGCGAATGCAATCCGACGATATCCCTCGGATTACGCTGGAATCCCGCAATTAGTGGACCCCGCGCTCTCTCTCTCCCAATCAGAGGCAGCGTCCGACTTTCTTTTTTTTTTAAGTTCGTTTGCAGCGGAAACAAAGACTCCGGTGGGCCCCTGACGCGCGCGCCCAATCAAAAAGCTTGGTTTTAAATTTTTTTTTTCGCTTGCTGCAACGACTAAGAATTGGTGGGCCCCATTTCATCCAACTTTCTACATCCAAAAGAACACACCACACGGAGTGGACCCCACCTCAACTTTCTACATCCAAAAGAACACACTACACGGAGTGGACCACACCTCAACTTTTCATTTCCACAATCCAACCCCACTTTCCTACAAAAGAACACACTACACATCAATTTCTCTCTCATCAGATTCCACACTCCCTCAATTTTCCCAATTTTACTTTCCTGCAAAAGAACAGACGGTATATTGAGTTTCCCTCCAAACCAAAACCTGCCCCATAGTCTCGGTCTCTTTCCTTGTCCTTTTCTTTAACCCCTCCTCTTTTCTAAAGTAATAAATAAATCTCCCGGCATTGTAGAAGTCGTAATTGCATTCCCATTCTCTATTCGGATGCGCTCATCTCCGACGATGATGGATCTGCCTATCGTTGATCTCTCCGAGTACCTCTCGAACTCAGCCCCGTCGGAGGAGCTCTTCGCCCTTTGCTCGGCGGTGAGCCGATCGCTGAAGGAGACGGGGGCTCTTCTGGCCAAGGACCCCCGGTGCTCAGCTGAGGACAACGATCGATTCCTTGATATGATGGAGAGGTACTTCGAGAGATCCGACGAGTTCAAACGACAACAAGAGCGGGCTCATTTCCATTATCAGGTCAATTTTCTGTGAACTTTCCCCTTTCATGTTACTGCCTTTTGATCTCTATGGTTCTGATTACATATGATTTTCTGACATCTGTTAAGAAAATTGTTGCTTTGCTATCTGACAATACATGATTGACACGATGTTATTGTGTATTGTGTAATCTTGATGAAATTTTTGGTACGTAGCTTTCAAGATTGGTTTTTTTTTTCTAAATTTGTATACCTCACTTCATTTCCTTTATGCTTTATTAAAAAATCATTGCAGAATTTCGAGGGATTTTCCCCACAAAAATTAGGAGTAATTTGTATGTCCTATATTCTGAATGATTCGGAAGCCTTACATTGTTTATTTAATTAAGTTAGGCTGCGATGTATAGTTTGAAATTGAGATAAATTTTCAAAAAAGGCCAAAAATTAAAAATATTTACAAAAATAGGTCAAATTTAAAAAATATTTGCCAAAATCAACCAACTTTCGTCACATCAGCCCAATGTGTGATTTTGTACTATGGTGACATGCAAAAATGTCTCGGGTTGCCAACCCCTGCCATTATTAATTCACTGCCAATTTTAGCCGAGGTTGCCATTCTCAGCCATTATTAATTCACTTGGTAATTTTGGTTGGTGTTACCAACCACTGTCACTATTAATTCACTTGTTGGCCTGGGTTGCCAACTAGGCCAATATTAATTCATTTGTTAATTTATTGTCAATAAATGGGAAACTTTGAATGAATTCAAAATGTGTTATGAATGAGGGAGGCCTTTGGCCTCCCCTCCTTCATTACCCATTCATTAGGCCCCCATTACTTAGAGTAATGGGGACCCTTGGTCTCCTAGAGGCTTTTGGCCTCCCCACTATGAGATATATAAATAGAGCACCATGGCTCTTAGCATGGTGACTTATTCTTTTGTTAAGAAATCTTGTCTCTTTCTCTCTTGAGTCCTATTACTCTCTAACACGTTATCAGCACCATGGCTCTATTACTCTCTTGAGTCCTATTCTTTTGTTAGTTGGTACATATATCACCATAAAATACAGCCTACAGGTTCTTGAACAGCAAATAAAGACTAATCAACTAGTAAGTTATATATGATCTTTGTTGTGACTATCAAATATTTTAATTGGGCCTGCAGCCCCTATTACCTAACGGTATATATTTTAGCATGGCCTTATGCCAATTCCTTAACGGGACTCTCCCCTAAGTAAAATCAAAAATAATTTATATATTCCATGTTGACAAATTGTTTTAAACATCCCTCTTGCATATTATAATCTATGGTTTACTAGGACTCTATTTTTCAAAATATAATTATCTTAAAGATCCTGAGACCGCTCTGCCGTTAGTCAACTAACCTAACGGTGTATGACGTTTCCACGTGGTCTACAAGATATTTATATTTTCTAGTTTCCCTTACCATATGTTTTGCTTGAGATATATGCGTGGTTGTTTACTTTTATGCCCGTAGCATATTTAGAACTGCGTGGATGTTTAAATCAGTAAAAATGTGTTTTTCGGGATCGGCCATTGTATACCTATTTACTTTCCTTGCACTTTTATTTTCTTTTGAGAGAATTTGTAAGTGAGGAAATTTGTATTTTAAAGCCAAAGCTCGATGCAACAGCACATAGAATTGATGAAAACTCCTTCAATGGATCATGATGCCGGTCAATGTGCTTGGCTAAGTTTGCTGGACCAACCTAGCTTGACTGGGTAACAAGTGGTCCTGGCTTAGTCAATTCCCTGGCCGCGTCCGCTGGACCGCAAGGAGTCGATTCATGACTGTGTAAGCCAAAGCTCGATGCAACAGCATATGAAGACGGAGATATAGGGACCCAGTTCAGTTTGGGTTTCCGCAGTTGTATTTTTCTTTCCTTTTATGGACTGTAAACGAACTTTGGACTGTTTATTTTTGGGTATCTGGCCGATCCCCGCATTTTTACTTGTTTATTTCTTTATGCATGAATTTTTAATTTTAATTAATTCATGCTCATTTTAAATTGCGTAGATAAATGGCAAAATTGGCAAGCGTCGATTTCGAAGTCCTTGACTCTGCATGGACAAATTACCTGAGTTGGCGAGTGGACCTGAAGTTCCACCTGCGTTCGATGGCCCTCCTTGGGTCCATTTTGGCTCCTTCCTCGGCCCCCGCAGCGGCCGAAGCTTCTGCTACAACTAGCAGCAGCCCTACAACCACTGTATCCGATATAGATAAGGCGAAAGCCATAATCTACATTAGGAAACATATAGATCGGACCTTAAAGGCCGAATACTTAACGGTTGAGGATCCAAAGGACCTGTGGACAGCGCTGGAAGCTCGGTATAAACATCAAATTGATGTTATATTACCGCGTGCCAGTTATGAGTGGGAAAACCTCAGACTTCAGGACTATAAGTCCGTCGCTGAGTACAATTCTGCACTTCATAACATCACCTCACGCCTGAAGTTGTGCGGTGAAGAAGTGACAGAACAACGCATGTTGGAAAAGACATTTACCTCGTTTCACGAGAAAGATGCAATCCTCATGCAGCAGTATCGTGAACGCAATTTCACGAAATTCTCCGATCTGATCTCATGCCTACTTAGGGCAGAGCAGAATCGAGACTTACTGCTTGCAACTCATAACTTACGTCCAGCTGGCACTGCCCCTATCCCTGAAGCCCTTCACGTTTCTCCCCAGAAGTGGAAAAACAAGAGGAAGGCTAAAACACTAAAGGGAAAGCTATAATGAAGCAACCAAGAGGTGCAGCTCCCCAGACAAACAAAAACAATAAGGGAAAAAGAAATTTCACTTGGAAGCGAAAGAACACCGAGCAAGTGTCACTTCCAAAGAAGAACTGGGAGGATAAATGCCATAGATGCGGCATGACTGGCCATTGGTCCAGAAACTGCCGCACTCCTCGCCACCTCCAGGATCTATACCAGGCGAGCCAGAAGTCTCTACCTGAAACAAACTTGGCGGCTGTTCAGCCACCAACAATGTTTACTGCAAAAGACTTCGAGAACGACGACCTTCTCGATTGAACACCATCGTGTATCTATGCTTTTTAGAATTAAATGTATCTTCATCTTTTATTTGCTTAAGTACGAACTTTTATTTTCGAATGAATGTTTACATTTTCGCTCAAATAAAATTTCGTTTTTGCTTATATAGATGATGTCTGAGTGCCTAGTGGACAGTGCCTCAACGCACACAATCCTTCGCGATCATTGCTATTTTAATAGCGTAAATAAATATGACGGTCATGTTATCACAATTTCAGGACTGTCCCAAATAATCGAAGGATCTGGTGAAGCAATTATATTGCTCCCAAATAACACAAGACTTCAAATAAAAAATGCATTATTCTCTCCTAAATCAAATAGGAATTTCG
This sequence comes from Scilla litardierei, assembly GCA_030789695.1. Classification (NCBI taxonomy): domain Eukaryota; kingdom Viridiplantae; phylum Streptophyta; class Magnoliopsida; order Asparagales; family Asparagaceae; genus Scilla; species Scilla litardierei. The sequence goes on from CM061142.1 coordinate 731,918,590, forward strand.
TAAGTTTCAAAGATTTCCGTTTAAACGGATATCACTTAGAAACCAGAGATGAAAATGTCACGCCCCGCTTCCCATTATACTTGGGGCGAGGACGTGAGCGGGCCCGCTTAGGTTGGAGCGGTGAAGCTCGAACCCAATAAGCGTCTGTGAAAACACCTTTCGCAGGAACTTGCATGCAACTCAGAACAATAGAAATATTAAAGCCAACATCCAGATACAGTACACAATAATAAAAGGGCCCCAAGCATGGCCTACAACGATAGCGATACAGATAAAGTGGGTACACACCCTACAAACAACAGCGGTGAAAAGTAAATAGCTGCAGCGGTGATAATCAGCACTACTCCACGGTAGGGTGGACTTCAGGATCAGCAGAATCCTGGTCTATTGGATCACTCTGATCCAGCAACTCGTCCTCCAGATAACCTGTCTCGTAACCTGACATACATTCAAACAACATGAATGTATGTCAGCAAGGGTCTGCAAGCAGATGTCAGATGACCCAAGGCAAGATATATATAACAAGTTATATATATGGCAGTTTTACAGTAGTTAAAGGAATTTACACTAGCACGAATTTCAATGAACTGAAGCAGTTAAAACATTTATGAAGCAGTTAAAGCAGTAAGTTTCATTAGCATGGTAGTTCAGTAATAAAAATTGACATGGCAGTTGAGTAATGTAACATCAGTCTGTAATTAACTTCCATTTTCAATTATTTAACTGTGTGTGCAAGTTCGTGAATAAGATTCCCGCCGTTAGACGAATAGTAAATAAATACACCTTCAAGTGCCCCCGAAGGCGACTCGTTTACTACCGGCTAGTGCCCGGGAACCAACCCCACCCACGTGTATTTCCTGAATCACGTGCCAGGATGCTAATCCGCCATATACTGAAACACGAGTCCAGACTAGTCGCATGCGACGTAATCACATGTGACCGACGAGATTAACTAATAGCCAACGGCAGTAACATCTGGTAGCCAACGGCAACTGGTAGCCAACGGCATGTAACATCGGGAGCCAACGACATTTAACTACGGGAGCCAACGACATTTAACTACAGGAGCCAACGGCATTTAACATTCTATAAGTATCAACAGTTCTAAAATTAACCGTACATGTCCAGAGACATTACCATTCACAAAGTGTGTACATTTCGATTATTCAGGGGTCCACACACACGCACACGAGTTTAAGTCTAGCAGTTCTAAAAAGTGTGTTTGTGTCAGCAATTAAATGTACAACATCAAATCTCACAAAAACATAAAATAACTGCACGCTTGCCTGACTGGGACAGTTTGGGTTGTCCGAGTAACGGTAGGAACGTTCGCAACGTATCTGCGTCATTAAATAATAACATTTATTATAATTAACGAAAAGTGTTAAAAAATGAGAATTAACTAATTGGATCGGAAAGTTAATTATTCTAGGTATTGCTCTAAATTAAAATATACCAAATTATAAGTCGTTGGGTTACATTTTGATGGGTACTACGTTACGGTGATATTGGTTCTCTGGTTTGGTTAAACAAGTTAATGAATTAGGTTTATTGTGAGTTAAGCACACAATTAAAATAATCCCCGAACTGGGTTCACCTAATCTTATGGGGTTCACCGGATGGAGTGGTGTTTAAATTGGGTTATATAAACTGGGTACGCCTTATTTTATTCAATTTTATTACATTAACATTATTTGACCAAACCAACATGATGAAATCAATTTTACATTTAATAAACAAATCTAATAATAATTTAAGCTAATGACATGGGTTAACATGGTTAATTACATGGTAAATATTTTATTTAATAGTACTACCAACCTACTTTGACTAATGGGTAACATGTTATACTCTTACCTACTATCCTTATCCTAACTCTCTCTCTCTCTTCATTCTTTATTAGTATTACTCTTGCTGTCACTTTTTTTTAACATTATGCATTCAATTCCTTAAGCTTCCCATTAAATCCTGCCAACTCTTCACAACCTGCTAATTTTTTTCAAAAGGCCAAGCCTCTTTCACGTCATATACTGTAATCTCTCATTCATTCATTTGTTTTTTTTTAAAACTTGCAGGTACCTCTCAAAGTCTGGAAGAAGCTCACGCACCTAGGGAGATGAAGCTGGCGGCAGCTCCTGCGAGGTGGCGACAACTCAGGTGGGAGGCCGGCGGCGGGTCGGCGGTCCGGCGGGCGGCGCAGAGGGGCGGCGGCGCTGGCGGGCGGCGGCTGGGCGTGGGCGGATGAGGGGGCCGGCCAATGGTTGGAGGAGGAAGAGAAAGGAAGAAGAAGAGGAAGGAAGAAGATGGATCTTTGGGTTTAAATCTGAAATTATTTTCAGATTTGTTTCTTTTCCCTTTTCTATTTGAATCTGAATTGGTTTGTGCTGATTTGAGTTTAGTTCAGATCTGAAATTGATTTGGGTTTTTCAGATTTGGGTGTTGTGTTTGATTTCTGAAATGGAAATTGGGTTTCAGTGTGGATGTTTGATTTTTGGGTTGTATGAGGATGGTGGATTTGTTGTGTGGGGGAGATGATGATGGAGTTGGGTAGCTTGCTGAAATTGAAAGAGGGGATGGCTTTTGAGTTTCAGCTTTGACGAATTTGGTTTGGGAGTATGATTGAGTTGGGAATGATTGCGGGAAATATCTGTTGTAGGATTTTTGTTTTGCAGTGATGAAGACGGTGGGTTTTGCAGATGAAATAGAGCCTTAAGAAGCTAATTAGTCGTAGACAACATTAATGAGTTTAGGTTTGAGATTAGGATAGAATTAAATGATGTTTGTTGAATGAAATGAGGGAATGCATCTGCCTAGCCTAACGTATACGACTTCTCCTCTCCCAAATCTAAACGTGTTTGTTGAATGAATAATTAATTAATTAATTAAAAAAAATTATTAAATTATAGCAGTAATTAGTATTAAAAATAATTAATTTAAGGTAATTAAGTTTTTTTTAAAGAATTAAATTAACAAAAGTAATTAGTAAAAGAAATAACAAAAATAATTAACCAAATAATTAAATTAAAGTTTTTAATTAAACTAACGACGAAACGAGCAGAAATACAGAGTCACATACGCGCAACACGAAACATACGGTTGAAAGTCAACACGACGACTGAAGGAAAAATACCGATACACACGAACTAAAGTACGGCTAAAAATACCGGCCGTTACAGAAAATACGGTTGAATATCTGTATGTAACTCGTCAGAAAGATGACCGGAAGATCATCTGCGAACGATTCAAGGGACTCCCGTCGGGTCTCTACCAAACATACATTCAACCAATAGAAGCCAATATGACTGAGCACCAGACGTGCCAATCCTTGCCAGAGTTCGAACTCTGGCACAATAGACTTGGTCACCCTGGAACAGCAATGATGCAACGCATCATCTCTGAATCCCGTGGACACAAATTGAAGAACATGAAGATTCTTCAAAAGGGTGAATTTCCATGTCTCCCTTGTTTCAAGGGAAAACTTATAACGAGACCATCCCTCCTGAAAGTGGGATTAGAGTCTCCTGGCTTCCTTGAGAGAATTCATGGTGACATTTGCGGGCCTATTCACCCCTCAAGTGGCCCATTTCGGTACTTCATGGTACTGATTGATGCATCAACCAAATGGTCTTATATGTGCCTCTTGTCCACCCGCAACCTAGCTTTTCCAAAGCTATTGGCACAAATAATAAGGTTGCGTGCTCATTTCCCCGATAACCAAATCAAGAAACTACGTCTTGATAATGCGGGAGAATTTACTTCACAAGTCTTCGAAGACTATTGCCGGGCAACGGGTATTGAAGTTGAACATCCTGTAGCACATGTTCACACCCAAAACGGATTAGCTGAGTCCCTTATAAAGAGACTCCAATGGATTGCACGTCCATTGCTTATGCAATCCCAGTTGCCTGTGGATGCTTGGGGGCATGCTATTTTACATGCCGCATCACTTATTAGGATAAGACCCTCTGGAGGTCACACTTTATCCCCGATGCAACTAGCATACGGCGCACCTCCGGATATCTCTCATTTGAGAGTGTTTGGTTGTGCGGTATATGTCCCAATAGCACCACCGCAGAGGACCAAAATGGGTCCCCAGCGTCGTCTAGGTATATATATTGGGTTTGATTCGTCCTCTATTATCAGATACCTTGAACCCCTGACGGGTGACGCATTCAAGGCACGTTTTGCAGACTGTGAATTTAATGAGAAATTTTTTCCAAAACTGGGCACACAGTCTAAGAAGCCAGAAGCTTCTGAGACCATTAGTTGGGACCAGAAGTCTTTGTCCCTATATGATCCGCGTACTAATCTGTGTGAAGATGAGATCCTGAAGATCCTTCACATCCAGAATACAATACATCTTTTACCGGATAAATCCACGGACAACCAGAAGATTGTCCGTTCACACGTCCCTGCTGCCAATACGCCAGCTAGGATTGACATCCCCATAGATGGATGCAGCCCACCGGCAGCAGAATTGGTTGTACCTCAAATGAAAAGAGGACGCCCACCAGGTTCAAAAGATAAAGTTCCTCGAAAGAGGAAGACTCCTGGCGATACTAAGATTATCCCTCCACAGGATGCTGAGCTCAGACCAACTACTTCTCCCCTCCTGATTTCCCCAGCAGAGGAAACAATAGGAGAAACATCATTAAATTTTGTACGTACTGGAGAAGTACTGGACAGAAATAGCATAGTCGACGACGACGATTTTGCGTTCGATATTGCCGTTCACGTCACTGAATTTGACTATGACGTCGAACCACGATCTCTAGCGGAATGTAAACGCAGAGATGATTGGCCAAAGTGGGACGAGGCAATAAGAGTAGAGCTGGACTCACTCTTGAAACGCAAAGTCTTTGGACCAGTAGTCCAAACACCAGTAGGTGTAAAACCTGTGGGATATAAGTGGGTTTTCATAAGAAAAAGAGATGAAAATAATGTGATCGTTCGCTATAAGGCACGCCTTGTAGCCCAGGGATTTTCCCAAAGACCGGGGATTGATTACGAAGATACGTATTCCCCGGTCATGGATTCGATCACCTTCCGATTTTTAATCAGCCTAACTTCTCTGGAAAGCCTAGAAATGCAGCTCATGGACGTTGTGACTGCATATCTATATGGCGATATAGATAAAAATATCTATATGAGACTTCCTGATGGGTTTAATCTACCCCCCAGAGATGAAAGAGATACCTCGGGACATATTCTCTGTAAGGCTACATAGATCATTATATGGTCTAAAACAATCGGGCAAGATGTGGTATAACAGACTAAGTGATTTTCTTGCACAGCAAGGATTCACGAATAACGAAGTCTGCACGTGTATCTTTATCAAAAGAACGGGAACAGGATTTGTCATCATAGCTGTATATATAGATGACTTAAATCTCATAGGATCTCCTGCAGAGATCAAAGAGATATCTGAAAGCCTTAAACATACTTTTGAAATGAAAGACCTAGGCAAAACAAAGTATTGTCTTGGCTTACAGATAGAACACCTAAGAGGTGGAATCCTATTACACCAATCTAATTATACAAAGAAACTTCTACGCAAGTTTCATATGGATAAATGTCATCCTTTAGGTACTCCTATGGTCGTAAGATCACTAGATGTACATAAGGACCCCTTCCGGCCATTGGAAGAGGGGGAGGAGATACTGGGTCCTGAAGTACCATACCTCAGTGCCATTGGAGCACTTCTATATCTGGCTAACTGTACGCGTCCCGATATAGCGTTTACAGTTAATCTACTAGCCAGACACAGTGCTGCGCCCACAAAGCGCCACTGGAACGGAGTAAAGCATCTTCTGCGATACCTTCAGGGTTCCATTGATCTTGGACTTTACTACCAGAGAGGTGCCTCCCCCAAATTGTTTGGTTATGCTGATGCAGGTTATCTCTCTGATCCGCACACGGCAAAATCTCAAACAGGTTTTGTATTTACCTACGGAGGTACTGCTATCTCTTGGAGATCGGTAAAACAAACCACTACTGCTACATCTTCCAACCATGCAGAGCTCATCGCGATCCATGAGGCGAGCAGAGAATGTTTTTGGCTACGCTCCGTCGTCCAACACATCCTCCAATCCACTGGCCTGAAGACCAGTGATCTGGAGCCTACTGCCCTATTTGAAGACAACGCCGCATGCATTGCTCAGCTTCAGAAGGGCTACATCAAAGGCGACAGGACAAAACACATTTCTCCCAAGTTTTTCTGGACGCACGAGCAGAAGAACGACAAGCAGATTGAAGTTCGACAGATCCAGTCATGCAACAACTTAGCTGATCTTTTTACTAAGGCATTGCCTAAATATACTTTTGTAAAGCTTGTAAAGAACATTGGTATGCGACAGTTGAAAGACCTGCAAGCCTGAAGCTTGTACGGATCAGGGGGAGTAACATGTGGGTTGCACTCTTTTTCCTTAAGCTGTTGGGTTTTCCCACTGGGTTTTCCACAGCTAAGGTTTTAACGAGGCAAACACACTTACTCTGGATCCAGAAGTATCCACCCCTTGCCTCAGTAGCTGAGACCGAAGTGATGAATGTGTAAGGGGGAGTGTTATGAATGAGGGAGGCCTTTGGCCTCCCCTCCTTCATTACCCATTCATTAGGCCCCCATTACTTAGAGTAATGGGGACCCTTGGTCTCCTAGAGGCTTTTGGCCTCCCCACTATGAGATATATAAATAGAGCACCATGGCTCTTAGCGATGGTGACTTATTCTTTTGTTAAGAAATCTTGTCTCTTTCTCTCTTGAGTCCTATTACTCTCTAACAAAATGAAAAATATTGTTATTGTCATTAAATCACAATTAGTGTGAAACTTTGCATCAATTTAAATCTTTCAGTGCATTTCACTACATGAAAACTTTGTATATATTACAATTAATGGGGTTATTGTGATTTAATGGGAAACTTTGAATGAATTTAAAGAAAGAAACATTGTTATTACCATTAAATCACAATTAATGCGAAAATTTTATTCAATTTAAATCTTTCTGTGATATCACTACAATGACACTTTATATATATCGCAATTAATGGATGCCAGTGAATTAATAATGGCTGGGGTTGGTACCCATGAACAAAATTGCCAAGTGAATTAACAATGGCAGGGGTTGGCAACCCCGGTCAAAATTGACAGTGAGTTAATAATGGCATGTGTTGTCAACCACAGCTATTTTTGTGTGAAATTAACTTTGACGCTGACATGACAAAAGTTACTCGATTTTAGTAAATATTTTTTAATTTGGTGGATATTCGTATTTATTTTTAATTTTAGGCTTTTTTCCAATAATTTGTCCAATTCACAATCGATCTAGATTTGTTTTTGAACAAAATTTTCGGAAAACACCATAAATTTATGGTCCATGGACATTTTTTTAATATTGGAACTATAGTGGAAGGGCGCGGCAGCAATTTGGACGCAACAAGGCAGCCGCACTCTCCAGTGGCAATTCTGTAATATTTAGGATCCAAGGACATTTTCGTAATATTGGAAAAAATCAGTACGATATGTATGGGGCTATGGTAATTAGATGTTTATGTTGAATTTGGTGAAGAATTGATTGAGAATAGGATTAGAACTCTTAGATTAGTGGGAGAGTTCGGCTTTTTCTCGAATTGAAGCTTGTGAGAGTGGTCCTCTTCTCTCTGTATTTCCCTCTTTTATCAATAAAAATCCTATCTTTTCCCAAGTCCTTTAATTTCTTCACCAAGTCTCTCGCAAATCCTATCACAATCCTTTTCATGTTATAGAGTAATTTCAAAGCACTCAAGTTCTTTAGGTCTGAGGGATACAAATGTTTGGTGTAGAAATATGAACCAGATCTACAACAGCGATGTAGTTACTCGGGAAAAGTTGGAAATTCCCATAAGATCTTGTAAAAATTATAAATTGAAAATTACTTAGCTTTTCGTCATTTTTTTCGGTTAATTTGTGAATCTGAAACCAATACTGGAAATCATTTCTAATTTCAGGAAAAAATAAACCAAAGGTTTTATGGATGCGTAATCAGTTTTAGAGTATTGGATGTTTGCATGACTTAATTTTTATGTAGCTGCGAAGAAAGAAATGTGGTAATGTTAGAAAATGAAATTATACATAAAGGGATTTCATATTGTTCTGTCTTCCCCCTTTTCCGCCTTTTTTGGTTGTTTTATGTACTATTGGAAATGTCATGAACCACCATCTCACTTGTGATTACCTAGTGAAAAAAATCCTTGATTCTCGCGTTCCTAGTGAACGGGACAATGAACTTTTCGTGCACATTTGATGTTTAGGGCCTGCTCTTTTTTGTGAAAGTGGAGTTTTGAGAAAGTTGTGAATAGTGTTGGGGAAAGTTGGGTATTGTGTTTTTTTGTTGGAAAGTGGGGTTGGAAAGTGGAGTTGAGAAAGTTGAGTGTGTTTCGAGGTGTTTTCTCACCACTGATTAATAGATTGAAGGTCCGGGGGTCGTCGCGGTCATGTGGGATGCATGCGGTCTCCGGGGTCGGTTGTCCGAGCATTCGCTAGGACGGAAACACGCGGATCCGTGCGTCGATGTGTCAAAGGGTAGCTTCGACAGAACGATGGCTTCCTGGAACGATCGGCTGAACGAGCCTGTGGCTTGAGAGTGCTCGGACCCGGACTATGGGACGCCGAAGGGTAGCTTCGGCTGGTTGTCGTCTCTTCTGACCTGCACGGATGAGAGAACTCGTCAGGTGGGTCGGACTTTGGTTCCGACCAAGTCCCCTTTGATGCCTAAGTCAGCACTTGTCTGAAAGATACTCGGTGGGATCGAGTATGGTTCACGGAGAGACCAATACGCGAGTACTCGGGTCGAGCTGTGGAGGAGAAATGTGTGAAGTGGAAGAAAGGTCTTGGAGAGGTGGAATACCTGATGTTTGAGTATTTAGGATTCGATTCGTTGGCGTTTCGTCTTTTCGGCCTCTTATAGGAGTTTGCATGTTAACGCCTTTATGGCGTCCCGTCATCTCGCCCTTCCTGTCCGTCCGATTTGGTCTCTTCAAGGGGCATGAAGGCGGTCGTGATGGCGCATTGACTGGGGTTCAAGGCGGGCACGATCTGGGGAGCGGTTTCCTCAATCGTGGAGGGTCAGCAGTTTCCCCGACGTTGGCTTTGAGCTGCCGCGATTCGATACGGTTTAGGCCCAACCCCCGGCCGTGGGTTTGGCCTGCTCCGTTTTGGGGGTTGTATCAATTGCCCTCCATCGCTCGGGCCATTCGGATCTTGACAGTTCGGTCCGAGGGATGTGATTCGTGTGGATTTAACAGGCGCATCAGTCGAGGTAACACATTAAATGAAGGCTATCATGGCGCTGTGAGCCAGGAATTCTCCCGCCATTTGGAAGTGGGATTCGAAGGGCCGCCTTCAGGGAGATGTTGATGCGTGTCCTTTTTTGGATGGTCTGGATTTGGAGCTGCCCTCCATATAAAAAGTCATGGTTTTGGGGTTCCTTCCGTGCTTCCAGATTTTGCTTTCGATTCCTCTCATTGTTGCTGAGTTTTTATCTGTCTCCTTTTCGACATCCTCTTCTTTAGCTTTCGCAAGGTAACTCCTTTTCCTACTTCCGTTTTGCCTTGTTTAATGGCGAGGGCGCTGAGAATAGGAACTTCGTCGCCTGATACCAATGATTTCGTCGCGGTCGTCAGGGCGTTCTCGTCTCGTGAGAAGGGTAAGGGCTTGCTATTTGAGGATCTGATCCAGCGAGGGAATCCTTCCGGAGCTGAGGGATCCGAGGTTCCTCCTGCGATTCTTGAAGCTGCCTCTACTGTCTCGTATTCCACCGCCGAGAGAGTCAGGACAGCATATCTTTCTTACCCGTATGGGGTTCGCGTCCCGTTCCAAGACGAGGGGATCTGTTTTCCTGGGGCCCGTGAGATAGACGTGTATGTCGAGATGTTTCGAATGTGGTTTCGCTTCCCTTTTCATCCCTTCATTATCCAGGTTTTGGAATTTTTGCAAGTGTCCTTGTGTCAGCTGACCCCGTACTCGGTTTCGGTTTTGGTCGACTTTGTCGTAATCTACCATCTATACGGGCTCAAACCGTCCTTGTTGTTCTTCTTCTATTTCTACAAAATTAGGGATGTCTCCTTGGTGAAGTGGCTCCACATTGATGTTAGGAGGGGCATGGAATGTCTGCCGAGCTTCCCCCACTAGGTCGGTCATTGGAAGAACGACTATATTTTCGTCACTTTCCCGGGGACGCCCAAATTTTAACTAGCTGGGGAAGCTTGGGCGCATACGAGTTGGCGCTGGACCTCTCAGAGGCTGATCGAGCCACGGTTAAATTCCTGACGGCCCTGCCCAGGCGGGGGAGATTGGACTGGCCTTTGTTGGACGATCTCCTCCTCAAGAGCGTCTTGTGGTCCCCCCGGTAAAGGCACTCTTTAGACTTCGTCCTTCTACTTGGCTTACCATGATTCTCCTTTTTTGCAGGAATGGCGGGACAGGAGTTCAACCATCCTTACGACATGCATCAACTCATCCGTCGGGGTGCTCGGGGCTCTCGGGAAAGCTCTTTTGGCCATGCGCCGCGCCGCACGGAGGAGGCGATCCTTGCAGCTAAGCCACCGATCGGGACGTTGAAGATGGTGGATGCACCCTCGACTGCAGGCTCTTCCCCTGTCGTGATGGGTCCGATCGAAGCCCTCTGAGTTTAGCTCCGGCCTCGCCTCTGTAGGTTCTTCTCCCGCTGCGGCGGGCCTAGTTGACGCTCTCGCCGATCCGGTCCTTGGTGAAGGGGCCTCGGCTGGTCCCAGGCAGAACATTGCCGCGCTGACCGGAGGTCAGGGGCCGAGGAGGAGGCGTTCTTGCCCGGCTTCTGATAGGCCCTCCAGAAAGACAAAGGGGGATAGCCGTTCCTAGGCGGTGCGTCCCTCGTCGGTCGCCTCACAGGGAGGCCCCAAGGCCTTGGGGGAGTCTTCTCTCCCCTTCAGGTTGAGCATACCCCGGTCGGGGCGGGGCGGGCACTGTCTGTGTTCGGGCCGATCTTGACGCCCAGTCCGGAGGGTCAGGTTTTACTGACCGTGACGTGGCTGTCCGGTTGACACAGAGCTCCGCACTGTCGGGGGACCTCTCTCTCTTTGAGAGGGTCCACTCCAAGAGCCTGGTGGACTGCATGGTGTGGCAGATTCAGTAGGTAGGTTTCTTTCTTCTCTCACTCCCATCTTGTTTAGTTCGACCTTCATCCCTTTCGTCTCGCAGGCGTCCTCGATAGCCGTAGAGGTGCAGCGTCACTCGGAGTGAGTTGCCGAGGTCGAGGCGACGCTTGAGCGGGAGCGCTTGAGGGCCGAGGCCGCCGATCGAGCGGCCAATGAGGCTCGCGAGGAGTTATGCTCTCACTCCACAAGGCTACTAAGCTCACGTCGGAGGTGGAGAAGTTGAAGGAGGCGTCGACGGCCGCTGACGTCTCTCGGGTTGCCGCCGAAAGGTCTGCTGAGGAGGCCGAGGAGGTTGTCCCTCGTTCGGAAAGCGCACGGGAAGGAAAGTGCCGAGCTTTGCTCCGAGATCGGTTCCCTGCGGCGAGCGGATCCCCAGCGGCTTGTTGATGAAGTCGTGAGGGGTTACGAGGACGTCCTCGGCCCGAGGATTTCAAAGTCCTTGGAGGGATTCTTGGCGTACGCAGAGCGAGATAGGCAGATGCTCCTTCGTTCCTCCGCTACCCCCGACCAGCTTCCCGGGACGGGTGACGTCGCTGAAGCAACTGGGGGGAGTTCCTTCCGTGCTCCCGCGCCGTAGGCGGTCATGGTGGGTTTCCTTTTGTTTTCTCCCCTTATTTGTAACAAACCAGATGAATAATAAAAAATTTCACCTTTTTGGTATATCCGTTGTGTTTGTGCGTTGTCGTGTTGTCTTTGTTTTGTCGTTGCCCCATCTTTTCGCCACTCGTGTCGAGGTCGGTCGGCAGCTCGGGCTGTGGAAAGGGTTTCTTGAGGATGCTTTTTGACTGGTTGGGATTGATGGTGCGATCAGTCCGCCCGGGGTGCCGTCCATTGGTCTAAGTTAGATCGCACGGTCGCCCCATTGCGGAAATTGCCCCCGCCTTCGTGGTCGATTCGTAATCGGCCTACTGGGGGACCTGCCCTAATGCTTACGGTTGATTGAGTGATCGTCCTGCTGGGGGAGTTGTCCCGACCTTATAGTCGATCGATTGATCGGCTTGCTGGGGAGTTGCCCCCAGCCTTATGAACGATCGAGAAATCGGCCTGCTGGGAGAGTTACCCTAGCCTTACGGTCGACGGGTCGGTCGGTCGGCTGGGGAAGCTATCCCCAGTCTTATGGTCAACGGGTCGACCGGCCGGCTGGGGGAGCTATCCATAGTCTTATGGTCGATCGAATGATCGGCCTGCTAGGGGAGTTGCCCCCAGCCTTTTGGTCGATATATGGCCGACCTGCTGGGGGAGTTGCTCCCAGCCTTACGGTCGACAGATTGATCGGTCAGCTGGGGGAGCTGCCCCCAGTCTTATGGTCGATCGAATGATCGACCTGTTGGGAAAGATGTCCCAGCCTTACGATCGATATGTGACCGGCTTGCTGGGCGAGTTGTCCACAGCCTTACGGTCGACAGGTCGGTCAGCCATCTGGAAGAGCTAGCTCCAGTCTTATGGTCAATCGAATGATCGGTCTGCTAGGGGAGTTGCCCCCAGCCTTACGGTCGATATGTGGCCGGCCTGCTGTGGGAGTTACCCCCAGCCTTATGGTCAACGGGTCGGTCGGCCATTTGGGGAAGCTACCCACACATCAGCCAAGGACATGGTGTCCACTCCCCAGGCCCGAGCTAAGAGATTCCAGAAGGGCCTGGACATCGATATCTGTGCTAAGCTGGTTGGTTTCAAACTAAAGACCATGCCGATGTGCTCTCCACGGCTCGAGAGTACAAGTATGTACAGCGGGAGCGAGCACGGGAGCACCCGGTGGCTGCTTGACGCCGACCACCTCCATCCTCGACAGTTTCTGCAGGGCAGCATAGCCACCCTCATGCTCCCACTAGACAGCTCCACATGCCTATGCAGCAGACACAGTTTAAGAGACATGCACCACCCCATCAACCCCGACGACCCACTCATATCTGCCACTACTGCAACAAGTTGGGTCATATCAAACCAGAATGCCAACTTTATCTAAACTTGTGTTTGGTCTGTGGTGCCAAAGATCACACTGCGAGAGATTGCCTGTGTAGGGGACAAAGACTAGCTGCACATGCCAAGACTAATGCACCAGTTTCTGCTCCAACTCATGCATGAAATAATCAGCGCATGGCTCAACTTCCACCTAAAAGCAAAAGGTGTATCAGTAGGCGAGGCCTCAGGCTCATTCGACATCTAAACTTCAGGTTTTCACTATGAATGCGGAAGAGGCAGAGGCCACTGGCCAAGTTATCACTGGTACGTAGTTTACAGTTTTGACGTTCTTTTTATGTTTTCATACATTAGTATATGTATGCTTAGACTTAGTATCCGTGACTGTAGGTATTATACTAGTTGCCAGTAGACCCGTCCTCGCCTTATTTGACTCAGGAGCTTCACATTGCTTCATGTCTAAGCGGTTTGTCGATCAACATACCATTCCTGTTTCGCCCCTTGATTCTTGTTGGGACGTTAACACGGGCAGTGGAGTACTGACAATTACTAGTGCATGTTTTTCCTGTCTTGTGGAAATATGCGGACACAAACTGCCAGCGGATTTTATTGTCATCGACATGCTAAGTTTCGACGTCGTTCTCAGGATGGATTGGTTGGTGGTCCACTTCGCCACGATTGAATGTAGCAAAGGAAGAGTGGTGTTCGATATGCCAAACCAACCCAGATTTAAATTTGTCAGAACGAAGAATCCAGCAAGGTTTAGAGCTAAACCGACAACAGCAACTGCCATGGATATTGAGATAGAGAAGCCAGAGGTTGTTCGAGAATTCCTGGAAGTATTTCCGGATGAACTTACTGGGTTACCTCCAGACCACCGAGTTGAGTTGCAATTGAGCTAGTGCATGGTACCCAACCTTATTCTGGACAGCCTTATCGCATGTCACCATTCGAATTGTACGAAGTGCGGATACAGTTAGATGATCTCTTGAAGAAATGGCGTATACGTCCCAGTGTGTCTCCATGGGGCGCTCCAATATTATTGGTGAACAAGAAAGATGATCCAAACGGATGTGTGTAGATTACATGGAACTAAACAAGCTCACTATAAAGAACAAGTATCACATTTCCCATATGGACAACTTATTTGATCAGCTTGGGGGAGCAGGTGCCTTTTCTAAATTGGACTTGAAGACTGACTATCATCAGTTGAGGGTCAAGAAAGAGGATGTGCATAAGATAGCATTCAACACCATGTACGGACACTACGAGTTTCTGGTGATGCCGTTTGGTGTGACTAATGTATCAGCGATATTCATGAATCTCATGCACCAAATATTATAAGCGTATCTAGACAAGTTCGTAGTGGTGTATCTGGACGACATATTTGTATACTCGAAGAATGCATAGGAGCATGACGGGCATTTGAGAACGGTCCTAGAGACATTGAGGCGGAGCAAGTTATATGTTAAGTATAGTAAGTGCGAGTTCTGGTTGAACAAGGTGGTATTTTTAAGCCACGTGGTTTCAGGAGAAGGAATCTCTGTGAACCCAATAAAGGTTGCGGCAGTTTAAAACTGGCCGGTCCTTAAGACAGTATCAGAGATTTGAAGTTTCTTGGAACTAGCTGGTTACTACAGGAGGTTCATCAAGGATTTTTCGAGGATCGCAGAGCTCATGACACGGTTGACAAGGAAGGATGTGATGTATGTGTGGTCAAAGGCTTGTATGCTTTTCAAGAACTGAAGAAGTGATTGACGACAACGCTGATATTGGACATTCCAGATCGGATGAGAGACTTTGAGGTGTTTTGCGACGCGTCTGGCAAAGGTCTTGGGTGTGTTCTTCATCAGCATGGATGCGTTGTCGCTTATGCTTCGAGGCAATTGAAGAATTACGAGAAGAATTACACCACTCATGATCTTAAGTTGGTTGCAGTAATTTTTGCCTTGAAGATTTGGAGACATTTTCTACTTGGGGAGCGAGTGAAGATATATACGGATCATAATAGCTTAATATACATCATCACGCAGAAGGAACTGAATCAGCAACAACGGAGATGAGGCAGATTACAACATTGACCTGCAGTACCATCATGGGAAGGTCAATATGGTGCATGATGCATTGAGCCGGCTTCCAGGAGTGATGACAATTACGACGCAGTGGAGGCTACAACAGGAGATCCGTGAAATGGAAATAAATGTGGTGTTACCTGGATTAACCACGTCATTGATGAACATGGAGATACAATCGACGCTGGTAGACAGGATCAAGGCCGCTCAGGCAGGAGATGCAAAGCTTCAACGGATCAGGAACATGGTATTGGCGGGACAGAGACCAGAATTTCAGATACATGCAGATGGGTCCCTGAGCTATGGAAGTAGAATATGCGTACCTTTATGTGATGTCAGAGAAGAGTTATTAAAGGAAGCACAGTTCCCCGTACTCCATCCATTCAGGAGGCACCAAGATGTACCAAGATACACGACGAAATTACCGGTGGCATGGGATGAAGAGAAGCGTAGCGCAAAGTGTGGCTAGATGCATGGTATGCCAGCATGTGAAGGCTGAACATCATCGCATTACCGGTTTGTTACAGCCCCTGCCCATCCCTGAGTGGAAGTGGCACCATATCACGATAGACTTCGTGACGGGACTTCCAAAGAGCAAAAATCAACATGATGCATTTGGGTGATCGTTGATCGATTAACCAAGTTGGCTCATTTCATTCCTTTTAGGGTTGGACAATCTACAGAGACTCTTGATAAGAGATGCTGGAAGAAATTGTAAAATTACACAGGGTCCCAGTGAGTATCGTGTCAAATAGGGACACCCGTTTTACTTCGCACTTCTGGAAGAGTCTACATGAGAAGTTGGGTTCACAATTGAAATTTAGCACAACATACCACCCTTAGACGAACGGGCAATCAGAGCGTACTATTCAGCTTTTGGAGGACATGTTACGAGCATGCATATTAGATTTCAAAGGGTCGTGAGAAGACCATCTCCATCTCGTAGAATTTGCCTATAACAACAATCATCAGGAGAGTATTGGAATGGCGCCGTTTGCAGCTATATATGAAAGAAAGTGTCGTTTACCTTTGAGCTGGGACGACATCGGGGATCGAGAATTGGTTGGGCTTGAGATGATTGTGGAAGCAGTGGATGTGGTACGATTTATCAGAGAAAGGCTACATGTGGCACAAGCCCGTTACAAGCACTGGGCAGATGCAAAGAGACGACATTTGGAATTTCAGCTTGGAGATCATGTCTTTTTGAAGATTCACCCAATAGAGGCATGATTCGCTTTGGTCGCAGAGGAAAATTTAGTCCACAGTATATTGGACATTCAATATACTCGAGCGTGTGGGCGAGGTGGCATACAAACTTGCACTGCCTCCATCTCTGGAATGGTGCATAACGTGTTCCACATAATCAAGCGGTGGGAGTATGTGGGAGACCCGACTCATGTGGTCGATCATTTAGAGATCATATGTGACCGAATCTGAGGTATGAACATCAACTAGTAGAGATTATTAATCATCGACAGAGAGCACTCAGAAACAAGATTGTGGATTTGGTCAAAGTGATGTGGCGTCGCGACTCGCCAGGAGAGGCTACGTAAGAGCGAGCAGAAGAGTTGAAGGAGCAGTATCCGTACTTATTCACCGATTAGTGTTTTCTTTGAATTCCGAGGACAGAATTTCTTTGAAGGTGTATAAGGTGCAATGGCCCATAAGCCCACAATAGCCGGGCCCAAATTCTTTCCCCGTTTCATTTAATAAGGCCCCCCCACTTATCTTTATCTCTCTCCATCGCACGAGCCCGTTCCCTTTATCATTCTCCCCTTCGCCTACGAGCAGCAGCGACGAGCCAAAATTCCATCACACAAGCGGCCCACTTCATTCATTCGATTAGTTCGCCCGAGCCCAGCAACTCAATCCCTCGATCCCTTCTTTCTCTCGACGAGCGGCATCGATTGTTAGGGTTTTCGAAACCCTAGCTTATCCGTTAACGCGTCTTATCCGTTGACGCGTGATCTCCTCATAAGAGATTCTCGGTGGTTTTGAATCCCGAACCACGTGCGATAAGTTTTCCTCTCCTATCCTTATCCCATTCTATTTATACGAGATGGTTTTAGCGTTTTTGCCATGCAAAAATTACATCTCTCTTCAAAAACTTACGATTTCTGCTCTTGCAACTTTGGCTTTGCTCCTAGGGCTTCGATTTTGCTCTGAGGTTTCCAGATCTTGCTCCTGAGGCTACAATTTGCTCTGGGGCTTTCAGATTTACTTCTGGGGTTTCGGATTTCTTGTTTCTCTTGTGCAAAGTTCGTTTCAGGTAGATTCGATCCCTATTAAGCTTTTAATTATTTATTTTTCAGAGCTGAAAATGATTATTCATGAGGTTTTTAGAGATGATTTATCCTCCGATGAAATCGTTTGGCACCACCTCTAGTCTCACGGCGCCTTAGCGGTTGTTCGCTATTTTCATTTAGACCCTTGCGTTTGATTTTTTTGGTTGTGGTTGGCCGTCGAGGTGGATGGCTTGGCCGTGGGTGGTCGGTTGGTTGGCTTTTTGGCTTTCCCTTTTGACGACGGTAATTGTCGTGGGTTGTCGGTTATCGCTTGCTGTTTTGGGATGTACATACTTGCTCTTTTAGCCATGTTACTTGTTTTACTTTGTTGATTTACTGCCGCATGCTTGCTGGATTTTACCCAGTTTGCCTGCAGTCCGTGTCCTGTTGCCTGTAGTTATTTGGGTCCCTTCTGCATGCAGTTTTCGTGTTTGTTAGCTTGCTGTTTGAGTCCTAAATTGCTTGTTCATTTGTGCTCAGTTGTCTGCAGTCTGGTTGTCTGTTTGCATGATGTTGGGTTCTTATATGTCTCGTTTGAGTTTTGTTTTCATATAATGTTTGGGTCCATGTTATCCTGCCGTTTGCAGTTCTGATTTACATGCCGCTGGGTCCTTTATACCTGTTGTCTCAGTTCCAGTTGTAAGTTGTTTGGTCTTGTTGCTGGATTGAAGTTCAGTTCATGTCTGCTTGTTAAAGTTGGATCATGGTGCTTGCTACTCGTGTTGTTTGCTTGCGGTTTGAGGGGTCTGTTTGCATGCGGTTTCACCTTATACATTCACCTTATACATTCAGTTCTGTTTGACCTTATAAGTTCATTTTAGGTAGTTATTATAATGTTTTCGGCCTAAATTGTTATCCTCTTTTATGCAAATCTTGGTCTGAGCAACCCCTCTAGGCAGGTAGACCACAACCCATAAAGGTGCCAACATGAATCTGATTCATTTATAGTTTTTTCTTTATCTTTTCAATTTCTTTTCGTAGATTTTCATTTTTTTTCCTTTTAATTCCGCTATTTATATTGTGTCTTTTATTCATATGTTTGAAAGTGCTTCTGGCAATTGTTGGACTGATTTGTTAAACGGATAATTATTCTTGAATGTTAATTGGACATGCGTATCTAACTATTAATTCCACTAAATTATATGCTTAGGGGTTATGCAATGAGATTATCCAATGATATTGGTACGGCTGTTTTCTTGCAGAAGACATGACAATTCTGAACATAGATTTGCATAACTATCTAATTATCTAATTTAGAGGACAACTACTTGAACATGATACCTGCCACCCTAGAACTAAAACTACACTTGACATCACGGGTTTGGGGTAACTTATAATTGAGGGAGTGCGGGAGCGATTGAAGCCATGCTTATGGCCCATATCTGGGTGGATGTCCTTTTTTGGATCCTGATTTCTCGGTACAGTTGACCTTTATACTCGACCCATGATAGCAATCTACTTTATTAAATAAATTAATTAACTGTTAAATATGTATTCAATCTACTTTATTAATGGTGGTTCAATTCCATCAGGTGACACACAGCTTGAAGAGGAGGCTTTGCAGTATAAGGAGTCCGATTTTCCGGTTTAGAACGCTGATTTCTGAACTTTCGTGATATTATGAGAGTTTTTTTATCTTTCTCTTAGTTAATTTCTTTTAGTATTATTTAGTTGAGCGATGTAGTTTCTTTTCCTGCTTAGACAATGCAATTCTTTTTCAAGGTTGAAATAAAATGAGTATTCACTTTCTTTTATAAATATTTCCTGTTTATTACTATATTGACTTTACTGGTAATTGCAAGACCTGCAAAATTATTGTGAGTGTGACGGTATCCGTGTCTGGGGCGTTACATTGGGAAAGATCTGTATCAAAACGGTAGATCACACACATGAGGTGAAAATCCTCTCCTAAAACCACGGGAGGAGCGCCCGAGAAAGAAGAGCATGTGAGAGCCTTTGTCGACCTTTAGGGGGCGGCAACCCATGGGCGGGTCGCCCAGGGGCTCGGAGCCTTGGGCGACCTTCCACATGTCTGTGGGCCCTGGAGCACAGGAGAGGGGCCCACTGGGGCACATCGACAGTTTTCGACGTGTGGCTGCACTTTTGGGAGCTTTAGCTACATTTGTGACCATTATCAGGACTTCAAGGAGGGTGGTGGAGACCTTAAGTGGTCTGGCAACAATGGAGGAGGCCTGCTAGGCTACGACTGGACCACGAGAGGCCAACTATGGGGCTGTGGTCCATGGGACAACAGAGGGGGCCGGCGATAACCAACAGGAGGCGGTTGGCCTTTCGTGACAATGACGACAGCAGGGGAGGGTTCCAAGTTTTTGACGATGATGGAGGGTTTCATGGTAAGAACCCTTATGGATGAGTCCATCAGACAGAGAGATACTTCACCGTGAACTGTCTGACTAATGCGGAGAAGTTGATGGCAACATGTATATGCCTGGATGGAAAGGCATTGGCCTGGTATTAGTGGAGAGAACAAAGGCATCCTATTCGTTAATAGAGGGAGTTTAAGGATTGCTTGCTGGACCGATTTCGAGACACTCAAGTGGAAGATCTACACGAGCAGCTTCTTACCCTCAAACATGAGGGCACCGTCAGAGGCTACAGGGAGAGGTTCGAGATGCTCTCGGGTCAGGTGAGGGTGATATTTGAAGTGCTGTTAGAGGCAAATTTCATAAAGTGGCTTAGGGTTAAGCTCCGCATACTAAGGTCGTAAGGTCGATGGAGCTTCGGAAAACGATGGAGCTGGCCCAGATGGTGAAGGACAAGAATAATACGAAGCATGCTGCCAATGGAGCAATGAACATGGTCACCTCCCGCATCAGTGACACTATGGAAGTACAAAAGTTTCAGCCAGCAACGTGTCAGACATGCCATGAGAATATCAATGAGCCCCAAACCGACAGCAGGTTCAAGCGTCTCACGGAGGTGAAGATCAAGAACAAACGGACCAAGGGTTTATGCTTCCGATGTAACGAGAGATTCGGGCCGGAACATCACTATCGAGATCGCGCTCTCCAAGTTTTGATGGTTAGAGATGATGAATGCACAATAGCTGAGGAGGAAGAGACATGAGGAAACGAGCACTCTCATTTGGAGTAGCATGTCCCATGGATTCATAACACCACCTTGAGAACAAGGTAGTCTTTCGGGGTGGAGTAATATTGGACTCGTAGTGTAAGGGGGTTGTGGCAATTTGGACGCAGCAAGGGCAACGATATAGCAACGGTGAGGGAAGGTTATCCAATGGCAATTCTGTAATTTTTAGGTCCGGGGGCATTTTTGTAATATTGGTCGATCAGCTTATTATTTGCATGGGGGCTGGGGTAATTGGGGGATATGCAGAATTTGAAAGAGAGTTGAATAGAGATTAGAAGTAGAAACCCTAGATTAGTTGGAGAGCGACATTCCTCTTGAATTGAGGCCATTGGGAGAGCAGTCCTTAGAGGCCAGCTATCTTGTATCCCCACTTTCATCAATAAACACCCTATTTTAATCCCCAAATCCCTAGAAAATCCCATCATAGTACAAATAAAATGAAGTTAAAACCTTCGTGTAACAAATACATAGCTTTCTAATCCAGCAATTAAATCAAGAACAGATAAATGCCTAATCTGATACACCGTGTGATGTGTATGAAGCAGTTTCACATGTTTCTGTGGCGTTTAGGTTTTTGTTAACTTAATCGTAGTATCCCTCTTATGTCTAATGTTCAGTTTATATGTAAAGTGAGACATGGATTGATGTATTTTGACATGTGATATTGGGAACTTTTTAAAAGCCAACATTGTTCCAGCACAGGTTTTTGGTTTCTCGAAAGCTGACAGCTCTAGAGGTGCTATGTGGTGGGCAAGTGTTCCAAGGGTTGTTATCAGGCACTTGTTGAACACAAACAGGACTCTGAAGTATCAGTGCTTCATAATATTGACCAATAGTGCACGCAGAATACAAATGACTCCGGCATAAACCAGAATTATCTACTTGCAGGCTAATATCTGAGCTGCAGCCTGCATGGTAGCCATAGCATATCGAGCAACTATTGATTCCATTCAGATGCATGTTTGGTTTATTAAATCCTGAGGCTGCTAGCATCATTCCAGTGGTCAGTAGTTGAAAAATGGACACATCCCTAGCGTGCACTGTCATATAGGTGAACCTTTGACTATTTTGTCAAACTGGAGTTTCTCCAACCGCTTTCTGCACCATTAAGGAGTCATCCTTTCATGTGGATTTTAATCTTGGTTCGTACTTCGTTGCCCTTGGAGTTAGTTGATGTTATATCCGCATCCATTTACCATTTGTTACTTTCGCAGTACCTTCATGGCAGAGGTTGACATGCCATCTTGGGGACTACAAAACCCCCTCGGCAAATTCTTGTTTATTATCTACCATACTGTAGAACGATATATTTCACCTCGAATGAATCCATGATTATTTTGTATTTTGAATATTGTATACGTGTTAAAGTCTTGTCAAGAAACTGACCCCATGTCACTGCTAGGATTATACGTTGTTGGTATCATGTTTTACTGTATGTGTCATTCCCACAAATTCAGCATGTTTCTTCGTGTTACAACTGTTCTTACGTTCTATTATAGAAACAAGTTAGATGTTTCCTTTGTGCTAGTCCTAGAAATGCTCTATAATTTTTGAGGTATATATGTAAGACCATCTATTGCAATTGTTTGCAACAATATTTACTACTCTTCATCAGTGATCCCTTATATTTTGGTTGACTGGAAAATGCAGGTTGGTGTAACGCCTGAGGGAGTGGAAGTACCCCGCAGTCTGGTGGATGTAAAGTTTCAAGAGAAGATACGGGCGATGCCGAAAGAGTTCCAACCAGCAATACCTAGAGGACCAGATCCAAAATGGCGATACATGTGGAGCGTGGGTCCTCGGCCAGAAAACACACGCTTTAAGGTCCTATCTCATCATAGCCAGTTCATTTTATGTTTATATCGAATAAGAACCCCTGCATTGACACCTCATCCTGTATAGGACTTGAATTCTGGACCTGTGATACCTGAAGGGTTTTCTGAATGGAAAGAAACCATGGACTTATGGGGAAACAAAATGATATCTGCAGTAGAGGTAAAACAATGTTGTGTATATTCATGCACAATATGTGCATATATTTACATGTTAATATTCCTTGGGTGCCTGTAAATCGCATAGGTTGTTGCTGAAATGGCTGCAATTGGATTTGGCCTGCCAAAGGATGCTTTCACTTCTTTAATGAAACAGGTAATACTGGCTATTGAAAGTTGCTATCAGAGGTTGTCTTTGTGACCTCTGAACTACCAGCATAAAATAATAATATAAAATGTTTGACAAACCTTTGACTAAGCAAACTTGTGGGCTATGGAAAGCCTATAGGATTTACGAATACTGCTCTTAATTGGAGAACTTATTAACTGGGGTACAGCATCAGATATGTTCCCAGTCAGTTAACCTTCCATGTTGTAATTCAGGGTGTTCATACTTGTTTTTACTTTTTACCATTTGATGCTTCAAAATTATCTAAGTGCAGTGATAGGAAGTACATTTTAAGATAGGGCATCTATGATGTCGTATTACATGTGTAGAATAACTATGAGATGAAACTTGTTCATTAAGTTTACATAGCCAGTAGTCGCAGTTTCAGGCCATATTTATAAGAGAGAGACTTTGAATAAACAGGCCTTTGATGTGTTATAAATGGCATGCTTTTGTAATATTGAATATATCCTTGTTTTAGGCTGTGAAAATAGAACCACCCCATCATCTCAATTGGGCGGATTGAAAAAAATATTCAAGCTAGTTTTTAATCTTGGATGCATTTTTATATACACACATGATATCATCTCTATGGTGTTAATGCAAAACTCGGGGGATCTTCAATTTGACGTGAATTTTGTGGTCACAAACGTTCTCACTTTAGTTTCTTTCTTGCTTTTTTGAAGAAAGATGGGGTCACAATCTTGAGTTCCTCATCCCCATGTATTCCATTAAAATAGTTGTTTACGTCCCTATGTGTTCCATCAAAATAGTTGGAACGGCATTGTTTCTTCCCCTAAAACCAGACTTCTCACACCAAGGGGAGAGAACTCATTGTAAAGTGAATGCAAGTGATGTGGTGCATCCTCAAATATATTATCTAGCACATCAGAACTTGAAGTTGCATTACCTAAAGAGAAATCATCCCTATGTTGTTCAGAGTAGTTTTGTAGCTAGTAGTTTCTGTTGGGTTAAACATTATCATTTGTGTGGACTATAGATCATCTCCGTCTAGCAATGTCTAACATTGCGTAATATTTGTATATCCCCTCGCTTAACATAGTTCCTTCCTTGAGAACGCCAGGGACCTCACCTTCTTGCTCCAACAGGAAGTGACCTTCAGCGTCATGGTCATGAAGGCACGGTGTTTGCCGGGTATCATTACGACCTCAATTTCCTGACTATCCATGGCAGAAGCAGATTCCCCGGTCTAAACATCTGGTTGAGTAGTGGAGAGAAAGTAGAAGTGAAGGTTCCCGTTGGCTGCCTTCTCATCCAGAGTGGAAAACAGGTAAGTCATGGTCCCATTGTTTACAGGCAATAAATTTCGTACTCAACTGTTGAATCTCAACATCAAAGTCATTGCATTGCTTTTTTTTTCCCTCCCCTTTGTCAAGATGGTAGGCTGATTGGCCTCTTCAGCATCGAACTTTTCAATTTATTAGAGCCTATCTTTTTCAAAGACAAGCATGTTCAATGCCACAAATGACTGCTTTATGGCTATTTCAAATTAGATGTATTGTTTCACCATAATTTTGCAAGCTTACTTTTAAAACATCTACACATATATATCTTTATTAAGTAATATTATGCAAGTTGTTTTATAAAACAGGATGAGTGAGTTGCATGCTAAAAAAGACCCAATAAGATATTATCATGGACATCATCTTAATTAGAATTTATGTTGTTGCGCAGTTGGAGTGGCTAAGTGGTGGGGCGTGTTTAGCCGGAATGCATGAAGTGGTCGTAACTAAGAGGACTCTGGACGCCATCGAACTAGCACGCCTGCAGAACCGCAGCGTGTGGAGAGTTTCATCTACGGTAAGTGGGACGAAACTACTGTCTCGTCTTTGAAACCATTGAGTGCGAACATAACCCCATGCATGATCGTTTCTTTCTTCTCTTGGATCAAATAGCTGTTTGCACATATCGCTTCTGATGCTGCGTTGAAGCCCCTCGGCCACTTTGCCGAAACAGCGCTTGCTTGCCGGTACCCACCAATCGTGGCGGGTGAGTTTGTTGAACAAGAGCTTGCTGCGATAAATTTGAAGGGAAGGAAGGCTGAGCACTAGATCAAAGTCAGATAGCGACGGCGTTATGCTGCAGTTGAACTCTTCAATACTTGGTTCAAGATACAAGCCAGGCCGAAGGGAAGCCTTTATCTGTGTATTCTGAAAATGGACAATCATCGTAGTTGTTGTTCTTGCCGTTGAGCAAGCTTATTCTCTCACAAATTACGATGAATTTTCCTCCTCTGTGTTGCAATGAGTAGGTAAAAACGCACAGTGCTGAAATAAAAACTCGGATCTTTGGCATTACAAAAGCACATGTTTATCCTAAGAATTTTCCAAACCAGTGTTTAAAAATTGATTTTTTTTTGTTTTAAGACCATTATCAGGGCGACAATAAAATTAAGAAGGAGAGCAAAGAGGATCGACTAGCACATGAGTCCCTGACCACTGGCGAAGAGAGTGGCTGACAGAGAGGAGATGAGACTTGAGAGGATATTGATCTACTGCTGACGTTGTCGCCAATGGGACTCCACAAGGGTTAACACACCAAGAAAAATCCACAGAAATTGAGAACCCTAGATGTTTCGATGAACTTTTGGTTATTGCAACACCCCTAAGTTGGTTTTGATGATTATACAAACAATTAGTATTACTAATCATATTCTTGTGATGTTTTTTGTGAGTGTAGGTTTTAAAGTCAACAATGGTTAATTCAAGCTTGGAGATTAATGAAGATATGAAACTTAAGCTTGTGAATGATCAGTAGACTTGGAGTTCATGTTCATGATCAATAGCCAAGTCAAAAACTCACGGAGTGCAATACTTCAAGACAACGAACTCAAACTCAAAGGAATGCATCAAGATCACTAGATTGAGTGAGTGAGTGAGTGACGTATTTTAATTCATCTTTTGTCTTAGAATGTCAAAGTCAATAGTTGAAGCGTGCACACATACACACAAATGGTTTAAACTTCATAATTTATCTTAAAATGTTTTGAAATTATTTGGAAAATGTTTAAAATACTTTTCTAGACATTTGAACAAAGTTTCCTGTATCAGCAAATTAGTCGACTATAATTTATATTGTAGCAGACTACTTTGTGAAGGAAAACAAGTGTTCTACTCTGTTGATCAAAATAGCCGATTTCAGTAGTCGAAGTAGTCGGCTACATTAGTAGCAAAATCCAGCTACATTAGTAGCAAAATCCGACTACTTCTATAGTAGTAGTCGGCTATTTTGCTCTAGAGACGATGCTCCGTGATTTTCACTGGGCTGTCTAAAGAGACATTGCAAGTGCATTTTTGGGAGGATTTTCAACTATTCTTCTAGTCCTATTTTAGGGGACTTAGCTGAGAATTTTTGGCACTTATATTGCATATCATTTTAAGTTCTCTAAGCATTCCAAAAAATTTCTCAAAGCTCTCAAAATTTCCACAACATTGATTTTCTATTCTCTAAAGTTTTTAAACATTCTTGCTTTGATTAATTGGAATTCTTCTTAAGCTTAATTGTGCTCTAATATAGATTCCAATTGAGGTTTTCTTTTTGATCTCTTTTGTTTTAATCTTCATTCTCTCGAAATCAAAAGTTTTCCTTAGCCATTTACACTTCACAACAAAAGCTTCATCAATCGGCTATATGAATTTGTAAGAGCGTCAATCAACAAGAAATGTTTGTAAAACCACTTTATGTGGTGGTAAGTTTGGTGTTGATTGTGCTGTTTGGTTTGTTGAGTTGTAAAAGCCTCAATTGTATGAGGTCCTCTTTGGAGAAGAGGTTGTGTTGAGTTGTTGTATTAGAAACCCTAGTAAGTGAAGCTAAGTAATTGTATTGGACGTCCTCTATTGTGATGCATTTGCTCTCTTGGTAGAGAGTGGTTTAGTGAAAAATTCTATCAAGGAGGTTGTGTAACAACCCGTTTTCATCAACACATCTATTTATGTATTTAACGTATTTTTAACATTTTAAAATTTTCTTTATAATGGTTAGTCAGGAGTTTTATATCAAAAATGATTTCAAAAATTTCTTATAAAAATATTTTGAAGCATTAAACTAGTTACAGTGTATTTCAGTAAGTTCGAGTTTCATCAAACACCTCTAAACAGTTTTGATAAAAATTCGTTTTCAATTATTACTGTTTTGGCTGAATGAATTAATTTTCTATACAAAAATCATCAAAACGTTTTCAAACTTCTTAGTATCATCTTCTGATCATTTAGGGCTCCCAATTTTAATTTCGTAACTTTCTGATATCAAATCGACCTAGAACCCGCAAACCCGCTTTCTAAACGTTTTGGCCTAAAACTAGTATCTTCGTAGCCCAAACCCCAAATTGGATCTCGTATTTGCGATCCTCGTGATGATACGATCCCGTGGGTATGTTTTCGTAATTTTTCGGAGTCGTATGCGAAAACGGAGTTGTATTCCTCCGTTTTCACTAATTACATCACTAATGACCTTTTCACTATTACTAACTAACTATTTACTAAATTACTTCTACCATAAACCCCCAACCGCCCCCCTTAATCCACAAATGACCTGGTGAGATCACAAATTTGGGATTTTGGGATCTCAACCATCCCAATTACTTTTCTTGTCTAAATATTAATCACTATTGGGATAATTTTATCATTCCCTAATCCTATATAAACCCCACAGCCTCTCAAATAAACCCACACACAATATCACTCTCTCTCTTCCCCCCGTTTTCAATGTCTCCTCCCGCTCTCAACTCCCTCTCTCCCCTCTACGTTCACTACCTTACCCATGCCCTCTCCCCCACCTCCCCTCTCGCCGGTGTCGTCTCATCGCTGCCGGCTCCACCCATCAGAGCCCCGCTCCGTCGCCACGAACGCCTCCCCGAGTGCTGCTTCCCTCGAGCTCTGCCTCCGCTCTCGGAAGATCATGTCGCCTGTCGCTGCGTTCACCGCCTCCCCGCCGTCTCCGCCTCGCTGACGTCGGAACAGCCCCGACAACCCCCGAGCACCCAGCACGCCTCTCCACCGTGAGCTCTCGACGAGCGCCGACGGTCCCCGCTCTCCGATGCCGCACCCGGCCACCATTCACCCCAAGCCTCGCTGCTGCAACCCATGACTATCGCCTCTTCGCCTCGACGTCATCGCCCACGGCAACGCCACGTCCGCAATGCCACGTTCGCCCACGCAACGCCACGTCCGCTGTCGCCGCCCCGCTTTGCCGTCGTCGCCGCCCCGCTTTGCCGCCGTCGTCGATAAGGAACGCCCCCGCTCCCGCACGCACGTATCGAAGAGAAACGAAGGTAAGTTTTTATAATGTATATTTTTAAAACGAATACGTATTCGTATACGGTATTTTATAAAATACTATATAATGATAATTTGTTTTAAACTCATAAGTAATTATATAAGCCTCAGAAAAATACAAGAACAGCTTCAGAAAATCAGAAATGACATTCTGCATCCAATGGCACTAGTTTCATCTCAATCAAACAAGTAGTTTTTTCAGAATAAATTTTTAAGCCTAAAACTTAAATAAGCAGTTTTCTCTTAAAAGTCTGTAACTTGTTATTTTCACGTAAACTGATATGTGAGAAAAATATATGTTGTAGTACTATTTAAGACAGTCATTTTGACATATCACTTGCAACTTTCTGATTATTATTGCACCCAGAAGAAATTGTTGAATAAACACGTTACCTAATTAAAATTAGTTTTTAAACTGATTTTAAGGTTTAAAAAATTATAAAAATTACCAGAAGCTTCTAAAAATATTTCTCCTGCAGTAAAATTATTTTCTTCATATCTAGCCTATATAAAAATTTAGAACGCTTTTCGACATCGTTTCGATCGTTTATAAAATCAAAACGATCAAATTATTTAGATAGGAACCGTCGTGTTCTTTAACCAATTATTCTTGTGTTTTCAGGTACAAGTTCTTATGCACCAACTTCCGTGAAGCCCTAGATCTAGTCCCAGCTTGCTACGACAATCTCGAAATAAGTAAGTCACGATAAATTCTAGATTTAGAAAATTAGCTAGTGTACTCGTACAAACTTAAGAACGCCACTATAGCCTCAGAACGGCTACTTGACTGAAACCAAACTAGAGACCTAATCTAATAGGAAAGTAATCAACTACATATTATTTTGTCAACTTTTAACTTTGGTGGTTGTAGCACACAACCATCAACTTGGGTAAATTGTGTGCTAAACAACACTACTACATGCTCGAAGCA
This sequence comes from Scilla litardierei, assembly GCA_030789695.1. Classification (NCBI taxonomy): domain Eukaryota; kingdom Viridiplantae; phylum Streptophyta; class Magnoliopsida; order Asparagales; family Asparagaceae; genus Scilla; species Scilla litardierei. Next base: position 731,947,527 of record CM061142.1, read on the forward strand.
TGGAATCGACACTCTGAATGTTGGACTTGTCTTTATCCTCTAATTCCTTAGCATCCATAGTGCTTTGGCACAGTCTGATTTGGAATGAGTTCCTACTTTCTGGTTTTCAATAAGAAAGTCAACCAGTGGTCTTGGTTTGACTGGCATCATATGATACACCGTATGGAACATCTTGTGGAATATTACGTATAACACTTAACACTTTACTGGGGTTTTGGGGGGTAACTCATAGTTTGAGAAAGTGTGGGAGTGACTAGAGTTCATCTATATGTCTAGCTGCCTAGGTTTCAGTATCCTGTCTAGCTGCCTATGTTTCGGCAAACATAAATATGCTGATGTGTCAGCATCCTGTCTAGCTGCCTGTGTTTCGGCATTCGTCTGGGTAAGCGCACCTGGGCAAGAGATGAACTCAATGGTCACATATTATACTCTCCGACTTGAGTTACGGAGTTCTAGTGTAGCGTGCACGATCACTTCTTTGCAGTACATGCACTTTACCTACTACACATGTGTAGTCACTGCTTTACTTGTCGTACTTTTAGCTACCGCAGTAGCATGTTTCACTTGCTTATCATGCTTTACACTTGCATTACCACAGTACAATTGTTCTATCCTTTCAGTACAGTTTTAGCTGCTTGTGTTGGTGTATGTGTTGTATTATGTATTTCCTTTTCGCATTTCCTTTTTGTACTTCATTTATGTATTTTGTGAGAGAGTGCCGGTTGCTGTTGTACTTTAAATTCGGACTGTAATAACGTACATAGGCTGGTTTGAGTATTTGGTACATCTCTGGATTTAATTATATTGATTTCACTCGTAAACTGTAGATCTGCAAATAAATCAAATAAGTAATGGCCCCCTGAGAGCGGGTCGTTACAAGTTTGGTGGCCCATGCAGGTCCGTGCAAAATACATTGACAGTATAGAAAAATCAGGATGTACTATATGCGATACTCGACTAAGCTGAAATTTTTCTATGAATGCAGGTTTGACACTCAAAACGATGGACGGAAAAACCTCTGAGAGTCCCAACGGAGCTGGCCTATCTGAAGCCAGCAACCAGACCAGCAACGGACCACCTCCTACGGTGCATCAGATTTCTGAAATCGCATTGCGACAGATGGTTCAAGCTATCTGAGGAGAACAAAAGCACGGAAGATGCATACAACAATTTCGGTCATTCCGCCCAAAGACCTGGAATGGCGTGGATGGTCCTCTGAAGGCCGAAGAATGGCTACAAAGCATCGAATATGATTTGAGAGCCGCTCAAATCGCAGAATATGCATGGGCGGACACTGCCGAATCCCAACTGACCGACGGAGCTAGAATCTAGTGTAGCTCTGCTGAATGTCATCTACAGCGACCAATCAACTGGGCGACGTTCACCGACCACTTCCACCCCTAGTAATTCTCACCCGAAGTTCGGATGGAACTGCAAGCTCATTTTGTCGGGTTGAAGCAAGGTTCCATGTCAGTGAAACAGTATGATGCCCAATTTACAATGCTTATCCGTTTTGCTCCCGGGATGGTTGCCACTCCTCTGACCCGAGCTCAACGCTTCAAGCAAGGGCTAAACATAGAGATCCGACGGAACTTGGTCGGGCGCTAACTCTGCACTTGGTCGGACGCTAACTCTTCATGCATACTGAGGTCTTGGTTGCAGCTCATGAACACGAGTTCATTGAGAGAGAAGAAAGGTGTGAGATGGCTGCCCCTCCCAGGAGGCCACTACCTCCAACCCCTGCTGCTGGACCCAACCGACGACCCCCACCCAACCAAATGTACAAGCCTACCCAGCAGACGTAATTCAAGAGGCATGCCTCACCACCACGTCAGGTGTGTCATCATTGTACCAGCCTACCCAGCAGACGTAATTCAAGAGGCATGCCTCACCACCACGTCAGGTGTGTCATCATTGTGGGAAGCTAGGACACTTTTGGTCTGAATGTCGGTCCTTTCTGAACCTTTGCCTGATCGGTGGGTCGAAGGACCATACCGCAAGGGATTGCCCAAGGAGGCCACCACCTCCTAACCATGCTCCAGCCAATGCCCCTGCCAGGAATGCTCTGCAGCGACCAGTACCGCCTGCTTTGCAATGACAACCACTCCCTCCTCAGTAGCGAGTGTTCCAGCAAGCCCAACAACAGGCGCCACCCTCGAGGCGCCAAGCTTATACGATGACGGTGGAAGAGGCCGAAGCTACGGACCAAGTAATCACATGTACGAGATATCCCACTCAACAGCATACTCTATTATTTAGAAATCGTAAGATTAGACATGATTCTCATAACCGTAGGTACCGTCTTAGTAGCTGGTAAACCCGCCCTCACTTTATTCGACTCAGGAACTACACATTGCTTCTTGGTGAGTCGATTCGGTAACACACATGCCATCTCTGTTGAGCCTTAAACTTCCCGTTAGAAGGTCGACACCGCTGGCGGTTCCCTACCGATAACTAGCAGATGCCTTCACTGCTCTGTAGTGATTTGTGGACGAGACCTTTTCGCCGACTTCATGGTGATAGAGATGCCAAGTTTTGACGATGTTCTTAGAATGGATTGGTTAGGGACATTTCATGCCACCATTGACTGTCGTCAAAGGAGGGTAGAATTCGAAATACCCAACCATCCTAAATTCAAATTCCTCAGCGGAAGCCGATCAGAAGGACCAGTGAATTTTCGGGCCAGACTGTCAAAGGTAGTAGCGATTGCAACAGAAGACGAGCAAGAGAAGCCTGAGATAGTACGAGAATTCTTGGACGTATTTTCGGACGACCTCTTAGGTTTACCTCCGGATTGCAGCATCGAATTTACCATTGATCTTATGCCAGGTGCACAACCGATATCCAAGGGACCTTATCACATGGCATCGCCTGAGCTTGAAGAGATTCGAGCTCAGCTGGACGACCTCATACAGAAGGGATGGATACGACCCAGTGTATCCGCATGGGATGCCCCGGTACTACTCGTAAAGAAGAAGGATAGATCCCAGCGCATGTGCATCGACTACCGCGAGCTGAACAAGATGATGGTGAAGAAGAAGTATCCTCTGCATCATATCGACGACCTTTTTGACCAGCTTGGAGGATCAAGCGTGTATTCGAAGTTGGACTTGAAGACCGGATATCATCAAATGAAGGTGAAGAAGGAGGATGTCCACAAGACTGCTTTTCGGACCAGATATGGACACTACGAATTCTTGGCGATGCCATTTGGTGTGATTAATGCACCTGCTGTATTCATGAGTCTCATGAACCAGGTTCTGTACAACCATCTGGACAAGTTTGTAGTTGTCTACATCGACGACATCCTCATCTACTCGAAGGACGTCCAGGAGCACAGAGGACACCTGAGGAAGGTCTTAGAGACGCTGAGACAACACCAACTGTATGCCAAGTATAGCAAGTGTGAGTTCTAGCTCGACAAGGTGGCTTTCCTGGGCCACATCGTGTCGGAAGAAGGGATATCCTTCGACCCCGAGAAGGTAGCTGCTGTTCAAAACTGGGTGGTCCCTAAGACTGTGACTGAGATTCGAAGTTTTCTGGGACTGACTGGTTACTACAGACGATTCATCCAAGACTTCTCGAAGATTGCGGGGTCCATGACGCGATTAATGAGAAAGGACGTGGTATTCGTCTGGTCGAAGGCTTGTGAGGATGCATTCCAGGAGCTGAAGAGAAGGTTGACTTCGGCCCTGATTCTGGTCATCCCAGACAGAACCGGAGGGTTCGAAGTATTTTGTGACGCTTCTGGCAAAAGGAATTGGGTGTGTACTGCATCAGCATAGCCGAGTCGTTGCATATGCATCCAAACAACTGAAGATCCATGAGAAGAACTACCCCACTCATGACCATGAGATGGCGGTAGTTATCTTTGCTCTGAAGATCTGGAGGCACTTCTTACTGAGCGAGCATGTGAAGATATTCTCAGATCACAAGAGTCTCAAGTACCTGTTCACCCAGAAGGAGCTCAACATGCGACAACGACGATGGATCGAGCTGATGGCGGACTATGATATTGACCTTCAGTACCATCCTGGAAAGGTCAATGTCGTACCGGATGCATTGAGTCATGGCCCTGCGATGATGACTCTCATATCGCAATGGAGGCTACGATATGAGATACGAGCCATAGAGATGGATGTCATATTGCCTGGAGTAATGTCTTCGTTACTCAACCTTCAGATCCAGTCAAACTTGGTGGACAAGATCAAGGCTGCCCAAGCAGGAGATGAGAAGCTACAAAGGATCAGAGACATGGTGATGGTAGGTTAGAGGCCTGAATTCAAGATCCATGAGGACGGATCTTTGAGATTTGGCAAACGCATCTGTGGACCATTTGGAGACGTCAGAGAAGCTCTATTGGAGGAAGCTCACAGTTCTCTATATTCCATTCATCCAGGCGGTACCAAGATGTATCAGGACTTGCGACAACACTACTAGTGGCATGGTATGAAGAGAAGCATCGCACGGAGTGTGGCGAAGTGATAGTGTGCCAACAGGTGAAGACTAAACATCACCGATCTACCTGTTTGTTACAGCCTTTGCCCATTCCAGAGTGGAAGTGGCAACACATCACGATGTATTTTGTGATCGGACTGCCCAAGAGTACGAAGCATAATGATGCTGTCTAGGTAATCGTTGATCGATTGACCAAGTCAACACACTTCATCCCTTTCAGAGTGGGCGAGTCGACCGAGGTGCTTGCCAAGAAGTACATAGAGGAGATAGTGAAGTTGTATAGTGTCCCTGTTAGTATTGTTTCAGACAGAGACACTCGATTCATGTCTCACTTTTGGAAGAGCTTACAGGAGTGTCTGGGGACCCGTTTAAGCTTCAGTACAGCTTATCATCCTCAGGCAAATGGCCAATCAGAATGCACCATTCAGATCCTAGAGGACATGTTGTGTGCGTGTATGCTGGACTTCAAAGGATCTTGAGAAGACCATCTACATCTCATGGAGTTTGCTTACAACAACAGCTATCAGGTCAGCAGTGGTATGGAGCCCTTTGCAGCGCTATATAGCAGGAAGTGTCATTCTCCCTTGAGTTGGGACGACGTTGGTGATCGAGAGCTCATCGGTCCGGACTTGATTGTTGAAACAGTGGAAGTAGTCAGGATCATTAGAGAGAAGCTACAGTTGGCTCAAGATCGATACACGCATTGGGCAGATGCAAAGCACCGACATTTGGAGTTCCAGCATGGCGACAATGTGTTTTTGAAGATCTCTCCGAATTGGGGAATGATTCGTTATGGACGAAGAGGGAAGCTCAGTCCTCGATACATTGGTTTATTTGATATCTTGGAACGAGTAGGCGAGGTGGCCTATCGCCTTGCTTTGCCACCTGCATTGGAGGGAGTACATGAAGTCTTTCATGTCTCATAGCTTCGACGCTACGTGAGTGATCCTAGACATGTTGTGGATTACTCCGAGATTGCTATTCGTCCGGATCTATCCTATGAGCAGCAACCAGTCAAGATTCTGGATCGACGACAGAAGACCCTCAAGAATTGAGTGATCAACCTTGTCAGGGTAATGTGGCGTCACGACTCACCTGGAAAGTCTACTTGGGAGCGAGAAGTGTTGCGAGATGTATGCCCTTAAGGCAATTTATCTCAGTGTATCTATACAAACATCTTGTTCAAAATTACAGTAAGCTGTACTGTAAGAATTTATCTAAGTTAAATCATAATGTAGTTAACATTAGAAATTAACTTAGGTAAAGTCCTGAGACTTAATGCAAGGTCAAACATGTATCTAGATGAGTATCTCGATCATGAAGAAATGTTTGACCGTCTGTAACATAAGTCTAAAAACATTCGTGGTCGTAGATGTTTCGAGAAAAGGATATCGAAACATCGGATAGACCATTGTGTCCTAGTCTTCACCGTATAGCGGTGACGATGATCTCATGATCATTTGACTTGGCAAAGTTGAAGACGAGACACAGGTGCTTATTGGAGAATGATTTCACTGAACAACCTACAAGAGTTATCATATGGTTATTATTGACAAATCTGTCAATGATAACTCTTAGTGATAATATGCAAGTTGGTCTTTGACTTGAGGTCATTGTACGAACATATGCATGACCAATGTTACTTAGATCACTGACCTAACTTCGAGGCTAGGCCTGTCGAAAGGTTTTTGGTTGGATGACATTCGAAGCGTACGAGGAGAGTAATGACCAGGATAGGAATTGTCTCACCCGGTCAATAGGAATTAGTGTCGTAGTGTTAGTTCGGTCTTTAGTGAAAACTCTAGCCAGAGTATGTTGAAAGTAGTCCAACATTATTTGACTAAAGATCGCTGGAAACTAACCGGTTTCGAGGTATTGGGTTGACAGTTTGATCGTACCCTAGACTTAAACTAGACGACATAATTTAGACGAAGAGACTAAAACTGCGAAATTCATCATGGACACAGTCAGGGTGGTCCCGACAATACTCATGTCGATGAGATAACCACATAATTATGATACTGAAACAGGGATGGCAACTGCTTCTCGTGGTCACTGTCGTAAGGGGCTTCGAGCACAACCTGTAGTATGGTCAGGCTATAGGGTCTCACACGGAGTGCGACCTTCGTCTAGTAATAGGTAGAAACATTAGGAAGAATGTGCATTTGATGCAAGAAAGAGAAAATTGCATTTGAAGAAAAATATTATTTTAAGCTTAAATAGGAGGACTATTTTGCATACGATTAAAACTGAGTTAAATGTGTCGTACATTGTTTATGACATTATTTAATAAGATAAATGCAAGGAAAAGGTTACCTGTAAGACAGGAACGTCCCGTTGTAAACACAGGTTCAAACGTTGTCCAAATCGGACGCCAAATGCCCAAGTTATGCCCAAAACTGCAAATTTAGCTCAAATGGGACTTACCCAGGCCAGACCACCCGGGTCTGGCCTGCGCGCCCTGGGTGCCTGGGTCAGGCGCCCAGGCCCTGGCGCCTGGGCGCCCTCGGCCTGAGCGCTGAGCGCCGGGCGCCTGGCCCAGGATTGGGCGCCTGCGCCCAGACTGGGTTGCAAGTGCTCAGTCAGCCTGTTTGTGTAGTGGGGCCCACATGGTGGGCCCCACATCGGGTACAGGACCCTAAGGGCAGTGTGTAGTTTTTGGCGGCTGGATTTTGCACGAAAATAATGTTTGGGCTGATCTTTGGACGATCAATTGAAGGGTCAAACGAACTCGGATTGACATGTCGTTTTTTCATATGCGTTCACCGTTGAACGCCCTTCGATTTGATAGGTTGTATCAATCGTGAAGCTCAATGGTGAGAGAGTTAAAATTCATGAAAGTTTGGCCTTTTGTTAAATCAAACTAACTTAGTTTATTAACTCCAAAAATAATAGTCCCACATCGAAACTTGAGTAAAGGGGAGGGGTCAGCCCCCTATATAAATAGGGGTCTGCTCTCCTCCTCAAAACTTGTCCCAAGCTCAAGATCTTAGCAGCTCCCAAAAATGCTAGAGCATGCTCGGATCTAAACTTAAATTAATATTTCTCTTCTCCCTAAATTTCTGGCTTACTCCTGAAGGGCTCTAGCAAAGCCACGAAGGGTTTCAGATCCGATCCGAAATCTTGGCGAAGTTTCTCACTCGGGTGATACTTTCTTCGGCGCGTGGTTGGCTCGGTGACTAGAGGATTGCTCGCCTCGGGACGCGGAGCGGTTCGAGGAGAGGTTCGGCGTGGGATGGGGAGCGGCTCGGAAGACGGTGTGGTACGCCTTGCATGTACCAAGGCAAGGTTCCAGGTATGTGAATTTAATTAGCGTTCCTTTAATTTAATCGCAGTAGTTTAGATCCTTCTTGGGGTGGTCAGATCCACCCCAAGTTGGCAAATATCATGTCTAAGGGTCTTGAACCTTAGGGCTTTGTTAAAATAGTTTGACGAATCTAATTTTTCCGTTGCATTCTTTTCTCTCTATAGTCCGTCCGACTTAGGACGAGCTTAGATTTGTGCCCTGAGGGTCTATAAAACCCAACATTGGTATCAGAGCCTCGTTTGCATGATCTAGGACTGCGATAAAATTAATTGAAATGCTTTTTAAATGTTTTTAAAAATGTTTTAAATTTATGTGATAAGTTTAAAATTATTTTAAATGCTTTAAAATTTTATGCGATAAAAATTTTAGTAGCATGCATATTTTATGATGATTTTAAAACAAGTCCTTTATATTTTTATGAGATAAAAATAAAATGTTTTAAAATCATAATTTTAAATTTAAGTGTTAAATTTAAGAATGCATGTAAATTGTTTATTAGATAAATCTTTTTCTATTTAATTGTTAAATAGTTGGACACTCTTTTTATGCGTTAAAATTAGTGTAGTTTATGCTTAATGGCTTTATTATTCTTGTCCCTTATTTGATAACACAAGACAACCCTTTTAGGTTAGCCAGTAATAACTCGTTAAAATTTATGAAATGAATTTTAATGACATGCTACGTTTTAATAAATCATTAACAACCTTTTGAGACCTAATTCCTGATTAAGGTAGTCCCTTTAACGTCGATTATTATTTTAATCGTTATAATAATAATCTCATTAAAAGACTATGCTTAACGAGTTGTAAATGAATTTATTAAAATCCTAATAATGATTAGGATTGCACGTGAACCTTATAGTTGATAAGGACTTAATAAAAGTTACTAACAAATCCTAAAATTTTGAATTTAAGGATTCAACTAGTTGATAGTATTAATTAGTTGTTAATAAAAGCCTTTTTGTCTATGGCATGCATATAAAAAATGACAAGCTTCATTCAATGGACTATGATCTGGTCAATGTGCTTGGCTAAGTTTGTTGGATCACTCTAGTTAGTCTAAGGGATAAGTGATACTGGCTTAGTCAATTTCCTGGCCGTGTTCTGCTGGACTGCAATGACGCGAATCACGATTATATGACACTCTGGACTATATCTAAGTCAAATACGATCATAATCTTCTTTAAGATTAGTCGTAGCCCTCTTTGTTTTAGGGGTTGGCAACTATAGGACCCGTGTTCCAGTTGTTGAGCTACACTCAAGTTGTGACATGGCAACCTTGTAGAAACCAATTCCTTAAATACATAAGATGAAATCTTGACTTGACCCAAACCGTTGTGTCGTGAACACACTGAGCACCGGCGTAAGTTAAGCCAACGATGTAGTTTGGCTAAACTTGACCCAACCCGTCGTATCGTGCATACACCGAGCACCGGGGTAAGTTAAGTCTATGATGTAGTCTAGTCCTGACCCAAACCGCGTTGTCGTGAATACACCGAGCGCCGGCGTAAGTTAGGCTAGACATGAAAACACGTGTCCGACTAGACTAGACATTGTGATTTGGATGAGCACGCTCATGATCACAAATGGCTAGGGGTAAAAACCGATAAGAGAGTCATATCTGATATAATTGATGAAGAGTCATCTACCAATTATAGAGTCAAGCAATTTGTTGAGCTACACTCAAGGTTGTTAGGCTCAGGGTGATTGGATCTCTTACCTGTTAATTTAATCTGATTAAATTGTTCATTATTAAGGCTTAAGAATGATCGCAAAATTAATGGGAGGATATAGATAGATAAAAGCCATTCTACCTATATTTAATATTGAACATTTGCTAAACTAGGGTAAGTTCCAAGTTACCGATGGAATTCAAATATAATATTCTAAAAGAATAAGCTAACTAGTCAAATAGGTTGATTAATGTAATATCAAGTTAAATTCTAATTGATAGAATAAACTATATTCTCGTTGACACTAAAATGATCTTCTTAAGGACAGACTTAAGAAATATGATTTCATTAAGTTCTGAGTCCAACAAAATAAATGCACGCTACATGTCACTCGCCTCTATATGGGACAGCTCAAACATATCGATGTTCAACAACAAGTTTCTCCATACAATTTGTTGAGCTACACTCAAGGTTGTATGGAAAGCAGGTTCGATCTGCAAGGTTCGAAAATTCGATCAAACTGTTTGAATTGAATATGAGTGCATAAGCGGTGCAAGACTATGTATCCCAATCGGACCTTGAGACAAGCACCTTGTTGAGCTATACTCAAGGTTGCAAAGCTCGGGCGTTTGGATACATGAGATGTTTGCATAGCTATTTAAATTTTTGTTGAGATGTTTAATATCAAAATGAGATTTAGAAAAAGAAAGAAGGCAATCAGAAAAGTCAAATTGAGAAAGATAGTTTTATTTATCATTAGTAAAGGCGTAAGTAGGAGGAACTGAAAATGTGACATATTTGATGTCACGATTTCAGAATAATTGTTATACAAAAGACGTCTAACACATTTTGACGAATGTCGTCACCTTGCTTCTGAAGCAATGTTTTGTGTTAGTAATTTGTAATAACTATAATATATTAATGTTAATATATGAATACAAAATATAGTAATAAACTTATATGGCAAAATAGATTAGGCCGTACCAAAGAGACTAAGCTTCACAAGTCACATAAAGAGGGGTCTGATCTCTCGTATTATGAAGTCTACGGACACTTGTGAACCTTATTCTCAAAAGTTTGATGGCCAAAACTCCTTATGTAAGACAGTGGGAGAATGAGTTGTTGAACTCAGTCTCGTACATGTTGATGTACCCGAGTCTAGATTAGCCAGAATAAGTTATTCTTATTTTATTAAGACACATGTTCTTGATGAAACACAAGTCTGATAAAATAGAGAACAAAACACAGAAGTATTTGAACTGATTCGATTAGATCGAAAAATCAAATACTTAGCTGTATAAATCTTGCATAAATTAAAAGAAAATGTGATTTTCTCTCAGGTCAAGTATCTTGACATATTGGATGTATTAGAGAGCATGAATCGCACTTTACTAGACATAGTGCGACTCATGGCAAAGTGACTGAGTTACAATCCTCCCTCTGGGTTAAGTCCCAAATAGGAATGCCTAGGTTTTGATAAGATCCTATGAGGACCTTATCAGTAAGATATTCATTAAATCAATCTTTAGGAAGTTAAAAGATTACTTGAGTCCCGTGAGACGAAGAGTCGAGTTGGACATCATAATCGATGATGGCCTAGTATATTCCAGGATGAAATTCAGAGTATAGACTCTTATTAACAACTTGATGCAATAGGTCCGAGCACGTAAATAAAGTATAGACTTTAGTTTACGTACCCAAAGAAATTGTTTCTTAATGTCTGCAAGTAAATCTTCGAGGTTAGAAGATTGGTACAGATAGAAAGTAGTGAAGTACTGCTTACGTTGGTTGAGAACGTTTTCATCCTAATTCATATAAACAAATTATGATGAAACTGTCCTGTCAGCAGATGCGTATAGATCTACTCGGACCAAACTAGATGTAAATCATGATAACAATGAAAACTGGAGCATTCATTTATAGTTCGTTTTCTAAATATAATTTAGAAGAACGAACATATATGAATTAGCCAGAGAGTTTTCAAGGTCAGTGGGAGCGAATAAAACACATGCGAGGCATCAAGGAGATTGAACATATTTTGATAAAGTGGGCGAATGAGTTTGACACTTTTAAATATGAACCGTCTAAAATGACCAATAACTTATTAAAAATAATTGTCGTAAGATGCGATGAGCTGGATGAGATCCAGGAAAATTAAATGGATTCCAAAGGACCAAAGTAAATTATTTGAATAAGATTCAAATGAATGGTCTAAGATAAACATAGAAAAACCCCTTAAGTCTAATCAGTAAATGGTTTAGCAGATCCACTCATGAAGGCTCTACCACGTGAAGTCTGAAAGACTTATGTGTAAACATGCGGTATGAGATACGTGGATAAATGTGCCTGAGTGCAAGTGGGAGATGTTGCGAGATGTATGCCCTCAAGGCAATTTATCTCCGTGTATCTATACAAACATCTTGTTCAAAATTGCTATATGGTAAGAATTTATCTAAGTTAAATCATAATGTAGTTAACATTAGAAATTAACTTAGGTAAAGTCCTGAGACTTAATGCAAGGTCAAACATGTATCGAGATGAGTATCTCGATCATGAAGAAATGTTTGACCGTCTGTAACATAAGTCTAAAAGCGTTCGTGGTCGTAGATGTTTCGAGAAAAGGATATCGAAACATCAGATAGACCATTGTGTCCTAGTCTTCACCATATAACAGTGACGATGATCTCATGATCGTTTGACTTGGCGAAGTCGAAGACGAGACACATGTGCTCATTGGAGAATGAGTTCACTGAACGACCCACAAGAGTTATCATATGGTTATGATTGACAAATCTGTCAATGATAACTCTTAGTGATGATAGGCAAGTTGGTCTTTGACTTGTGGTCATTATACAAACCTATGTGTGAACGATGTTACTTAGATCACTGACCTAACTTCGAGGCTAGGCCTGTCGAAAGGTTTTTGGCTGGGTGACATTCGAAGCGTACGAGGAGAGTAATGACAAAGATAGGATTCGTCTCTTCCGATCAATGGGAGTTAGTGTCGTATTGTTAGTTTGGTCTTTAGTGAAAAATCTGGCCAGAGTATATTGGAAGTAGTCCAACATTATTTGACTAAAGATCGATGGAAACTAACCGGTTTCGAGTTATTGGGGTTGATAGTTTGACCGTACCCTAGACTTGAACTAGACGACATAATTTAGACGAAGATACTAAAACTGCGAAATTCATCACGGACACAGTCAGGGTGGTCCCGACAATACTCATGTCGTTGAGTTAACCACATAATTATGATACTAAAACAGGGACGACAACTGCTGCTCGTGGTCATTACCGTATGGGGCTTCGAGTCCAACCTGTAGTATGGTCAGGCTGTAGGGTCTCACACAGAGTGTGACCTTCATCTAGTAATAGGTAGAAACATTAGGGAGAATTTACATTTGATGCAAGAAAGAGAAAACTGTATTTGAACCAAAAGATTATTTTAAGCTTAGATAGGAGACTATTATGCATATGATGCAAACTGAGTTAAATGTGTCGTAAATTGTTTATGACATTATTTAATGAGATAAACACAAGGAAAAGGTTACATGTAAGACGGAAACGTCCCGGTGTAAACACAGGTTCAAACGGCGTCCAAATCGGACGCCAAATGCCTAAGTTATGTCCAAAACTGCCAATTCAGCTCAAAGAGGACTTACCCATGCACAAACTGGGCATGGGTCAGTCCATACTGACTCAGGCCAGACCACCTGGGTCTGGCATGCGTACCCTGGGCACTTGGCCCGCCTGGGCCAGTCGCCTTAGGCTTGGGTGCCCAGGGCGCCGGGCGCCCTGGGCCTGGGCCGGGCACCCAGGCCTAGGTGCCCGGGCGCCTGGGCGCCCCGACGCCTGGGTACCCTGGGCGCCAGGCCCTGGGCCAGGCGCCTGTACCCAGACTGGGTTGCAGGCGTCCAGTCAGCCTGTTTGTGCAGTGGGGCCCACATGGTGGGCCCCACATCAGGTGCAGAACCTTAGGGGCAGTGTGCAGTTTTTGGCGGCTAGATTTTGCACGAAAATCATGTTTGGGCTGATCTTTGGACGATCAATTGAAGGGTCAAACGGACTCGGATTGACGTGCCGTTTTTTCCTATGCGTTCACTGTTGAACACCCTTCGATTTGATAGGTAGTATCAATCGTGAAGCTCAATGGTGAGGGAGTTAAAATTCATGGAAGTTTGGCCTTTTGTTAAATCAAACTAACTTGGTTTATTAACTCCAAAAACAATAGTCCCACATCGGAAGTTGAGTAAAGGGGAGGGGTCAGCCCCCTATATAAATAGGGGTATGCTCTCCTCCTCAAAACTTGTCTCAAGCTCAAGATCTGAGCGGCTCCCAAAAATGTTGGAGCACGCTCGGATCTAAGCTTAAATTAATATTTCTCTTCTCCATAAATTTCTGTCTTACTCCTGAAGGGCTCTAGCAAAGCCACGAATGGGTTCGGATCCGATCCGAAATCTTGGCAAAGGTTCTCACTCGAGTGAAACTTTCTTCGGCGCATGGTTGGCTCGGTGACTAAATGATTGATCACCTCAGGATACGGAGCGGTTCAAGGAGCGGTTTGGCGTAAGACGGGGAGCGGCTCGGAAGACGGTGCGATACACCTTGCCTGTACCAAGGCAAGGTTCCGGGTATGTGAATTTAATTAGCTTTCCTTTAATTTAATCGCAGTAGTTTAGATCCTTCTTGGGGTGGTCAGATCCACCCCAAGTTGGCAAATATCCTGTCCAAGGGTCTTGAACCTTAAGGCTTCGTTAAAATAGTTTAACGAATCTAATTTTTCCGCTGCATTCTTTTCTCTCTATAGTCCGTCCGACTTAGGACGTGCATAGATTTGTACCCTGAGTGTCTATAAAACCGAACAAGAAGATGATATGCGAGGATGCTACTCTTACCTATTTACCGAGTCTGAGGATCTTACTAGACTTGAGGCTAGTCTCGGAAACAATGGTGATGTCGATAGTGTGTATTCATAAACAACATCTCTTGTTTTCTTGATGCTATGATATCACATTATATTTCATGTTATTTACAACCTAATTTACTAGATTACAATCTTTTCTATCATTTATTTGCTTGAGCTTCTTCATAACCTCAATTATTTGTTTCAAGAAGTTCGAGAAATTCCGAGGACAGAATTATTTTAAGGAGGGTAGGATGCAACAACCCGTTTTCATCAACACATCTATTTACGTATTTAACGTATTTTCAACATTTTAAAATTTTCTTTATAATGGTTAGTCAGGATTTTTATATCAAAATGATTTCAAAAATTTCTTATAAAAATATTTTGAAGCATTAAACTAGTTATGGTGTATTTAAGTAAGTTCGAGGTTCATCAAATACCTCTAAACATTTTTGATAAAAATTCGTTTTCAATTATTACTGTTTTGGCTGAATTAATTAATTTTCTATACAAACATCATCAAAACGTTTTCAAACTCTACAGTATCATCCAATGATCGCTCCCCATTTTAATTTCGTAATTTTCTGATATCAAATCGACCTAGAACCAGGAAACCCGCTTCCTAAACACTTTGGCCTAAAACTAGTATTTTCGTAGCCCAAACCCCAAATTGGATCTCGTATTCGCGATCCTCGCGACGATACGATCCCGTGGGTATGTTTTCGTAATTTTTCAGAGTCGTATGCGAAAACAGGGTTGTATTCCTCCGTTTTCACTAATTACATCACCAATGACATTTTCACTATTACTAACTAACTATTTACTAAATTACTTCTACCCTAAACCTCCAACCACCCCCCTTTAACCCACAAATGAGCTGGTGAGATCCCAAAATTTGGGATCTCAACCATCCCAATTACTTTTCTTATCTACAATATTAATCACTATTGGGATAATTTTATCGTTTCCTAATCCTATATAAACCCCCAGCCTCTCAAATAAACCCACACATAGTATCATTCTCTATCTTCCCCTCGTTTTCAATCTCTCCTCCCGCTCGCAACTCCCTCTCTCCCCTCTCCGTTCACTCCCTTACCCACGCCCTCTCCTCCACCTCACCCTCTTGCCGGTGTGGTCTCTTCGCTGTCGTCTCCACCTGTCAAAGCCCCGCTCTACTGCCATGAACGCCTCCCCGTCAGAGCCCTGCTTCGCCTCGACATCGTCGCCCACGGCAACGCCGCGTCCGCCGCTGTCGCCGTCGTCGTCGACGAGGAACGCCCCCGCTCTCGCACGCACGTATGGAAGAGAAACGAAGGTAAGTTTTTATAACGTAAATTTTTAAAATGAATACAGATACGTATTCGTATATGGTATTTTATAAAATACTATATAAGGATAATTTGTTTTAAATTCATAAGTAATTATATAAGCCTCAGAAAAATACAAAGACAGCACCAGAAAATCAAAAATGACATTCTGGATCTAATGGCACTAGTTTCATCTCAATCAGACGAGTAGTTTTTCCAGAATAAATTTTTAAGCCTAAAACTTAAATACGTAGTCTTCTTTTAAAAATCAGTATCTTGTTATTTTCACGTAAACTGAAACGTGAGAAAAATATATGTTGTAGTACTCGTTGAGACGGTCATTTTGATAGCTCACTTGCAACTTTCTGATTAGTATTGCACCCAGAAGAAATTGTTGAATAAACACGTTACTTAAGTAAAATTAGTTTTTAAATTGATTTTAAGCTTTTAAAAATTATAAAAATTACCAGAAGCTTCTGAAAAATATTTTCTCCTGCAGTAAAATTATTTTCTTCAATCTAGCCTGTGTAAAAATTTAGAACGCTTTTCGACACCGTTTCGATCGTTTATAAAATCAAAACAATCAAATTATTTAGATAGGAAATGTCGTGTTCTTTAACCAATTATTCGTGTGTTCTCAGGTACCAGTTCTTGTTCACCAACTTCCGTGGAAGCCCTAGATCTAGTCCTGGCTTGCTACGACAACCTCGAAATAAGTAAGTCACGACAAATTCTAGATTTAGAAAATTAGCTAATGTACTCGTACGAACTTAAGAACGCCACTATAGCCTCAGAACGGCTACTTGACTAGAACCAAACTAGAGACCTAATCTAATAGGAAAGTAATCAACTACATATTACTTTGCCAACATTCAACTTTGGTGGTTGTAGCACACAACCATCAACTTGGGTAAATTGTGTGCTAAACAACACTACTACATGCTCGAAGCATGGAATCGACACCCAGAATGTTGAACTTGTCTTTATCCTCTAATTCCTTAGCATCCACTGTGCTTTGGCACAGTTTGCTTTGGAATGAGTTCCTACTTTCTGGTTTTCAATAAGAAAGTCACCCAGTGGACTTGGTTTGACTAGCATCATGTGATACACCGTATAGAACATCTTGTGGAACATCCAGTATAACACTTGACACTTCACTGGGGGTTTTGGGGTAACTCATAGTTTGAGAGTGTGTGGGAGTGACTAGAGTTTATCTCCATGTCTAGCTGCCTGGGTTTAGGCATCCTGTCTAGCTGCCTGTGTTTCGGTAAACATAAATATGCTGATGTGTCAGCATCCTGTCTAGCTGCCTGTGTTTCGGCAACCGTCTAGGTAAGCGCACCTGTATAAGAGATGAACTCAATGGTCACATATTATACTCTCCGACTTGAGTCATGTAGTTCTAGTGTAGCTTGCACGATCACTTCTTTGCAGTACATGCACTTTACCCACTACACTTGTGCAGTCACAGTACTTTACTTGTCATACTTTTAGTTACCGCAGTAGCATGTTTCACTCGCTTAGCCTTCTTTACACTTGCACTACCACAGTACAGTTGTTCTCTCCTTTCTGTTCTGTTTACCTTTACTACTCAGTTGTATACAGTTATTGCTCAGTACTTTTCACTCTGGTCTGCTTGTACGTAGTTACTTTTGTCATACTTGTGCACTGCTTTTTTTTTCTATATTTTGAATTGTTTTGATTTACCTACGGTTTCATTTATGGCACCGACAGATGATGACCTGATCGAGGAAGTTCCCCCGAGTTCAAGGAGCCTGAGTTTGACCCGAAGACTGCAGAGTTTTAGCTGCTTGTGTTGGTGTATGTGTTGTATTATGTATTATCTTTTCGCATTTCCTTTCTGTACTTCCTTTGTGTATTTTGTGAGAGAGTGCTGGTTTCTGTTGTACTAAAATTTGGACCGTAATAACGTACGCATGCTGGTTTGAGTATTTGGTACATCTCTGGATTGTAATTATATTGATTTCACTGGTAAACTGCAGATTTGCAAATAAATCAAATAAGTAATAGCCCCCTGAGAGCGGGTCGTTACAGGTTGGGGACTGGAGTAGCCATCAGGGAGGGTGAGCCAGGATAATTTCATGTGTGCCTGTGATTGTTGATTGTCTTCTCTTTCTTACTTGCATTCGATATTCATTTCCGATGTGCACTAACTTTAATTTTTGCAAGTATTACTTTGGGTGTTGATTAAGTACTTAAGGAGTAACTTCCTTAAGAGACTTCGTCTATTTCTAGAGGGATTTATTTTATGTGTGCATTGAATTTAAGAAACAATAATCACCCCATCTCTTCTGTTTAGCTTGTTATCTCACAGGGTCCAACAAGAACTGACCAGATCTGAACTAACAAAATTGAGGACACATATATTGGAAATAATAGGCTCTCAAAAGCCTTTGTTTCATTCCCACTATTCTTTTTAGTCCCACATTGCTTGGGCAATTTGCCTTGGAGGATTTTATTAGGGGAGTTGTAAAGACTTGGGCTGTGCCCCAGGGGTACGACTCTTTTGTGAAGGGGACATGACTTATATGAGTATGGGTCCACCACACGCGCACCGCCACCGCCGACCGACCGTGGCGTGGCGCGCGTGACTTTTCTTTTTTGGACACCATGACTTTTCTTTTTTGGACCTAGCACATTGATGTCGCATTCTAAATGTTGGAAACGGCTATGATTGCATCATTCAAAACCTCTCATTAAATACGCGATTAAAGCCTCGCTTTAATACGCAACATTCAAAGCCTATTTTAATACTCATTTATTATTTGGACGTTTGAGTTCATAACAGCTATTTTGAACTCTATTTATATCCCTCTTCATTCCTCAAGAATAATACACGGAAAAATTGCTTTCTCAAAAAATTCTTCTTTGCTTCATCATGTTCTCATGGGTAGCTGTACTGTGCAAACTTCAAAGTCTCTGGTCACAAGTGGATGCATCCAAGGGTTGCTGTGTTAACCTTAGGGACAACCAGCAACAGTGATTACCACCGAGGTCACGTCGTAATTGCTTTCAAGGTAGTGGTCATCCCACGCCACAGCGCTTTCAATTACATCTGCTAAGTATTCTGTTTCTCTGATCTTCCTTGTATAGCCATGGTATTCTACCTATTTTTTCAACAATTTGAAAGCAATTACGGAGGTATTATACTATGGCTATTATCACAAACAAATCCATTCCAAATTATGACATGGATAGGCTTGTGTATCATGTCCAAAAGTGACACTCAAGTGGAAAACCATTATTCACAGAAGGGAACCGGCTGGGTGTTCTACAAATAGTTGGCTCTACGACTGGTATGTTGGTTTTATCAATGGATGCCATTTAATTATATGTTGAAATGTTTTATTATTCTTTATTGGGTGAACACCTCCCTATCTAGTTGCTTGATGTTAAGTTACATATGCTATTTTTCAGATACTGGTTCTATATTTTTTTCCACTATTGGTGGCACCCTTGCTACCTTGCGGTGCTATGGGTCGTTGACAATGATAAGGTGAAATTGGGATGTTCATCTACTTTAAGGGAATGACCATCTTGGAAGGGTCACCATATGGTTTATGCAGTCTCCTTTGGCATTTGATCTGCCTAAGAATTGAGATGAAATAAAGGTTGCAAAGGTGTAAATTGCAATGAAACAATATGTGGATTTGAAGCATTATTTTTCAGTCCTCAAATTGGAACATTCCTATTTTCAGTTATGATGATAGAAATTACAAGCATAAATTGTCATCATCTAGAAGAAAATGATCTTTCAAGAGGAAATTTTTTTCCTTATTAGTCTTCTTAAATATGCCTTTACTTAACAAATTTCTGTTATATCCTCAGTTTTAGGGATATATAAAAGTATCATGAATTACATTTTTTGTTGATGGCGACAAGATGTAACTTCCTCAACGGGGACCATCTACTGGGTAAATACGGGGCATCAAGAGTAGATAATTAAAAAGCCAGGACAAATGGATTTGTTTCTCGTAAAATACCAAAGAGCAACAAATTATTAGAATTACTTATTTATATATATACATACATACATATATATATATATATATATATATATATATGTGGATTTAATGTAGAAAAGCTGCCACCTGATCCTGGATCAGGTGGCAAGACACAAAAAAGGTGGAGAGTACAAGCCCCCACAGGGGCTTGTACTCGTTGGGGCCCACCCCTTTGTGTCTTGCACCTGATCCTTTGGATCAGGTGCCACCTACTCTACATTAATCCATATATATATACATATATATATATATGTTGAGGGGGATGCGCGGCCGGTGTAGGAAATTTCCTACACCGGCCCTCCAAAAACCTCATTTTACATAATTTTTTAAAGTTTTTTTTCTTTGGGTTGTTATAAATGCTCTAAAACCCAAAACCCCAAATATGGGTGAACCCTAGAGGGATTTGACCATTGATCCCCTCGTTACAAAAAGTTCTATTGTTCCGAACCCATTGAATTGGCAACAAGCGGATCGATGGTCAAGAAATATTGGATTCACTTGATTTTTGATATTTGTATCATCCATATTATGTAGAAAATGATGAATGGTGTTGATCTTCAAAAAAATGATGGAAAATGACGTTTTTGAAGGGCCAGTGTAGGAAATTTCCTACACCTGCTGCTCATTTCCCTTTTTCTCATGTGTGTGTGTGTGTGTGTGTGTGTGTGTGTGTGTGTGTGTGTGTCACTAGGACAATTGAAGGGATCGGCTTTGCATCCCTTGAATGGATATCTTATGGGTTGGGGGCATATATATGATCGTAGAACTACTTTTTTGCTTCATTTTTTGTACTATGGTTTATAAGCATTTTTTGTGTTCTCCTGCTGCAAACTTTGTGTTATTGCCATACTACTCATTTAACTATTTAGTTAGTTCAAGTGGAGAAAATTTAAGAAGTGAGTTGGCAGACAACAGTCTTCTTGTTTTACTTATTCTTATTCACTATAATAGGTTTGCTAACGTGTACGAGTTCACTGGTAATAATAATTTGGAGGATGTTGATTCCCATGCATATTCAAAAGACAGCTCACTCACACTTTTGAGGATATTAAAAGCGAGCTTGATTCTATTATTTTAACCAAACTTGGAATTGACTGAGTTACATAAAGGTAGTAGACCTATTGGTAGTAAATGGACCTTCAAGAAAAATATGAGACCGGATGGTTCAATAGAAAAGCTCAAAGCTAGACTTGTGATCAGGGGTTTTACCCAAAAGAAAGGCTTAGACTATTTTGATACTTATTCTCTCTGGACTCTGATTGCCTTGGCTGCAATTCATGAGTTAGTTGTATATCAAATGGATGTCAAGACGGCCCTTTTAATTGGTGACCTGAATGAAGAAATCTTCATGTCCCAACCCGAGGGGTTTGTATGCAAGCTTAGAAAATCGCTATATGGTCTAAAGCAAGCACCTAAGCAATGGTATGAGAAGTTTATTAGCACTTTAGTGAGGAATAGCTATATTGTGAATACCTCTGACTCTTGTGTTTATTCTAAACTAAGAAAGACCTAGGAGAAATCGATGTTATTTTAGGAGTTAGAGTTATTAGAAACTCCAGTAGCATCTCTTTGTGTCAATCTCATTACATGGAAAAGGTGCTGAAAAAGTTCAACTGTTTTGATGTTGTGCCTGCTAGAACTCCTTATGACCTTAGCATACATTTGAAAAAGTATTTGGGCCAGAGTGTTTCCAAATCTGAATATGCTAAAATCATAAGAAGTGTGATGTTCCTCATGAACTGTACTCGACCTGATATAGCCTATACAGTTAGTAGGCAAGGACGATATACACATAACCCTAGTAATAAACATTGAAATGCTCTTCATCATTTACTAAAATAATTGAAAGGAACTTTTGATAGGTGTTTGCATTTTAGCAGATTTCCTGTTGTTTTAGAAGGATTTTGTGATGCAAATTGGGTTTCATGTAATGATGAAATAAGTTCAACTAGTGGTTTTGTTTTTACTTTGGGTTGAGGTGCTATATCATGGAAGTCTTCCAAACAGACATGTATAGCACGATCCACCATGGAATCTGAATCCATTGCTCTTAAGTTGGCAGTGCAAGAAGCTGAATGGCTACATAACTTGTTAGCAGACGTGCCATTGTGGGGGGAAAATCTGCGGCAGTTTCCCTTCATTGTGATTCTCAAGCAACCAATGGAGTTGCTAAAAACAGTGTCTATAACGGGAAGAAAAGACATATACGCATCAAACACAGAGTGGTTAAACAACTCCTGAAAAATGTAGTAATTTCTTTGGAATATGTGAGGTCTGAAAGAAATCTTGCAGATCCACTAACTAGGGTGTTGCCAAGGAAAGTGGTTCTTGACTTGTCGAGGGGGATGAGGCTAAAGCCCATGAGTTAAGATAACATGGTTGATACCCAGTGTGGTCTAACGAAGCCATATGATTCTTAACACACACTACACTTCCATCCCTATGACATGTGGTAGTGTTTTTAAATCCATAACCAAGTTTTGGTGGTGCTATAGAGAAGTACTTGATGGATTCACTTTGAGATAAGTCCATAACCAGTTCTGGTGGTGCTATAGAGAAGCACTTGATGGACTCATTATTTGTTGAGAGGTTGAGCAATATGCTCTTAATGGTTCCATATCCTTTATGATAGTGCTATAGAGAAGCACTTAATGGACCACCTACGTGGGTGTGAAGGTTTGACCGCCTTCTATGAAAGATAATGGCAGTCTTTCTAGAGCACTCATGAGACCCAAGGTGTGCGCATG
This sequence comes from Scilla litardierei, assembly GCA_030789695.1. NCBI lineage: Eukaryota > Viridiplantae > Streptophyta > Magnoliopsida > Asparagales > Asparagaceae > Scilla > Scilla litardierei. The sequence continues at coordinate 731,969,949 of CM061142.1, forward strand.
GCCTTAAAGCGCTTGATTTGTATCGCGGAGCTTGCACATACTCAAGGTTCAATACGTGTTGTTGGGGTCTCAACCGAACTCTAATGAGTTCAAGAGAAATTCACTCATTAGTAAGTAAGATGTTGCCTCACTTCACTACGTATCAATTCAATCTAAAGACATTGATACTTAAGTATATATCCTTTCGTTACCCAGGATTCTTTGTTTCTTTTCTCGAGCCATTAGTGGGGGATTGTTGGAAATAATAGGCTCTCAATAGCCTTTGTTTCATTCCCACTATTCTTTTTAGTCCCACATTGCTTGGGCAATTTGCCTTGGAGGAGTTTATTAGGAGAGTTGTAAAGACTTGGGCTGTGCCCCAAGGGGTACGACTCTTTTGTGAAGGGGACATGACTTATATGAGTATGGGTCCACCAAACGTGCACCACCACCGCCGGCCGGCCATGGTGTGGCACGCGCGACTTTCCTTTTTTGGACACCATGACTTTTTTTTGGACCTAGCACATTGATGTCTCATTCTAAATGTTGGAAACAGCTAATTGATTGCAGCATTCAAAACCTCTCATTAAATACGCGATTAAAGCCTCGCTTTAATACGCAGCATTCAAAGCCTATTTTAATACTCATTTATTATTTGGCCATTTGAATTCATAACAGCTATTTTGAACTCTATTTATATCCCTCTTCATTCCTCAAGAATAATACACGGAAAAATTGCTTCCTCCAAAAATTATTCTTTGCTTCATCACGTTCTCATGGGTAGCTGTATTATGCAAACTCCAAAGTCTCTGGCCACGAGTGGACGTGTTCAGGGGCTGCTGTGTTAACCTTGGGGAGCAACCGACAACAGTGATTACCACCGAGGTCGCGCCGTAATTGCTTTCGAGGCAGTGGTCATCCCACGCCATATCGATTCAATTACATCTGCTGAGTATTCTATTTCTCTGATCTTCCTTGTATAGCCACGGTATTCTACATATTTTTTTAACAACACACACACACACACACACAGGGGGGGGAGAGAGAGAGAGAGAGAGAGAGAGAGAGAGAGAGAGAGAGAGAGAGAGAGAGAGAGAGAGAGAGATAGAGAGAGAGAGAGAGCTCACTCTTGATAGGCGAAGAGGAGGAAAACAGAGGCAAAGGGAACTCTCCAAGCAAATGAAACAAACCCCGTTAAAAGAGATCTCATATTTCAATCCTTAGTGAACGAGCGAGGCAGAGAGAGAGAGAGAGAGATCACTATTGATCTCAGTCATTTTGAAGGGGAGTGGGACTTTGGGAAACTTTGGAATCTAGGAAAAAAACCGTTTAACCGCTTAGGATCGCAGAAATTTTCGAGTGCCACTCAGGGATTTTTCAGGCTATGATGCGAGGTACTTTTTACTTCGAAGGGCATATACGTAATTTTCCTCTCAATTTCCAGGGGCACGTGCCCCTTGGCCTCCGTGTAGGTTTGTGTCGGGGTGACGTGATGGCCTCTCATTAAATGAATTAAAAAGAAACAAATAGGTTATTGTTATGAATCAACTACTTGGGAAGGAACCCACAGCCCTTTATTTATAGGCAGGATAAGAGAGTAGAAAGATAAGATACATAGATATGGGCGTATCTCTAAGATACCCGCAATCCTAACCGACTCTGGTATTTCCATTCACAATACTCCCCCTTATCCAGCCATAGGTGTGGACTCTGCTCATGAATACTTCAGGATTCTGAGCGTAATAGGAGTCTCACATGGGGTAGATACTTCAGGATCCTGAGTTGGTGAGGTTTGCCTCGGTAAAACCTTTAGCTATGGAAAACCCTGTGGGAGAAACCATAGTTAAGGAAAAAGAGTACAAACGCTATTTAACTCCCCCTGATTTGTACAAGTGACTCTGCTCATGAATACTTCTGGATTCTGAGTGTCACAGAGGGGTGGATACTTCAGGATCCAGAGTTGATGTGATTTGCCTCGTTAAAACATTTGGCTATGGAAAACCCAGTGAGAAAAACCATAGCTAAGGGAAAAGAGTACAAATTCCCTCAACTCCCCTGATCTGTAAAAGCCATTAGGCTTTCAGATCTCTTAGGCTTATCTCATTACCCCTATTTACAACATTCCGAAGATATACACATATTACAAATATTATCACCATTATGCAGCTGCTGAATCTAGAAACTCTGGAGAGGTGTGCTAAGTTTCGTCGCCTCTGATGTGGTCTTCAGACTATGTGGTTAGCTCCACAATACCAGCCTCTCTCCCAGTCGTCACCGGGATGTGATGTACCATCAGGTGCCCTCAAATACACCATTGGTGTGATTCTGGAATGGTGAGGATCTCGGAATGATAGGGTGATGTTGCCTTTATAAGTTGCTTTGCAGATCTGCATTAGATGGCCATCCCACTGTTGGTACCCGTTCTGTGAATTCTCAGTATAGGGACCAGACCTGTAACCTGCATTTGCATAAACATTGGAGGATGATACTTCATATTGTAAGTCCAAATCTTTCTACCCTTGGAGGAAGCGCAGAAGGCTTAACTCCGGTCTAATGGCCCCTTTAGGTGCCTAATTATCTCTGGCTAGTGAGTTTACTGCAACTGCTATATCGGGACGCATGCAGTTAGCCAGGAGTACCTGATTGCACTTAGATAAGGGACTTTAGGACCAATTATATCCTCCCCCTCTTCCATCGATCGGAATGGGTCTTTTTGTACATCCATAGAGTGTACTACCATAGGTGTACTTTGGATGACAATGGTCCTTTTAATTTCTCTAACGCACTTCTGGGCGTATGTAACATGATTCTATGAGCCATAACTTATATATGCATAGGTCTTTCATTTCATGTTTAATAGTCAGGCTTGAGCAGATGTTTCGGTTTTCTCTTTAGGAGATCCGATGAGATTTTAGTTGTTTACAACTATGATCTCAAATCATGTTCTTTGCTTAGATGCAAAGACAACCCTAAGTAGAAATCATTGATTTGTCAAGTGATTCTCTTGGTTGTACATTATTTATTATTCTTATTGTTTTTCTTTAATAGAATAGACGTCCCGAAGTCTATTCAGGCATTTAAAGAAATATGGAATTTATCTTTACCAAGATATCCACAAAGGTATGCCGTCACAACATCCAATAACAGCATATCCAAAATTTCATTTGCCAAATCGCAAGGTATTCGCATCTGATAACTTAGGGAGACTGCATCATTTATGAGTCATGCTCATTTTAATTTGTTCGATCCCTAGTTTCAGCGAAATTATCCTTTGGGCAATAGGTTGTACCTTATAGCATACAATTTTATTTTTTCTTATGTATGTAATACTTATTTTACCCACAGGTTTGACACCTTTTGGTGTCTGGACTTCAGGTCCGAACATTTCACGTTTCATAAGTGAGTCCAGCTCATCTTTTATTGCCTCGTTCCACATTTGGACAATCTATACGTTTGCATTCTAGCAACGGAGTATGGAACGATAATTTATAAACATCATCGCTTTTGCGATGTATATGGCAATATGATACGTGAATACATTGTCGACAATTTATGTTCTATCTGTCCAACACCTCCCCAGTACGTACAACATTTACTTTCAATTTCAGTTTTTCCCGGCAGTTCCTCTGCAGTGGATTCCGGGAAGGGTGAGGGTGTGGGCATGAGCTCATTGTCCTGTGGTAGTATTGTCTTAAGGTCTTCAGGAGTTTCTGTCCTTAGAGCCTGGTGGTCTTCCTCTTTTTTTGTTGAGGATCAGCCACTTCTGCTGCTGGTGGATTCCATCCATTCTCTGGGATGTCAATCCTAGCTGGAGTTTTTGCAGCAGGGATGTGTGATCTAACAATCTTCTGGTTGTCAGTAAATGAGTTCGGTAAGTGGTGACCATTGTTCTGTATGTGGAGGATTTTCAGGATCGCATCTTCACATTTGTTTTGTTATCGAATCATTGTGGGTCAAGCTTTTTGTATCCTACGTTATAATTTGCTTCGCGCCAGATTTTCCAGTATCTGGGCCTATTTTGGGGGACTCGTCTCATCAAAATCACAGTCTTCAAGATGTGCCTTAAATGCGTCCCCCGTTTGGGGTTCTATGTATCTTATAAGTGAGGTGAGTCAAACCCTACATGGATACCTAGATGTAGGATTTGACTGTTTTGGTCAAACCCTACGTTGAGGACTGTTTTGGTCCTCTGTGGTGGTGCAATGGGGATTTAAACTGCGCGACCGAAGATTCTCAGATGAGAAATGTTCGGTGGCATTCCATATGCAAGTTGCAATTAGAGACTCTGACCTCCAGAGGGTCTTTTATTTATGATGCAGCATGCAGAAGTTGCATGTCCACATGCATCCATTGGTAATTGGGATTTAATGGACGTTCAATACAGTGGAGTCTTATCAGTGACTCTGCCGACCCATTTTGGGTATGAACATGCGACACTGTATGTTCATTTTCTATTCTCGTTTCTTGCCAGTACTCTTGAAATGACCGGGAGGTATATTTTCCAACATTAACCAGACTTATTTTCTCCAATTGATTGTCTGGAAAATGTGCACGCAACATTTTTATTTTTGTGCCAATAGCTTTTGGAAAAGCTAAGTTGCGGGTCTGTTGTAAACACATATACGAATATTCTGAGGATGCATTTATCAGTACAATGAAGTACCGAAATAGCCAACTACGAGGGGTGGAATTTGTCCACATCTATCTCCTTATATTCTTTTGAGGAAGCATGGATATTCTTTTTCAACTTTTCGTAGAGATGGCCTTGTAATTAGTTTTCCCTTATAGCAAGGGATGCGAGGGAATTCTCCCTTCTGAAGAATCTTCTGGTTCTTCAAGTCATACCCATAGGATAAGATGCGGTGCATCATCACTGATACAGGGTGGCCAAGTCTATCATGACAGAGTAAAAACTTTGCTGGCCAAGTCTATCATGCCAGAGTAAAAACTTGGCTGATGTCGGGCACTTCAGGTGCTCCGTTTAAATCCGCTTCCTCTCTCCGAATCTTTGTATGGGAGAGGCCTGGAAGGCTATCAAAACGTTCAAGTATGGATTTTACTTCTTTTTCTTGAGACGTTACATACAGTAATTTGTTTTTCATTTACATTTGCTGTTTCCAAATGGAATCCGTTGAAACGGATGTCCTTGAAACTTAGGAAGTTTCTTTTGGAATTTGGAGAGATTAGTGCATCCTTTATTTTTGTTTCTGTGTTATTTCAGGGCAACAGTGTTGCGTTCCCTGGATCTTCAATATGGCCCTGATGTTGGGCTTTGTATTGAAAGATCGTATGTGTTTATTGTCTACTAATCAGTCATGAGAGCCGTTCATCTATTAAAAGATGAATCATATAGGCACATGCATTTCAGATAAACATTTTCATTCAAAACAAATTACGTAATTCAAATGCTCTCATAACATGAAATGTTCTAAACAATTTGCTAAGATAAAAATAGAAGGCTAATCAAGCAGGTCATCATGTTCGAAGTGGTCAACTGTAAACTTGACTGGAGCATCAGCGGTCATCAGGTTTGTTTCAGCTTTATCTTTCTTGTTTTCTTTATACAAATCCTAAAGATGATGCGGAGTTCGGCACACTCTGGACCAGTGGCCTTTCATGCCACTACTACGGCACTGGTCTTCCCATTCTCTCTTGGGTGGGGTGCATTATCTCTATTTTTGTCATTTCTGCGCCACGTGAACTTCTGCTTACTTTCATTTCTTCGTTGCTGGACTTGGCCCCTAGCCCTTTTGTTCTGTCCCCCCTTTCTATGGTCTTTCTTTTCTTTTGTTGTCCCTTTTCTTTCGAGAAGAAGAGGCATTATGAGCTTCTGCGAGGGGGGCAGTGCCAGGGGTGCATGTTGTGAGTGGCGAGGAGAAGCTCTCTGTTTTGTTCAACCATGAGTAAACATGGCAGCAGCTCAGAATACTTGGTGAACTTTTGTTCACGGTATTGCTGCATAAGTATCGTATCTTTCTCATGGAAAGACGTGTACGTCTTTTCCAGCATGCGATCTTCTGAGACTTTTTCACCACACAACTTCAGGCGTGAGGTGATGCCAAATAAAGCTGAGTTGTACTCAGTTATGGACTTGAAGTCTTGCAGTCTCAGGTTCTCCCACTCATATCGTGCCCTTGGTAGTATGACATCTTTCTGATGTTTATACCTATCCTCAAGGGCATTCCACAGCTCAAATGGATATTCGACCGTAAGGTATTCAGCCTGTAGGGTCTTGTCCACATAGCGGTGAATGAAGATAATGGCTTGCGCCTTTTCTATATCGCTTACATTTTCATTATTAATCACAGCAGAAATGAAGGACTTAGCCCGCAGATGAAACTTCACATCGAGCTGCCAGCTCAGATAGTTTCTTCCTGATGCATCCAGCACCTCGAAATCGACACTTGCAATTTTAGCCATTTTATCTAGCAGAGCACAAATATGCATGAATTAACAATTTAAACATAAACATTTTCATGCGGATGCAATTTTAATATGAAGGGCTAATTGCGTGGATCGGCCAGTCCCACATAAATAAGAGTCCAAAGTCCCATTACAGTCCATATTACACAAATGAAAGCTTTAAAAAGAAATTACAACTTTGGAAACCCCGTGGGTCCCATTTAAGACCTTCAGCTTCAATTGTGGGCCTCCGTCTCCATGGAAAATGGTCTTCAGTCTTGGACATTTAAATAATTTCCTCACTACAATTTCTCTCAAAAGTAAAAGAAAAGTGCAGGAAAATAAAATGTTGGACTTAAACAGCCGATCCAAAACCACAGTTAGCCATCCATGCAGAAAATTTGTGCTCATCAAACATTTTCATTCACAGACATCACATGCAATTATATTCGCATGAGGATACATAATTTAATCACTTAATAATTATTGGACCACTGGACAACGTCATACACCGTTAGGTAAGGTGACTAACGGCAGAGCGGTCGCAGGATCTTCCTAATTATTAAGATTAAATATAATGCACAACCACGCATAAAATATCCACATAATAAGCCAGTGATGTAAAGCATGTATAGATGATTTTACAGAATAAATCATTTAATGCAAGGGTTGTACAAATTTGGGTTTATTCCAAGAATTTGGAAAAAGTGCCCTTATTTGACATGTTCTACGCAAAAGGAAAAAGTTTTCCTTTTTAAAAGAACCCCCAAAAGAACCCCCAAAAGTCCTCAAAATCCCTTGTTTACATAAATTTTTAGGCTCCGAAAATCCATTTTTGATCGCAATAAACCTTTTAAAGCTTATTATAGCCCCTTTAATTGTAATTTGCCCCTTCTCCAAATTCTTTTCTTCGAAAAAGTGGTCTGCGGGCCTGGAGCCCGCAGAGTTGCTGTGTGCTTAAGGTCCGCAGTCTGAATTTTTTATTTTTTTTCGAAAATGGGCTTCGGGCCCATTCAATAGAGTCTAGTGTTGAGGGGCGGCGGCTAGGGTTAGCCGCCATCGCCCCTCACCGTGCTGCCACCGGTCGGCGGCAAGGGGGAACTGCCCCCTCCTTCGGGGGGGCTTCGTACGCAGCGGCGATTGGGGCGTAACAACGTCGTCCCCCTTCGGGGGGAGCGGGCATCGGAGGCGAACGGCACCGCCCCCCTTCGGGGGGGTGCAGTGATCGGTGACGGCCACCCCCCTTCGGGGGGGGTGCGGCGATCGGTGACGGTCGCCCCTCCTTCGGGGGGGAGTGCGGCAGCAGGAACGACCACCCCCCTTTGGAGGGGGGGCGACGATAGGAACGGCCACTCCCCCTTTGGAGGGTTCGGTGAATCAGAACGGCCGCCCCCGCTTTGGGGGGGTGCGGCGACGGCGAACAGCCGCCCCCCTTCGGGGGGTGCAGCACCGGCAGACAGCTGCCCCCGCTTCGGGGGGGTTTGCGACGCCGGCAGACAGCCGTCCCCCTTCGGGGGGGTGCGGCGGTGCGGATCAAACCGGAGCGGCTAAGAACGCCGTACATCCCCCCTTCGAGGGGAAGGTTTTGCCGTCGGCAATGGGGGGACAAAAAATATGATTTTGGGACGAAAAGTTCGTCCTTTTTAGGTGATTAGCAAATCCCATGTCGATCTTGCGAGATCAATGGGTAGATCAATCATACGTATGATAAAAACATCGTTTTTAGCGGGTTTTACCTCTATATCCGTCCTCCAGATATAGCGACGGTTGAACGAAGCCTACGCGGATGACGACGCTCGATTGAGGAAGCCTTGCACCACGCGCGTGGATCTCCCGTCTCCTTCCGCTTTCGCAACGATCGAAAAAAAATTTGTGTAAAATTTTTAGAGGCTCGTGCTGATAACTTGTTATGAATCAACTACTGGGGAGGAATCCCCAGCCCTTTATTATAGGCAGGATAGGAGAGTAGAAAGATAGGATACATAGATATGGGCGTATCTCTAAGATACCCGCAATCCTAACACACTCTGGTATTTCCATTCACAACCGTTATAATTTTCTTTCTATTTATTCCGCCTAATAAGAGCATGCCTCATTAGTTGTACTTAAGAAAACTCACCAAATAGCATCTGTTTTTCATTATTCTCAATTTTGAAAATACATTATTAAAAAAATCTTTTTAGAGAGCAACCTTTATCCTTTTTTATAACTAGAAATCTTTCATGTTCTTTAAGGTATATAATTGAAAATACATGCCAACTGAGCTTGCTCAAGTGGTAAAGGCATGTCCTTTTGTGGAGGTTACGTGTTCAAATCATTCCATCAGCTATGTGTAGCAAGATTTTTTGAACTAAAATGTGAAGTTCACAAATTCATCACGCAACTACGTGGGTTCGTGACGCATGTAACCTATAATTAGGACAATGAACTAGGATTTAGTTATACAAATTCATCACATAGTGAATTGTGGTCGCATCGCATGACAGCTACATGGAGTCTAAAATGGTTTGGGGATGTTTCATGTGATTTGGGCAAAGAATTAGGGGTAAATTGTAAGAGTTACTTGTGATTCAGATAAATAATTAAGAGTTAGCTGTTAGAGTTAATGCTTCCTTATGCAAGCTCTTTTTCCTTGCCAATAACCTACACAACCAAGCCCACCGGCAGGGTAGATTGGACATGAGATCGAATGGCATCAACCTCATTATCCCTAGAGTGAGAACCACATAGTCCAACAAAATGCCAGTAGTGTCACCCAAACTCAAGCAACTTGTGAGTGGAGGAGGCAAGGAGGCAAGCTAGGATGTGGTATCATGGTCGATCCTGAAAAGAAAGTAGAAGTGCAAAGCAACTTCATGTAGTAATATTCTATACTAGGAGAAGTATGTGAATAGAAGATAAAGTTCTACGATAGGAAAATAGAGTCAACAAGATAGGTCATGGAGTCCTAGTCCTTCCACTAGCTCACATGATCATAACAAGTAGTCAAAAATTAAGCTAGACTACCATCATACAACTCTTCTTTCAGCTCACAAGAGGACATAAACCCCTTAAATGAGCACATAACTTCTGCCACTATTCCCCTAAGATTTAAGATGTTATACCTTAATGAGTATGACGGATCAGGGGATCCCATAGAGCATATGCAATATTATAAGGGACTTAATAAGATTCAAGATGTAGGTGATGTCCTCCAGTGCAGAGCCTTCCAGACCATGCTAAGAAAAATAGTTGAGGATTGGTATACCAACCTCCATAACCACTTGATTGTCTCTTTCAAATGCTTATTGCATGCCTTCTACCAAAAGTTTATGGTTGGTGAGCATATGAAAAGGAACTTTGATCATTTGTTTACCCTGATACAAAGGGAAATAAGGCCCTTCAGACTTTCATTAAGTGTTTTAATAATTAGGAGCTTATTGTGGATGATTACAGTGATGAAATGGCTATAACCATGCTAAAGAAAGGGTGAGAAATAAAGACCTGACCAAGTCATTATACCACAAGCCTCCATACACTGATGACCATCTCTTGATGAAAGTGGAGCCCAACATGAGGCTAAAGAGGTCCCAGCCAACAGAGGAATAAACTCCTCTAAAAGTTGAAGAATTGAGAAAGAAGGATTATCCGAATGATGAAGGTTAGAGAACAAAATAGGACCCTGGATAGATGAATCATAGTCCCCATAGGAGAGTTAATGATGATGTTGCATAATTCACTAAATTAAACACTTTGCGATTAAAGTGGTGTTGTATGCATAAAGGGAAGGCCACTTCAATTGGCCACCTACTGAGTTGAAGGGTCCTCCATAGAGAAGAAATACTAGAAATACTATTGTTACCACTATGACCACGAACATGATGGTGAGTATTGAGTCACCCAAGGTATATTTTGATGGTGAGCAAATAATTATTTATGATAATGAGTTTTAAGTGTAGGAACAAAAGTTAAATATTATGAAGGGTCCTCCATAGAGAAGATATACTAGAAATACTATTGTTACCACTATGACCACGAACATGATGTTGAGTACCGAGTCACCCAAGGTATATTTTGATGATGAGCAAACAATTATTTATGATAATGAGTTGCAAGTGTAGGTACAAAAGTTAAATATTTATAAAGGCTCAAAGCCAAGACTTATGAAGCTCATTTAAGAATTATGGAACCAACAAGAGTAAATGAGCTCAAAGTTAAGAAGAAGCTCAATCATGACCCATGAAGTTTAAGGAATTAAAGACAAGAAGAAGGCCATTATGGTCACATCAAGGTTCAAAGTTAAGTAATATTGCTGTATTTTTTATTTGTCTTTAAATTCATGTCAAATTCTAATGAATCTCACACACTCACTTAGGAATTAGTTTAAAATGTTTTTAAAATGATTTGAAATATTTTTGGAAACATTCCTAAGTATTTAAAGGCCAAATACCCTATTTTATAAGCAACACCGTCGATAAACAGACACCCAGTCAACTAGCTGAAACCTGAAAACTGATGGCTAGCAGCATGTCAGAACTTGTCGACTACAAAACAAGAACTACTCGACAAACGCATGAGCTTGTTGACTAGTAAATGTACCATAATCAACTAGAGAATTCAGAGACACGTTAGGATCTTGTGATAGCAAGGAAAACACTAGAGGAGATGAATAGTGTTTATGAAATAATAAAGTTTCTCTACATACAATTTATAAATTGCAAAAATAAATCATGTAGACCAAAGCTCTGATACCACTGTACGTATCGCTCTGATATCATTGCAACGCTGTTAAGGCCCATCATACATGGCACCTTAGAACCGTCACAAGATCCCTCACGAACTTGTTTTACGGCATGCCTCTCGACAATGCCCAACCCATTATAAGATCCCCATCTTATCGGGACTTGGTACCATAAGAGTGATTACTTCGGGTCAGCTCATAACCCAAGAACCCGTACTCAAGCTTAACAAGCTCTGATACCAGTGTAGGTTTTTTTGGGTCCTTAGGGCTATAAATACGACATCCGGCCTAAGTCGGTCGGATGAAGTTATCAAAACAGCAGCAGAAAATAAACTTAAAACAGTTTTAAGTTAAGCCCTAAAGAGAACAAACCCTAGCCAAGATCTCTACTATCCCGGGGTATGGTCCGACCAACCCCTAAGGATAGATAAATCTAACAGTTGCAATTTATAAACGCATGCTTAATTTAAACTACATAGCTTGCACTTCGTTTCTGCAGAAAACGAAGCGTCGTTTTCAGCAACATTTCTTTAGCACCGTGCCGCTTCTCCCAAGCCGAACCGCGTCCTGAGCCACACCT
>CM061142.1:731982129-732159253 GCA_030789695.1 Scilla litardierei
ACATGCTTTGCAGCTGTGGTATATTCTGTTGGATATTATATGCGTGGTTATGCATTGTATTTAAAACTTAATAATTAGGAAGATCATGCGACCGCTCTGCCGTTAGTAACATAAACTAACGGTGTATGACGTTGCCCAGTGGTCCAATAATTATTAAGTATTTAATTTATTTATCCATCTCTGCGAATATTAAATGCCTGTGATGCCTGTGATGAAAATGTCTGATGAAAATGTTGATGAGCACAATATTTCTGCATGAATTGCTAAATGTGGTTTTTTTGGATCGACCGTTTAGTCCCACAGTTTATTTCGCGCACTTTTCTTTTATTTTTGAGAGAAATTGTAGTGAGGAATTTATGTAAATGTCAAAGAAAGAAGACCAACTTCCATGGAGACGGAGGCCACACTTGAAGATGGAGATATCATATGGGACCCACGGGGTTTCCAAAGTTGTATTTTCATTTTCTTTAAGCTGCAAATTTGTATAATTTGGACTGTGGACTTTTTTGGACTCTTTCTTGTGGGACTGGCCGATCCACACATTTAGTTTTTCGTTAAATATTGCCTCCGCATGAAATGTTTTCTCTGATTAATTATTAATTCATGCATGATTGTGCTCTGCTAGATAAATGGCTAATATTGCAAGCGTTAATTTCGAAGTACTGGAAGCATCAGGTAGAAACTATCTAAGCTGGCAGCTAGATGTAAAGTTTCACCTGCGGGCAAAGTCCCTCATCGCTACTGTGACTGAAAAAGAAAATGTTAGCGATATAGGGAAGGTGCAAGCCATCACCTATATTCGCCACCATGTGGACAAGACCTTAAAGGCTGAATACCTTACGGTCGAAGATCCACTAGAGCTATGGACTGCCCTTTAGGACAGGTATAAACATCAGAAAGATGTTATACTCCCAAGAGCACGATATGAGTGGGAGAACATGAGACTACAGGACTTTAAGTCCATTGCTGAGTACAATTCAGCACTTTTTAGCATCACCGCACGCCTGAAGTTGTGTGATGAAAAAGTCTCAGAAAATCGCATGCTGGAAAAGACGTATACGTCCTTCCATGAAAAAGATGCGATACTCATGCAGCAATACCGTGAACGCAAGTTCACCAAGTATTCCGAGCTGCTGTCATGTTTACTCATGGCCGAGCAAAACAGAGAGCTTCTTCTCTCCACTCACAAATGCGCCCTCCCGGCACTGCCCCCCTACCAGAAGCTCACCATTCCTCTTCCTTCAAAAAGAAGAGAGATAATAAAAGAAAAGAAAGACCACAGAAGGGTGGGTCAACAGAAAAATGCCAAGGGCAATGTACAGTAGCAGCGAAATAATGAAAGCAAGCGGAAGTTCACGTGGCACAGAAATGACAAAAATGATTCACCCCCACCCAAGAGGGAATGGGAAGACCAGTGCCATAATTGTGGCATGAAAAGCCACTGGTCCAAAATGTGCCGAACTTCGCAGCACCTCCAAGATTTGTATAAAGAGAACAAGAAAAATAAAGCTGAAACAAACCTGATGACCTCTGATGCTCCAGTCAAATTTTCAGCTGACAACTTCGAAAATGATGACTTGCTTGATTAGCCTTTATTTTTATCTTAGCAATTTTTTTTGAAAATAATTTATGAGAGCATTTTAATTATGAAATTTGTTCTGAATGAAAATGCTTAGTAGACAATAAATGAAAATGTTTATCTGAATATTCATGTGCCTAACGATTCATCTTTGATTAGATGAAACTGCTCTCATAAATAATTAGTAGACAATAAACACGTACGATCTCTTTCAATACAAAGCCCAATATCAGGGCTATATTGAAGATCCAGGGAATGCAACACTGTTGCCCCCCAAACGACACAAAAATAAAGGATGCACTAATCTCTCCGAATTCCAAAAGAAACTTTCTAAGTTTCAAGGACATCCGTTTCAACGGATTCCACTTGGAAACAGCAAATGTAAATGAAAAGAAAAAAAAATTACCGTATGCAACGTCTCAAGAAAAAGGAGTAAAATCCACACTTGAACGTTTTGAGAGCCTTATAGGCCTCCACCATACGAAGATTCGGAGAAAGGAAGCAGAATTAAACGGAGCACCTGAAGTGCCCGACATCAGCCGAGTTTTTACTCCGGCATGATGGACTTGGCCACCCTGGATTTGTGATGATGCATTGCATCTTGTCCTATGGGTATGACTTGAAGAACCAGAAGATTCTTCAAAAAGGGAAAAAAATCCCTCGCATCCCTTACTATAAGGGAAAACTAATTGCAAGGCCATCTCCACGATAAGTTCAAAAAGAATCTCCACGCTTCCTCAAAAAGAATACAAGGAGATAGATGTGGATAAAATCCACCACCCCTAGTGGGCTATTTCAGTACTTCACTGTACTGATAAATGCATTCTCAGAATATTTGTACGTGTGTCTACTACAGACCCGCAACTTAGCTTTTCCAAAGCTATTGGCACAAAAATAAAAATATTGCGGGCACATTTCCCAGACAATAAAATGTTCTAAATAAGTCTGGTTAATGTTGGGAAATATACCTCCCAGTCTTTTCAAGAGTACTGCCAATCAACGGGAATTGAAAATGAACATACATGTGCCGCATGTTCATACCCAAAATGGGTCGGCAGAGTCACTGAAAAGTAGACTCCAATGGACTGAACGTCCATTAAATCCCGATTGCCTATGGATGCATGGGGACATGCAAACTCTGCATGCTGCATCGTAAATGAAAATAAGACCCTCTGGAGGTCAGAGTCTCCAATGCAACTTACATATGGAATGCCACCGAACATTTCTCATCTGAGAATCTTCGGTCGCGCAGTCTTAAATCCCCATTGCACCACCAAAGAGGACCAAAATGGTACTCAACGTCGCCTAGGTATCCATGCAGGGTTTGACTCACCCTCACTTATAAGATACCTAGAACCCCAAACAGGGGACGCATTTAAGGCACATCTTGAAGACTGTGATTTCGATGAGACGAGTTTCCCAAAAATATGCCCAGATACTAGAAAATCTGGCGCGAAGAAAATTATAACGTGGGATACAAAAAGTTTGACCCACTATGATCCGGTAACAATACAATGTGTAGATGAGATCCCGAAGATCCTCCACATACAGAACAATGTCTACCAATTACCGGAATCATTTATTGACAACCAGAAGATTGTCAGATCACACATCCCTGCTGCAAAAACTCCAGCTAGGATTGACATCCCCGAGAATGGATGCAATCCACCAGCAGCAGAAGTGGCTGATTCTCAACAGAAAAGAGGCAGACCACCAGGCTCCTAGGACAAAAAACTCCTGGAGACCTTAAGACAATACTACCACAGGACAATGAGCTCCTGTCCACACCATCACCCTTCCCGAAATCCACTGCAGAGGAATTGCCGAGAAAAAGTGAAATTAAGTAAATGTTGTACGTACTGGGGAGGTGTTGGACAGATAGAACATAAATTATCGACAATGTATTCACGTATCATATTGCCATATACATCGCAATGGCGATGATGTTTGTAAATTATCGTTCCACACTCCGTTGCTAGAAGGCAAACGTAGAGATTGGCCAAACGTGGAACGTGGCAATAAAAGATGAGCTGGACTCACTTATGAAACGTGAAATGTTCGGACCTGAAGTCCAGACACTAAAAGGTGTCAAACCTGTGGATAAAACAAAGTATTGCAAACATAAGAAAAATAAATACAAAATCGTATGCTATACGGTACAACCTATAGCCCAAGGAAAATTTCGCTGAAACTAGGGATCGAACAAATTCAAATGAGCATGTCTCATAAATGATGCATCAGTCTCCCTAAGTTATCAAAAGCGAATACCTTACGATTTGGCGAAGGAAAATTTTGGATATGCTGTTATTGGATGTTGTGACGGCATACCTTCGTGGATATCTTGCAAAGATAGTTTCCACATTTCCTTAAAATGCCTGAATAAACTTCGGGACGTCTATTCAAGATAAACAATAAGTATAAATAAATGTAAAACCAAGAGAATCACTTGATAAGTCAATGATTCCTACTGAAGGTTGTCTTTGCATCTGTGCAAAGAACAGGATTAGAGATCTTAGTTGTAGACAACTAACATATCATCGGATCTCTTGAAGAGAAAACCGAAATAAATGTACAAGCCTGACTTTTAAACATGAAATAAAAAGACCTAGGCAAATATAAAGTCATCTCATAGAATCCTGTTACAAACGCCCAGAAGTGCGTTGGAGATATTAAAAGGACCATTGTCATCCAAAGTACACCTACGGTGGTACACTTACTGGATGAAAAAAAAAGAACCCTTCCGATCGCTGGAAGAGGGGGAGGATATAACTGGTCCTAAAGTCCCTTATCTTAGTGCAATCATGCACTCCTGGCTAACTGCATGTGTCCCGGTATAGCAATTGCAGTAAACTCATTAGCCAGAGATAGTTGACACCTAAAAGGGGCCATTAGACCTGAGTTAAGCCTTCTGCGCTTCCTCCAATGGTCGAAATATTTGGACTTACAAAATGTAGTAGCATCCTCCAATGTTTATGCAAATGCAGGTTTCAGGTCCAGTCCCTATG
This sequence comes from Scilla litardierei, assembly GCA_030789695.1. NCBI lineage: Eukaryota > Viridiplantae > Streptophyta > Magnoliopsida > Asparagales > Asparagaceae > Scilla > Scilla litardierei. Next base: position 731,986,714 of record CM061142.1, read on the forward strand.
CTGAGAAATCACAGAACGGATACCCACAGTGGGATGGCCATCCCCTGCAGATCTGCAAAGCAACTTATGAAGGCAACATCATCCTATCATTCTGAGATCCTCACCATTCCAGAATCACACCAATGGTGTATTTGAGGGCGCCTGGTGGTACATCACATCCCAGTGACGCCTGGGATAGAGGCTGGTTCTGTGGAGCTAACCATATAGTCTGAAGACCACATCAGAGGCGACGAAACTTAGCAACCTCTTCAGAGTTTCTGGATTCAGCAGCTGCTTGATGGTGATAAAATTCGTAATCTGTGTACATTTTCAGAATATTGTAAATAGGAGTGATGAGATAAGCCTACGAGATCTGAAAGCCTAAGAGCTTTTACAGATCAAGGGGAGTTGACAGAATTTGTACTCTTTTCCCTTAGCTATGGTTTTTCCCACTGGGTTTTCCATAGCCAAAGGTTTTAACGATGCAAATCACATCAACTCTAGATCCTGAAGTATCCACCCCTCAGTGACGCTCAGAATCCAGAAGTATTCATGAGCAGAGTCACTTGTACAAATCAGGGGGAGTTAAAGAGCGTTTGTACTCTTTTTCCTTAACTATGGTTTTTCCCACTGGGTTTTCCATAGCTAAAGGTTTTAACGAGGCAAACCTCACCAACTCAGGATCCCGAAGTATCCACCCCATGTGAGACTCTTATTACGCTCAGAATCCCGAAGTACTCTTGAGCGGAGTCCACACCTATGGCTGGATAAGGGGGAGTGTTGTGAATGGAAATAACCAGAGTTGGTTAGGATTGCGGGTATCTGAGAGATACGCCCATATCTATGTATTCGATGTATCTACTCTCCTACCATGCCTATAAATAAAGGGCTGGGGGTTCCTCCCCCAGTAATTGATTCATAACACTAAAAACATTTTCGCACGGTGCGAAATGTTCTCAATTGATGATTTACATACATACTTACATACATACTTACATATCTAGTATACATTTGACTGCGATTTTTGAATCCTAGGGCTGACTAGGACAAGATAAAGAATGCCTATGATTTGACCTTGAAAATCAATGGATGAGATCAATTGATGTAAAACATTTTGGGGGGGACAACTTTGATTTTTGAGAGAAAAAGATAGGTGGGGTCAGCTGGAAAGAGAAAGGGTGAATATGTGTGTTTCGTTATGTTGGGTATACTTTGAACTTTGAATTCTCTTTTTGCCATCACCTCAACCCAAAAAACTGAGTTTTGTGAGCAAAAATTATGTGGGGTCAGCTGGAAAGAGAAAGGGTCTACATGTGGGTTTTCGTTGGATTGGGTATAATTAATCATTTCTCTTCCCAAATTTGCTAGCATATCAACCCACTAACTCTACGCCCTCGATCTCCACGGTCATTACGCCTCCCCTCCTCCCCACAGATCTCCACACACAAAACCCCCCAAATCCATGGGTTCCGTTTCATCCTCCATCCTCAGCCTCGCAAGCATCCTCCAAATCTACGGATCTTCCTCCATCCTCGATATCCCAAGCATCCTCCATCCTCCAGAGCATTCGCAGCCTCGCAGGTAACTACCCTTGACTAATCCATGGCATGAAGGAGTATGTTTCGGACCGAAATGCCATGAAATCTATGGAATGTTCCCTCAATGATCCGGTTTTGGCCTGCAGACACTGCCGGCTATGGACAAAAGGTGTGTATTTTGCTTTTGCACATAACCCATCTTAATATTTGAGCGCTTAAATTGGAAATATTTGGATGGAAAAAAACCCTTAAATTGAACGTGTTGGATTGTAGAAATAAACAAGCTAGATTGATAAATTGAATCTTTTTCTGATTATAAATGCAAGAATTCCTTCTTTGCTTGGCCCTGAAGTTGCTGTAATGCTTAATCCACTAATTCGCATATGGACCCTTTATCCTTGGTGATTTATTATAACACCTCAAAGTATCTCACTGGCAAAATCACATCTTTATCTTTCTTTACATACAAAACCCTTGAAAGCAGCATGTATTGTTCAAGACATGGTTGAAGTTTAATGATGAAGAAATAAATTAGTAATGAGACGAGTTTGGTTATGCTTTTCTTATCGATCCATTCACCATTCACAAGGAGTCAGAAAAATCCCAATTGACGATGTTCTATGGGGTGGAAGGTGTTGGTGTTTGATAATTTTCCCGCGGACAAGGCCAAAGACCTGATGATGCTAGCAGGCAAAGGCCGCGGCGATGCCAAGAACGCTAGCTTTGCCCCTAATTCCACTGTGCCCTCTGCCTCAGTGGCGGAGCCTGCAGTCAGCAAACCTAGGGCAACCGTGCAGACTTGCCCTCTAAAGCCAATTATTTCCGACAATCAATCTTTTTTTCTTAAACCTTTATCGAATTGTAATATGGCTTTTGTTTAATCGCATAAACAGTGCTTAACAAACCAAGGAATTGAAATGAACTGAATAGATCCGATTCATTGATTATATTGTATTTAATTTTAGTTTGCAAATCAGATGACATGAATTAATTAACATTCATCTAATGATATGAGCTTGATTTAACTTCCTATATTATATGGTTTAAGCCCATTTAGACCCACCTTAAGTTGTAATCATCTCCATATTTACCTTGCCATTGTAAATGTTCTCTTAAAATTATTAATTGACCGGTTAATTCTATTCAAGAACTAATTGTTGCGATGTTTGTTTGGAAACAGATCTTCCAATTGCAAGAAAGCATCGCTCCATCGATTCCTTGAGAAGAGAAAGGATCGGTAATCAACTGCAACTCTTGCAACTCTCCTTCTGTATATTAATTCATAGACAAATATTCATTATATCTCCTTACTATGACTCCCAATTTCCATTTACAGTTTAGTCTACTCTAGCAAATATTTGCCCAGATCACTATCCTTTTCTCCTTGATACTCAGAATCCATCCTCCAAACAATGTTTTAAATTTAAGAAGGTCTGGCTTTCAAATGACTCTTTCCACTACTTTCCATGACTTTCGTTGCAAATTTGCTTGACATATGAACAATTAATTTCATTTTTAGTTCCGGGTAGTGTCTCGCTCCTATGATCAAAGTTCATGAAATTTATATTGATCAAATTTGTATTGATCAAGGTTTTGGATTAACACATGAGACACTTCTTCCTGCAAATGAACCTTTCGAAATTTTTGTATTGAAATTTTTTTTCAAATGAACCTGCAAATGAAATTTGTATTGCTCTGTTTAATTTGAGACATGAAATTTTTGTATTGAAGCTTCATTTGTATTGATACGTGTGGTAATGAAATTTGTATTGATCAAGGTTTATGAAATTTGTATTGATAAAGTTTATGGATACCAGATCCCCTCAAATGAGCAAGCATGTTCATCCAAAACCTTGAGATATCAATACAAATTCGTTTAATTCGTTTAATTTCGTTTTAATCTCGATTAATTTCATTTTGCTCTGTATATTTGTTATTAGCTGTAAATATCTTGACATGAACCCTCAGTCGTTTTTGTCACTTTATTAATTCATAAACTACACATATCTTAACTGAACCCGCAAAGCTTGATATCCATAAACTGAGACAAAATAGGCTAAAGACACGTCTGAACTACTTTGTTATTGTTGGTTCAAAATTGAGAAAATTGATGTTAGTGTGAAGTAGCTAAATTTCTACCCGCTCATTGCATGAGCAAACAATGTGAAAATTTTAATTCGTCTATGGTGTGTTAATGCATGTGGATCGATTTTATGCCAAGCATCTGGAAAAAAATAATAATGGAGAGTTATATTAGTTATTTATTTGCTATATTAGCAATGTATGTTGCACATGGAAAGAGAACCACTCTATAACATAACCCGTGAACATATTGCATTTGTAACCTATGTATTTGATAACCATCATATATTGACAGGAGCTGACTGGTGAGATTCCACTTTTGATGGAACAACTGCAAAAATCCGATGGTGATGGTAAGAGGTTGCCTGAGTTGCTCGCTAAGCTAGATGGTTTGAGACAAGAGCATCAGAAATTACAGTAAACTAACTGGTCATTTTTAAATCAACTTTTATAAAATCATATGTTTTGCATACATTGCATGTTACAAAATGGTTACAAATTTAGGACTCTGCTGGAGGAATATACACCCGAAAAAGACAAGTTCATATGTGGAGCATTTATAATGCATGTTCCATCATTGTTTTCTTTGTCTGGAACACTATTGTTAATTTTCATGTTCTTTTTGCCCAATTGATGCTTTTGATCGTGAGAAAGGATCGAATATGGAGCAGGTAGAGCAGATGTGTGCTATGGAGAAGAACTTGATATCATTGGCTACAGAAATCGAGAATTTACGTGCTGATGTAGCCAGTGCTGACAAGGGAGAGCGTGGTAAATATATCTATCTTAAATTGGCTTTAAAGATTTGCAAAATTTAAATCACATCATATGATACACATCTCTTTTCATGCAGCAGCGAACCCATATGCTGGCACATATGGCAGCCAAGGCATTGGCTACGGACACGGCCAAGGAGGCGGCTACAAGAATTCTGGGTTTGGTCATGGAAGTCCCGCTGGATATACACAAGCCTATAGGCAACCACTGTCGCATGCACCTGGGAGTGCACTGAAAGGGGCGGAACCAGATTTATAGATGGTTATGCAAGGATTTGTATATGGTTCTGCGAGGATTTGTAGACTGAACATGGGTGTGCACTGAAAGAAATTGCTGGGCGACCAAAAGATAATAGCTTCTCGCTACAACCTCTACCTGTTTGGGTGTTCCAACAGGATGAAGACTGCTACCATGTCTCTGGAAAAAGCTCGAAGTTCATGTTTTGGCGATGTTGTTGGGCAGTGATGTGAGATTGCATTTATTGTAGCCAGTGTGATGTTGTGTAGCCTGTGTTCCATCACAGGGATGAAATTTGTGATCTATTTGTGATCTATTAAATTGATTAGCTGTATATGCAATCATTTACATGATGTCTCTTTGCATGAATTGAGTTGTTACGTGTCTTGAGTTACAGTTGTTTTCTGTCGTATGGTTGTTATGCTCTTGGTGAATTTAACTCGCTTTCATGCCGTGATCATTACAAAACTAGTCTTGGGATTTGGCATTAGATGGCGTTTGTAATAATATTTGTATATAACCGCCTTTAATTAAGTGGGGAGGCAATCAATCAGTATCATTCTACAATGCACTGTAAAACATTATGTACCTTAAATCGTAATGCTTACCCTAATTTTAATTACAAAAAAAACTGAATTTTGTCACAGTCACGCGTGTTTTGACAAAAAACAAAAAAAAACACGCACGCACGTGTTGACAAAAAATTGAATGCATTCACGGAACTTATCCCCACTAAGCCCTGCAGTCAGAAATTTTCATGGTTGAACATGATTGATGCTGAACTATTAAGTCATGCATAAATTTTCATGGGGTACGTTCGGCTCCAGGTTTGGGTTTCGAATTTTCATGGGTTTCTAATACTTGCTTTGTTTTTGACGTTTGAAGTATCCAAGTTCCATGTTATCTTATTGGTGCGGAAAAACATTTTATCAGGGAGAACTAAAATTTTGGGATAAACTAAAAAGTTTTGAACTTGAAAATTTATCGGGGTGAACCCTAAAATTTTGGTGATGAACTAAATTTTGACGGTACTAATTTTGTTGGTGAACTAAGATTTTTGTGAAGAGCTTAATTCCTTGTGATGAGCTAAATTTTTGCAAAACTACGCTTTTTACAGGGAAATATCTTAAATGAACTGTGCCCGTAGGGCACGTGTTGGACAAGATAAAGAGTGGCTGAGATTTGATCTTGATAAATCAATGGTTGAAATTGGATTTTGAGAAAATTTTAGTGGAAAAACATAAATTTTGGGGGGAAAGTGTCGTGGGAACCAAAACTTTGAAATTAAAATTGTCTTGGAAAAGATTGTGGATATTAAATTTTGGGAGAAAAAGTGCCTTGGAAACCTAAACTTTGAAATAAAAAGTACTTTAGGAAATATCGTGGTGATGCATGATCCATTAAATTAAACAAAGTAAAAAAAATTTGGTGTAAAATAATTTAGCGTAACAACAAACTAGCGTAAAAAAATTTAAGTTAATACCGTCACCGAAAAATACACTGAGGTTTGTTGTTCCACACCGAGGGTGCCTGCTAATTTTTTACGATAATTTGTTGTTCTGCGCCAAAAACGTGCACGCTGAATTTGTTGTTCCACACCGAATGCACCCGCGCATTGTTCCACACCAACTAACGGCACCCACGCAATTTTTTTACGCTAATTTGTTGATCCGTGCCAAATGCGCCCGTGCCGAGTTTGTTGTTCCGTGCCGAATGCGCTCGCACGTTGTTCCGTGTCAAATTTGTTGTTCCGCATCGAAGGCACTCGCGCCAATTTTGTTGTTCCACACCGAAGACGCTCGCATGTTGTTCCGCACCGAAGGCACCCGCGTCGAATTTGTTGTTCCGCGCTGAAGGTGCCCACGCTGTATTTGTTGTTCTGCGCTGAAGGTGCCCGTGCCGCTAAATATTTTTACGCTAATTTGTTGTTCTTTTAAATTTTGGTCGTGAATATAATTTTTTGTGGAACAAAGATTTCGCGGGGGAAATCTTAAATGAACCGTGCCCCCGGGCACGGGTTATGACTAGTCTATATATTAAAACACAACTGTTTTTGAATTCTAGGACTGAGTAAGACAAGATAAAGAGTGGCTGAGATTTGTTCTTGAAGAATGGAAGGTTGAGATGTGTTTGAGAAAGTTTAGGGGGGAATGAATTTGGTTGAAAAACTCAAAATTTTGAAAGTTTTATGGAAATTGTGCACCTCACTCATTATCCAATGGCATTTAAAAGAATCAAGTTTGTGCACAACTCCCCATGACGGGTTTAAAGTTTAACATGGCAATTATAGATTTTAGTGCCTTGACCAATTATGAAGCTTCTGCCCAACAAAGTTAACCATGTTTAAAGAGCAGTTTGGGATAGCACGTTAACTGTGTATAAGCAGGACTTTGAAACTCAGGACTCTGATACTACCATAGAAGAGAATTTCAATTTGATAGAATGAGAATTCTAACGGTACCTAGAAGGATAGTACTGATGCTTGATCATGTACCAACTACACAAGTATTCCAGCACCGAAGGCGTCCGCGAAATTTTTGTTACGCTAATTTGTTGTTCTGCACCGACGGTGCCTACGTCGAATTTGTTGTTCCGCACCGAATTTGCCCACGCCGAAAGCGCCTGTACCGCTAAATATTTTTATGCTAATTTGTTGTTCTTTTAAATTTTGGCTGTGAAAATAAATTTCGCAGGAAAAAATCTTAAATCAACTGTGCTCGCCGGCACGGGTTATTACTAGTCTATTATACATTTGATAGTCTTTTTTGAATTCTAGGGCTGACTAGGACAAGATAAAGAGTAGCTGAGATTTGAACTTTGTAAATCGATGGTTGAGATTGGATTTTGTGAAAATTCTAAGCATAAATTTTGAGGGAAAATGTCTTAGGAACCAACACATTAAAATTAAAAGTATCTTGGGAAAGATTGTAGAGATTAAATTTGGGGGGAATGGTCTTGGGAACCAAAACTTTGAAATTAAAAATATGTTGGGAAAGATTGTAGAGAAACATAATCCATTAAATTAAACAAAGTAAAAAAATTAGCGTAAAACATTTAGCGGAACAACAAACTAGCGTACAAAATTTAAGTTAATACCGTCACCGAAAGATACCCTGAGTTTTGTTGTTCCGGGCGCAGGCGCCCGTGCCGAATGCGCTAAATTTTTTATGCTAATTTGTTGTTCCACGCCAAATTTGTTGTTCCGTATCGAGTGCTCTTGCACGTTGTTCCGCGCTAACAAACGGTGCCCACGCAATTTTTTTACGCTCATTTGTTGTTCGGCGCCAAAGGCACCAGTGCCGAATTTTTTGTTCCATGCCGAATGCACTCGCGCATTGTTCCACGCCAAATTTGGTATTTCGCGTTGAAGCCGTCTGTGCCGAATTTATTGTTTAGCATGCGTTGTTCCGCGCCGAAGGCACCTGCGCCGTATTTGTTGTTCTGCACCGAAGGCGCCCATGCCGAGGTGTCCGTGTCGCTAAATATTTTTACGCCGATTTATTGTTCCATGCCAAAGGCACTTCGCTAAATATTTTTACTCTAATTTGTTGTTTCACACCAAATGTGCATGTGCCAAATTTTTTGTTCCGCGTCGAATGCACTCGCATGTTGTTTCGCGCCAACAAACAATGCCCGCGTAATTTTTTACGCTAATTTGTTGTTCCGCGTCAAAGGCGCCCGCACCGAATTTGTTGTTTCGCGCCGAATGCACTCGCGCATTATTCTGCACCGAATTTGTTGTTACGCTAAATTTTTTACGCTAATTTGTTGTTCTACACCGAAGGCGTCCGCGCCGAATTTTTTGTTCCGTGTTGAAGGCGCTCGCGCGTTGTTCCATGTCAAAGGTGCATGCACCGTATTTGTTGTTTCGCACCGAAGGCACCCACGCCGAAGGTGCCCTTATCGCTAAATATTTTTACGATAATTTGTTGTTCTTTTAAATTTTGGTTGTGGAAATAATTTTTTGGGAAATAAAGATTTCACGAGGGAAAATCTTAAATGAACCATGCCCGCGGGCACGGGTTATGACTAGTGTGTGTATATATATTCTATAAAATAGGTATGTTATCAAGAGAAATTGGATAAGAGAATTTGGACAAGAGTTTATACATACATATATACATACATACATATATACATAGACATTTATACATTTACATACATACTTATACATACATACATATACATACGTCTATTCTATAAAATAGGGATGGTATCAAGAGAAATTGAATAAGAGCAATTAGACAAGAGAAATTGAATAAGAGAATTTGGACAAAGGTATACATATAATATATACATATACATACATTCATATACATCTATTATACATTTGACCATGTTTTTTGAATTCTAGGGCTGGCTAGGACAAGATAAAGAGTGGCTGAGATTTGATCTTGGTAAATCAATGGTTGAGATTGGATTTTGGGAAAATTTTAGTGTGAAAACTTAAATTTTGGTGGGGAAAGTGTCTTGGATACCCAAAATTTGAAATTAGAAGTGTCTTGGGAAAGATTGTAGAGATTAAATTGGGGGAAAAGTGCCTTGGGAACCTACACTTTGAAATTAGAAGTGCCTTGGGGAAGAATACAGAGATTAAATTTGGGAGGAAAAGTTCCTTGGAAACCTAAACTTTGAAATTAAAAGTGCTTTGGCAAAGATTGTGGAGAAGCATGATCCAATAAATTAAACAAAATAAAAAAGTTAGCGTAAAACAATTTAGCGGAACAACAAATTAGCGTAAAAATACCCTGAGGTTTGTTGTTCCGCCTTCGGCGCACGCTAAATTTTTTTACGCTAATTTGTTGTTCCACGCCCAAGATGCACGGGCCAAATTTTTTGTTCGACGCCGAATTTATTGTTTCGCGCCAAAGGCGCTCGTGTCGCTAAATATTTTTACACTACTTTATTGTTCTGTTAAATTTTGTCTGTGGAAATAACTTTTCGGGAAACAAATATTTCGCAGGGGAAATCTTAAATGAACCGTGTCCGCGGGTACGGGTTATGACTAGTATGTATGTGTGTATATATATATAATGAAGGAAATGCTCAATCATGAAGGTGAGATATATGTAACTTTAATTCAATCAATTATAGCTGAAACATGGCATATCATATGAATTGAAAATGAAACATGATATAACATGAAAAACGATGATCTCTTAGAGTTCAGATTCACCCAATATCCCTAATTCACTCCTAAGCCTCAAAAAGGAGTCCTCCTTGAGTTGTTTAGTGAAAATATTGACAATTTTTTTTGGGTGTTGATGTACTCTAATTTTACATCCTTTTTGAGGACATGATCATTAATAAATGGTGTCTAATGTCAATATGTTTGGTACGAGAGTGTTGTACCGGGTTCTTGGATAAACAAATATCACTTTGGTTATCGACCATGATAGCACATGTACCACAATCGATACCATAATCCTTAAGTGTTTGTTTCATCCATAATACTTGTGCACACGCTAGACCCGCGACAATATATTCTGCTTCAGTCGTAAAAAGGGATACCGAATTTTGTTTCTTGGAAAACCAAGATACAAGGGAATTTCCTAGAAAATGTCAAGTGCCACTAGTACTTTTCCTATCGGATCTACATCCAACAAAATCTGCATCGCTATATGAGATTAGCTCATAAGTGCATGACTTTGGATAAAATAATCCATAATCAAGTGTTTGGTTAAAATAACGAAAAATCTATTTGACCACAATCAAATGTGATTGTTTTGGTCGTGATTGATATCGTGCACATAAACATACAAAAAAACATGATATCAGGTCTACTTGCTGGTAAGATAGAATAAACTACCTATCATACCTCGATATTGACGAATGTCAACATCTGTACCACGTTCATCTTTATCAAGATACGTCATCGTGCTCATCAGAGTACGCTTGGAGAAAAACTATCCATTCCGAAGCGTTTGATCAACTCCACCGTGTACTTTGTTTGGTGGATGAAGATCCCTTGCTCCAATTGACGAATTTGAAGTCCTAGAAAATAGGTGAGCTCTCCCATATGGCTCATCTCAAATTCATACTGCATGGACTTAGCAAATTATTGACAAAGAGAAGTGTTAGTAGAACCGAATATTATATCATCTACATACACTTGTAAGATGAGTATGTCATGATCAAAATACTTAGTGAAAAGTGTTGAATCAACTTCACCCATTTTGAAACCCAAATCCAAAAGAAAAGTCTTAGGCGATCATACCAAGCTCTAGGAGCTTGTCTCAACCCATAAAGTGCTTTCTTAAGTTTGAAAACATGATTTGGAAATTTTTCATGAATGAAACCGGGTGGTTGTGAAACATATACTTCTTCATTGATATAACCATTTAAAAATGCACTTTTAACATCATTTGAATAAGTTTAAAATTCATGAAGGATGCAAAAGATAGTAATAGTCTAATGGATTCTAATCTAGCTACCGGGTCAAAAGATTCTTCAAAATCTATACATTCCTCTTGACGGTAACCTTGAGCTACTAACCTCGCCTTGTTTCAGGTGACGACTTCATTCTCATCCGTCTTATTCTTGAAGATCCATTTTGTTCCAATGACATGGTGGCCTTCTGAAAGAGGGACTAGTTTCCAAACTTCATTTCGTTCGAATTGGATGAGTTCTTCTTCCATCGCCATGATGCATGAGCTATCTTCACACGCTTCGTCAATGTTCTTTGGCTCTATTGTTGAGATGAAGGCACAATGTGTGAATTTCTCTACCCTTGACCTTGTACGGACTCCATCTCCAATATTACCTATAACTTGATCATGTGGATGATGAGGGACTGTAGCAAATGTCTTGGGTACACCTGGATCACTTGGAACATCCTCAACAATATTGTTAGGAGGGTTAGTATTAATAGAATCATCTAGTTTAACATCATTCATGGAATCACATAAGAATTCAATACATTCATCATCATGTGAAATAGGAGAATCAAAATCTTCATAAATAGAAACGTGAAGAGATTCTTCAACCGTTGAAGTTCTTTTATTGTAGATCTAGTAGGCCTTGCTAGGTGTGGAATATCCAATAAATATCCCTTTATCGGATCGAGACTTAAATTTATCTAAATTACCGTATGTGTTTTTAATAAAACATTTACAACCAAAAACACAAAATAATTAACTTGAGGCATCTTATCATAAAATAATTCATAGCATGTTTTGTTTGTACGGGGTCTCACTAGAATTCTATTTAGCACATAACATGCAGTATGAACAACTTCCAACCAAAATTGTGGTTTAAGTAGGTTATCGCTAGATATAGTGTGTGCACATTATATTAGAGTTCTATTTTTTCTTTCCATAACACCATTTTGAGGTGGGCACGAGGGAAGGAAAAAGTGTGACCATTTTGCGGTGCGGCACGAGGGAAGGAAAAAGTGTGACCATTTTGAGGTGGGGCACGAGGGAATGAAAAAGTGTGAGTCATCCCGTTCTTATCACAAAATTTAGAGAATAGTTCATTATCGAATTCACGTCCATGATCACTACGAATGGTGACAATGTGTGTGTGTCTTGGATCTTTTGAACTTTCTTAAAGAAAATAATAAATTTGTCAAGTGCCTCATTTTTACTATGTAAAAAGCTAACCCAAGTAAATCTAGAGAAGTCATCCACTACAACAAGTCCATAAAAGGCATTTCATAAGGATGCAACTCTAGTAGGCCCAAATAAGTCTAAATGTAAAAGCTCTAGTGGCCTAGTAGTAGAGGTTACATTCTTAAGCTTAAATGACGATTTATGAAGCTTGCCATGTTGGCATGAATTATTAAAAACTTTTCTTATTAAAAGAAAGTTTTGGAAAACCTCTAACTAGATTGTGCTTGGATAGTTTGGAAAGATGTTTGAAGTGTACATGACCAAAGCATCGGTGCCATAGAAGTTGCTCATTTGTGTGTGCAACCAAGCATTGGTCTTGTGTATATGGCATATCCAATACGTAAATGTCTCTATGGTGTGTGCCACTAAACAAAATATTTCTATTACTACAATCATTTATACTACATATCCCATCACCAAAATTAACTTTGTAACCCTTGTCACAAAGTTTGCACTAATGGAAATAAGATTATGATTTAACCCATCAACTAAATAAACATTATCTCTTAAGGGTTTAGATGGATTACCAACTTTTCCAATATCTATGATGGAACCCTTTTCATTGCCTTCAAAAGCGACCGTTCCACCATTCTTGATGCGGATGATTTCGGAGAGCAAGCTTGGGTCTCCCGTCATATATTTGGAACATCCGCTATCGAGTATACACCCTTTCTTTTTACATTTGGAGCAATCTTTCCCTTTATTTCTCTTTTTCCTCTTCTTGGGTACCTATAGAATAAACCATAAGCACATGGTACCCAAGCATGTTGGGTCCAAGTGGATTAGCTCTTTGAAACCAATTCCAAGTGGACTTAGGATTCCCAACATAGTTTACACTATTCACTACATCCCTAAAATAAGATTGCATGTACATTCCTTTAGCATATGTGCTAGTGTTCTTAGAACCCCAAATTAAGTGAGTTTTAGAAGTCCTATGTCTAGAGAGTGCATGCATTGGAGAAGGGTTTCTATAAGGAGCATGCGGCATGTAGGAATTTGGGTGAACATAGGCATGAGGGTAAGTATGCGGTGATTGTATTTGAGCATACTCATGATTTGGTGCATGTGGGTAGTAATAATGTGGGTGTGCATGGTAAATAACATGTGATCTTGCACGATGCATGCGTACATTGTGAGCATGCATATGTGGTTTCCCATTCAGGTTGTATGGCGCATAAGAATGTGAAGCATACGAATGTGGAAGATTTGTAGCATGCGAAGCATGTGGGGTATATGAACGAGTACGGGGAACATATGGAACATGTGTAAGAGCATGTGAGTGAACATGCATACGTGTATAAGGGGAATGTGCATAAGCATTTGCATGTGAGTGCGAACACGTGGGTGTCTCACATGTATGTTAGCACGTGCACTGAGGTGTGGTGCATAAAATTCCACATATGTGGAAGCTTGATGTGTAGGTACTCTCCTACGTGTTTGAGTGTTAGTGTACATAACACATGGTCCTTCTTTGGATGTCCACCCTTGGTGGGTTTCTTTCTAAATGAGGGTAGTGACGGAATGGAGCTTGTCCTGGTAGAGGAACTACTCAAGAGGTTTTGGGCTCCACTCGTGAATGCACCTGAGGATGGCCTCACAAATTCTATAGATGATCCACTATAGGATGTGCAATAGTTGGCAGTACTTTCTTTTGAGTAACCAAGTCCACCGCGGTGATTTGCGGAAAGTTGGTATTCAAGCAAAGTGGTCAACTTGTCCTTTCCTTTGTTGAATCTATCAATGTTGGCGGACATGAGCTCATATCTCTTTGTGAGAAAAGAGATATTAGTATTTAATGTGGATACACATGATGTGAGCTCGAGGACTTGGGATTTGACAGCTAAATTCTCATTTCACAAAAGTGTGTTTTGAGATCGAAGTGTTTCAATCGCAACATCATCACACTCAATTATTTGGACTCCGTCCAATTGAGATTTGAGGGAAATAACCTCATTTCTCAAGGAATCCTTTTGAGAAAGCAAAGTGGCTTTCTCCTTGACAAGTGTGTCATGTATGGTGTCAACAGGCGATGTGATAGACATGGATGAAGTGGAAATACTAGCAAGTTTGTCCTTAGTAAACATATAAGAGTTGAATAACTTTTGATACTTATCAACTAGTTGTCCATTTGCTATTCTAAGGTCGTCCATGGTTATCTCATCTGAGTCACTATTACTTTCACTTGATGAGTCCCTTGGAGAGTCTCCTCGCGCCATGAAGCATATGTGTGCAACCTTTTCCTTTTCCTCATCCGAGTCATCGCTACTCGAATCTTCGCTAGAGTCATCCCATGTCCCTACCAAATCCATATTCTTGTTGTTCTCTTTGTATCTATCTCCCTTCTTGTATTTGGGAGCCTTCCACTTCTCCTTATTTTAAAGCATTGGGTAATCCTTCTTAATGTGTCTTGGCTTATTATATTTGTAACACAAGGAGAAATTATTAGTAGAATCGAATTTGTTCTGAGGTTTGAAATTAACTTTTCAAAAGAACCGTTGGAACTTCCAGGCCATGAGAGCCATGGACTCCAAGTCCATCTCATCATCGGATTCTTCATTGTCCGATGTGACCGTGAAAGCAATGGCTTTCTTCTTTGGTTCAGCTAGACCCCTTTGAGCATCCCTTTGCTCTCAGTCTTCTTTCCTAACATCATAAGCCATGAGGTTGCCAATGAAGTTTTTCGCGATATATGTGGACATGTCATTGCCTTCTTCAATGGTCATGGTCTTCTTTTCCCATTCTGGAGTGACGTTCATGATAAGCTTCCGAACATTCTTTACTTGGGTGTACGTCTTCCCAATTGCTTCCAAGTCATTCACAATGTCCGTGAATCTCGCATACATGCTTGAGATTTTCTCTTTATCCTGCATTTGAAACATCTCAAAACATTGTACACAAACATGGAGTTTGGATAGTTTCACCTGAGTGGTCCCTTCATGTGTAACTAGGATATGGTTCCAAATTTGGTACGCGGACGTGCAATTTGACACCTTATTGAACTCTGACACCGTCAATGTATGACGCACCTGAAACCTATGCCAAGGTTCCACCCGGCGGTGTCACGATCGCCAAGCGTGATATGGACCCTAGGTTTCAATTCCGGGCTCAATCCACAAGCAGACGGTGTCAAGTTGTAGTATAAAAGATATCGAATCCCACAGGGACGGTGATAGTGTATTTGGATTCTCAGTTCACTTCTATATCTCGAAGTGAGATAGCTATCGGGTTGGAGGAATTGGATGGGGTGTTGTTGTTGTTTCAATAATAAAAAGGACTAGGGCGTTAGGGATCACCACTAAGATCGTCGGGGATCGACATTGGAATAGAATCCTCACGTTGCAGTAGGGTTAGGGGATTATTCTCACAATTCGTACCACTCTCGTGGGTTAGAATTGTGAGGTATTTCGGTTGCTTTCGTTGACGCAATGGCAGTAGCCGTCAACGTAGCGATATAGTTCGTCAATGGATCCCCTCAAGGCACGAGCTGGGCATGGTCACGAGCCTCGGTTGGATCCACTTATTTCTCTATTCGAACTGCAAAGATACCCCTTAAGCACATCAATTCCACAGACCGTGGGCATGATCTCAGTATAGGTTATCTAGGGATTCGGTAGGATCGACAAAAATACTCCCCTAAATCCCTAATTCAACGTAGGGATCCAGATCTACGTCTTCCCCCTAAGATCTTAGGGCTAACCCATCAACCCTAGAAAGGACTACTCACTCATGGCAATGTTAACGGAAAAAAACACGATTTTTAGAAAAGAAAACATCTTGGCAGATTAATAGAATGAAGATCAAAAACTTACACCGAGAGACGAAGAAAAATAGCACTTAATAGATCCGAAGAAAAGCCAAAGATTCCAATACGCAATCGCAATAGAGCACCAAAATAGCAATCCAACAATTTCGATCCAAAATAGTATTCAGAAATTTAATCTAAAACCTAACAAAAATTCGCTCTAATTTTCGCTCCCAAAAAGTATTCCAAAAACCCAGAATGAATCGCCCCCTCTATCGAAGTCCAGCTCACTGACTTCACTCTCAAAATCGCGCAACAATCGCATCACAAATCTTTCCGAAAATGGCCTTGGCATCGTCGACCGAGTGAGTGACTCGGTCGAGCATCGTGTTGCTCGGTCGGTCTCTCGGTCCGAGCAGATGAACTGCTCGACCGAGCTTGACAGGGAATCGAATTTCTCCAAAATCCTCGCTCTGCCTGCATGGGCCGAGTCAGCTCAACTCGGTCCGAGCAGAGAGCTGAATCGGCCGCTGAAAAGTTGCTCGGGAGTGTGCTGGATTGATCGGGCTTCAGAATGAATAACTGCTTGACCGAGCACGGTCCGAGCAATCCCCATATCAGCTTCCCCTCCTGCATTTGCATCTGCTCAGTCCGAGCAACTTCTCTGCTCGACCGAGCAGCCTGGGTATTTATTTCCCAAAGCTGCTAAAGCTTCCCTATCCTCCTGCTCTCTCCTCCACTCCTCCCAAGGCTCCCGAAACATGGAGAACTCCTATAGAGCTTCACCAACGAGCTCACGGACGTGTCGGATGTGTCCATACCCATGTCGGGTCCCAAATTGCTCCAAAATCCCTGAAAACTCATAAAATACTACGAAACTTGAATATAACGTCAGAAATGCGATATCGTAGGGAAATATGAGATTTGGATGCGAAAATGGCATGGAATGCAATGTCATGATGATATGAAAAAGGTAGAAAATATGGACACATCAAAATCCTCCAAGCTTACCTCTTACTCGTTCTTGAGGAAGACGAATACTAGGTACATCAGGAGGAAAACAAAAAGAAATAAGAAATAAAAATAAGAAGAGGAGGGAATGAAAGTGAAAGGAGGGTGCTAAGGATGCTCGGTCAGATCTCAGGCCTAAGTAGTATATCACAATGCTCTGAATAGTAAAAACACATGCTAATAGTATTTTTCACGTTTTACAAATCATATGTCTAGCATGCAATACAGAGAATAGACAGGAATCTACTGAAATAATGCTATCAACTCATATCACACTACTACAAAAATGGCTTTTAATAGCACACCTTTAATAGCGCTTGTTAATTATAAGCGCTGTTAATTAGATGCACATATAATAGACAGCGCTTCTTTCTACAAGCACTGTTAAAGATCGGAGAATAAACAGCGCTTCTTTCTGCAAGCGCTGTTAAAGGTCGGAGAATAGACATCGCTTCTTTCTGCCAGCGCTGTTTATTAGAGGCACAGATAATAGACAGCGCTTCTTTCAGAAAGCGCTGTTAAAAGTCAGATAATAGACAGCGCTTCTTTCTAAAAGCGCTGTTAAAAGTCAGATAATAGACAACGCTTCTAGAAAGAAAGCGCTGTTAAAGACAATATGTGAAATTGACAGCGCTCCTTTTTAGAAGCGCTGTTAAAGGTAAGGTCAAATTTCTTCAATATGCAGGGCGGGCGAGCGCGGGCCTTTTCATTTCCCCTCGTCCAATTTCGAACGACTGTGTGATACTTGCTACTCAACAAACCCTTGTCGATGGCCTCCCCTCGCCCTCAACCCCCCAAATCCATCCTCAATCTCGACATCACCGTCGTCTCCGCCAAGCACCTCAAGAACGTCAACTACACCGTCGCCTACCTCGATCCCGATGACGTTCCGCAACTCGATTTACGCAGAACCCTTCATTCTCGATTTACGCAGTCAGGGACGGCTGCAAGAAGAAAGGAGGTAGGGATCAATGGCGGTCGTCATTAGACCAGTGATCCTCAGCCGCATCCGTATTCCAATATAAAAAACCCTAACCCTAACCCTAACCCTAACCCTAAAACCACAACCGCGACCGATACCTTTCTTCTTTCGATCCTTCTCCTCTCACGACGACCACCTCACTAAGGAAGAAGTCGTCAACCGCGTCCTCGGTATCGTCGAGAGCATCCCCAAAGTCGATCCCTCCAAGGTTAGCTTACCCCAAAAATCCCTAAACCCATAACCCTCATTTTTCTCCCTAATTTTGCCTGATTTGGTTTGTTTCAGGTGACGCCCGATGTTCACTTTCAGAAGGATCTGGGATTGGACAGCTTGGACAATGTGGAGCTCGTGATAGCGTTGGAGCATTTCAAGCTCGAGATTCCGGATAAAGAGGCAGATAAGTTCACTCTTGACTCTGTGCTGGAGACAAAAGGCCCTTTTCGACCAACATTAATTCGTGCAGGTGAGTTTGGCTGCAGGTCATCTCTCATCAACTGCCTCCTCTGTTTTTCTCAACAGATTAACAGTTGCATTAATATTCTATTCTTTATTTCTTCCAACTTTTCATGAAAGAATCAGCTCACCTGTGGATCTTTGTTATGAATTTTTTTTCATTTAGGTTGTTGGCTGCGTTTTTCCCCCAATAATTTATGGTGTATTTTTCTGTGATTCAGGGAGTTGATAACAGTGGACATATATCTTAATGAGATGCTTAACTTAGATAGATGTAGTTGTTAAGAGATTTAAGACAGACTGGTGTCTGTTAGCAGTCAAGAGAGTTAAGAAAGATCCAACAATTAGCAATTTTGAGGTTTCTTGCCAACTGCTAGTGCAAAAAAAACCTATTAGAGAGGACTGGAAGAAGCTTTATGTTCAAATTTACATACCTGTTAAAAGCAAATTCTGATGATTATGTTAAGATTCAACAAAAAATAGTTTTAGATTATAAAAATATTTCCCTCAACCCTCCATCAAATTCTGAAGTTTTGATGTAATGGTAAAGAATTCATGATATCAGAGCCACACAAGTTCAAATTCCACTAAAAAGACGAATTCTAACTTTCAGCCCATTAAAAAAGATATCAACTTGTGATGTATGGCAAAGAATTCAACAATGAGATAGATTGATAAAAAGCTCCCTTTCCTTGCAAATTTTATCCGTTGAGATTATAAATTATTTCATACAGCAATGTGTTCACAAATAATTTCATACAGTAAAGTGTTCACGAATGCTGATTGCAACAATTATTGTTCATGCTTAACTCATAATTTTGGAGCTATGGATGATGCATAACCCTCAGTCAAAACATGCAACGTGTCATTTTCATTTCCATTGTAGCACCTCCACTGCCTGCTTGTTCAGCGGGGGATCGCCGGAGGCTGCCACATTAATTATAACCTAGAAAGGATATGATAAGCAGAGGGGCTGTAAGCAACGATGGAGGAGCACGCGTCTTGAAACATAAAGTTTATAGCAGGATTTGCGCAAGAGAAGGCCATCATCTTGTTGAGTTATTTATTTCTTATATCATCCATAGGGACTTGGAACTTGGAGGATACTCTTGTATGTTTAAAAAATGGTAGAAAATATAATGTGTGAAATTTGTTGCGTTCATTGGAAATTATATCCACGGGTTCATCTTCTTAAATAGCTTTAACATCAAATATTTGTTCCATCATGACTTCTTTAAATCTTTGAACTGACATATAATAAATCAAAAGTGTGGTAGTACTTTATCATGTATCAGTTCAAGGAGGATTCCATAAACTTGGTACTAGTTCATAAACTTTAAGATTTTATTTCAATAATTTTTGTACTGTTCGATAGCTTATTGAACGAGTTAAACCATGTAGTTACCATAAACTGTCTTAACATAAATTCTTGCCTAGTAGGTCTTTACTGGTAAAATTCTCTGGACGCATTAACTGATAAAAGGAAAAGCCATAGGACCTTACTTTCTAATAGAAGAGAAAAGTTATAAGATCTTACCTTCTTCAACATATAACAAAGATAAATGGTATCAAGTTCTAAACTCCATTAGTAAGCTTTGTATTGTTTTGTTATGAACTAATGTGACATGATACAGTTATTCATTATTTAAAAAGGAAGTTCTAATTTTGGTTTCCACGAAGAATAATGGTTGGATTCATCTTAGATAACATATCATGTTTCACTTTTGAATGTAATCATCCACACATCCACACATATTGCATTGATGGAAGAATTATGTTATTGAGTAATATAAAATACAGACAGTAATGGTCCATGTTTTTAACTGACTAAGCTGCATTACAGGTGGTTGGTGTTCCTATTACATTGTATGGGGATCTCAAGAATCAGTTTGTCAACGTGTTACATTGGTGTTCCTGTTACATTCGATGCGTTCGTCGCGACGAATAATCCACCATTTCACAGCCCTCCCAGCTTTTCTTATGTGCAGTGCAAGGTAAAAGTTGCCCATCAAATTGGCCATCTTATTTTATTCAAATAATTTTAATTTGTAACTAATGATGATAATACTCACTTGGCAATAATTTTTTATTTTCCATCACTCTGGCTTTTTAATGTATGCATTGGGCTGCTCTATCCTGCATTCTCCTACAACTGGAACTAGTTTGCATTCCTTTAATTAAAAAAAAGATTAAAAAAGACTTTATTAAAAAGGGTTTGTTTTATATTAAGTTTTTGTTAACATTGATCCATTCTATCAATTCTAGTTAATATGGATGTAGCCTTTATCATTGCTTCATTGATCCTATATTATTGCAATCGCTTAAAGAGAGCTGCTTTAAAGTCACCTTGGGCTGGTACATGGGATATGTCTCTAGACTTGCAGGTGCTAATTGAAACTTAGTAGCTGCATGCTATATATATTTCGGTTTTATTTTGGAAAATTGTCAAAGTTCCTAATGTCTTATGTTCATATCATCAATATGTCTTACCTTGTTTAGTGTCTAATGACAAAAGTGAACTATTGAATTTTCACCAACAAGTTATAATAGTATATAGAAGGATTTTTATTCATCTTATGCATTTCAAACCCTGAAACTTTTGCTTGGCATTAATTAACACTTGTTGCTGGGTATTAATTAATAATTTTAGGTGGAAAACCCTAAAATTATTTCCAACCTTTTGATCTGCGAGAGGCATAAGTTCTTAAAAACTGTCATACTTGCTTAAGTCTACAAACGAACCATCAAATTTAAAAAACAACCTATAATTTAAAACTTGAAGCTTAACTAAATATTAATCAAGATTAAAATGTATTTCAAATAACTTGGGGCAAATTACATGGAATCAACCTTTAGGCTATCAAAGAAGAGTGTAATAATGAGCTCATAACAACATGATAATAAACTAAATGCGGGCGACTATTTCGTGGAAACAATTTTGTTCATAACAATATCTTACTAAAAAAATTTGCGTACAATATATGAGCTTATACATAGGTCAATTGCAAGCCAAGATTCTTTCACTTAATTGACTACTAGCCAATTTTAATGATCGATCCATGCAGGTGGATGTGGCATTGGAGTGTGCAAGGATTCAGCATAGGTTCTCTATGCCTGCACTAGAGGTAGAGGACTTCCCCCATTTCGACCTCCCCGACTCGAATGTCTTGCACTCGGGATTCCCCCAACAAGACACCGGTGATGTCGACATCCTGCAAGAGATCCTTTCGGTTGCCTCGGCCTCCCATGATCTCGCTAGTAATTCCAACACCTATCAAGACATGTGGACTGGACACATTGACAACTCTCAATGGGAAGGCTTTGCCCCTCCGGTCGAACCAACTCGACACGAACACGTCTCGGGTTCGTTGAGATCCATGGTCATGCCTTGCCAAAAAGGGGAGCAAATAAGCCTAGTGGAGATTGGTGATTTGGAAGAAAAGTTCAGGGAAGAGAAGAAAATGGTCGAAAACCTTAGGGCAGTGAAAACATTGGACACCGATATCTTCGAGGTAAGATTGAAGATCAAGCACTTCTTGATTTTAAAATTCAAGAATCCATCAAGCTAATTTAGTTTTTTTGAAGTGGGTGTGGGTGTGGGTGTGGGTGTGGGTGTGGGTGTTGGTGTGTGTGTTCTTTGCGAAATTCTGTCAATTTCGCCAAACCCCCACCCCCTTTGGATTTTATCTGTGCTCACAGACAGACATGTAATAATACTTTTCGGTGTTCATGTTTCTTATGTCCTCTTATGGAAAAACTTGTTATCATCAAATGACTTTTTACTTCTTGATATTTCCCTAAATGTGGAGTTAATTCCATATGAATATATTTTTGTGTTTGTTTTGATCATCAAATATCATTTGTTTTCTTCCAGGTTAATTCACAGCTAATAAGCAATATATGCACAGATGCACTTTCTGCAGGGAAGGTAATAATATATTTGTATAATAATTTTGATAATCTTAATTTTCTTATATAGATTATGGGATTGTTGAAAACATGATGAGGCTGGGTTGATGGACTTTTGCATTTATCTAATGGTGATTATCATAATATCATGGTACAAAGTTGCATCATCATATGGTGCATGTTGATTGCTGGTTTGTCTTGACAATCAGTAAATGATTCCATTTTATTGTATTACTTATTAGCTACATGTAATTCTCAAATTCACCTTAGTTTTTGTTAACAATCCTTTTCTTAAATGATGTTATTTCAATTACAGTATTATTATTTTGTTCGCCTGATGAGTAGAAAGGCCTCTCACGTGGCTTTGGAATGTGCTCTCCAGTCACATCCAAATATGGTGAGATTTCTATCCAAATCATAATATATTGATACATTGTACGCTTAGGTAGACCTAATACATCCCTCTACATGTACATGCCAAGACAATGATGTATGTTTTTCTCTGATGATACCTGCTTCATGATAGTTTCCTGATTCACTTAAGTTCTTACTCAGGTCATCCTTGGAAGGAGGTTGCCTTATCAAAACTTACCATTTTTGATATTACCAAACATATTTGTGATGCAGCCCAAGCAAGAGCTGAACAAGGTTGGTTGTGATTGATTATACTCATGTTAACAGGTCTATCATTGTTTTATACACATTGTTTCAATTATGCAGAATTCATGAAGTGATTGTAGAAAGTATTCCAGAACTATATGCACTTTTGCAGGTAATTCTTTTTTCTACATAATATTCTGAAGCTTCATTAGTTTACCAGTTGCCTTTAAGCACTACGTGGTCTGGACAAGATAATTCAGTACTTGCTGCTAACCAATTAACTTTGCTTTTCAACATCTCATGAAATTCATAGTCTCCACGGCCAAAGTGTTTCTATTGAGAATATTTCTTCCCATCTTTCACCTTGGGCATCTGCATTGTTTGAATTTTTGCCCCCATTCATCAGAAAACATGTTTTCTTTAGTACGCTTGATCAGATGATATTGGTTTTACGTACTGCTACTTTGACTGCAAATTGTATCAAACTTGTTCCTATTGAAAATATTTTCTGCAATGCAGCTGATTCTTCACCCAGAGTCGGATGAGTCTACACAATTGTCTCAGGTAACTTTGCCTTGGCATCTATGGATATAATTGTTTTGACGCTTTGTTTGATGTTTGTATATTTAGATCGAGACAGAAAAACTTCTAGCCCATTTGGTGGAAGCGGAAATGAACAAGAGGATGGTAGGTGTCTCTGTTAATAATTTTTTTTCACAGAGAGGATGGTAGGTGAACAAGAGAACGGAAATGAACAAGCGGAAATGAACAAGATGAAGAAATCAATCGTTGCAGGGCATTAGCAAACAATCTGGCCATAGTATCAGTTCTCGTCGCTACAGTTACCTTTGCAGCTGCTTTCATATTGCCTGGAGGCTACTTCGAGGACGACGGCCCAAATCAAGGAACGGCGCTCCTAGCTAAGAAAGCAGCAGCCTTTCAGTCATTCATCATCTTCGACACGATAGCATTGGTTGGCTCCATCACGGTCACTTGCTTGCTCATTTATACTGGGTTGTTCGACCATGATGTCTGCTTGCACTCTGTAAGTACAGCCATGACATTTTTGTGGGTGGCTCTTGGAGGAATGGTTGTTGCTTTTGCCACGGGCACATATGTGGTGTTGGCGCCCAGCTGTGAGTGGCTTGCTATTCTCGTCTGCTCCATGGCGTGCAGTGTTCCATTCATCGCTTGGATGATTGCATGCTGGCCGGCTTTTGACCCAATAGAATTGGTGGAGGCAGCTAGCAGTTGGATGATTGCGTGCTGGCCAGATTTCAACACATTTAAATAGGAGGCAGAAGGAAACAAGGAGAAGAAAACATTAAAATTGGAACTGAATAAGTTTTATATGCTGGAATGTATATACTGTTGTCAGGAAATGTATTGTTCAAGGAGTGATTTAATGGATAATGTCTGATAAGTTTTATATGCGATAATTTTTCTTATTTGTATTATGGATCATCTTCCAATATCAATGCACATTGTCTAATTTATGTGATTGTTGAATAAAAGCAATTTAATTTGATTGTTTCTTGTAATGATTGTTTCTTGTAATTTAATGTTATTGGTGGTTAATTTAAGCATTTTGAACATTAAATGGATCTATTTAAATATAAAACATAGGGAGAAACAATAAAATGAATTGAAACAAGCGATGTCTATTTGGGACCTTTAACAGCGCTTCTTTAGTACAAGCGCTGTTAAAGGTCCACCTTTAACAGCGCTTGCACTAACAAGCGCTGTTAAAGGCCCATCTTTAATAGTGCTTGCACTAACAAGCGCTATTAAAGGGGAGCCTTTAACAGCGCTTGCACAAACAAGCGCGGTTAAAAGCCCTCCCTTTAACAGCGCTTGCACAAACAAGCGCTGTTAAAGGGGGGCCTTTAACAGCGCTTTCACTAACAAGCGCTGTTAAAGGCCCCCCTTTAACAGCGCTTGCACTAAAAAGCGCTGTTAAAGGGGGGGGCCTTTAACAACGCTTGCACTAACAAGCACTGTTAAAGGGGGTGCCTTTAACAGCGCTTGCACTAACAAGCGCTGTTAAAGGCCCCCCCTTTAATAGCGCTTGCACAAACAAGCGCTGTTAAAGGCCCCCTTTAACAGCGCTTGTAAAGCGCTATTAAAACCAGCCCCCCTTTAGCAGCGACGAGATAGATAGCGCTTGTAAAGCGCTATTAAAGACCTTATTTAAGCGCTGTTAAAGGTCCATTTTGTAGTAGTGTCAATCCCATGCAATCCATAGAGTCTAGTATTAAAAAAAGTTGGCAATGCACTTTTCAATCACATATACACATGGAGCATATAGAAATCACGCAGCATGCAATAGAGAATGGAAAAAGCCATGCTATTCAGTTATTCATTTCGATTTATGAAAAATCTCCAAAAACTAAAGTGTTTCGTAAAGTTTAAGTATTATTAAATCTCTCCGTTATGCACCGTCTCCACTCTAATGTAACACTCACTCATGTGATCAGTTGGTTCACCCCCTCAAGCTTAGCTTGAGGCGTCGCATCTAGGAATAGGATATGAAATTTTTCTTCTTCTTCCAAGTATATGTGTAACGACCCATTTACGGGGCCCGTTACTGCTTGGAACATGCACAAGTCCTGCTAGGCACCAATGAAGTCAACACAGGCTACGTTGCAGAAATACGCCAAAATACTGATAATGAAAGTGGTACACTACCTTATTACAATCCAGCAGCTAACAGGAAAAGAAAATACATCCGAAAATACAAAAGATACATCAAACCACTCTCGAAACAACAAAGCAAATCTCTCATACTCACTCTCAATACACAGGGTCCTGCTGGTCCTGCTGGTCGTACTCAACCACAAACTCAGCGTCTGCGGCCTCTGGTGCAAACTCCTCGACCTATGAGATATCTGGCGAGTCCACCACAAAGAGAAGGGTCGCCAGGATCAGACGTAACTCAAAGTATCTCTATACATGGATATTGAAACAAATATACAAGCATGGCATTTTAAAAGAAAAGAGGTAAAGTACGAACAATAATAGTAAGAGAAAATGAGCAGAAAAAGTAAACTTCGCAGTTTTACAGCTATCAACAATTTCTAGCAGTTAAATGTGCAATGATAAAAGTATCTATGATGCGAGAGTCTATTTGTGCCTTTACCTAGACTGTGACTTATAATGCGGGGTACAGTAAGCAACCAAGAGGCCAACTCTTGCCGCGGGTGCTACCCGGGCGAACCAATTCTCTGAGTACTGTGCAAAAATCTGTGATCTGTGATCTGTGATGGTTGTCACCGGCACTGTTATGGGTTGCTAGAACCCGCACGGTGACAACAAAGTCTGGACTAGTCGCTCCCGTACCCTCGCCATTATAAGTTACCCCAAAACCCAGTGTCAGTGCAATTTTACATTTCCAGTCACAATTTTCTGTCAATCAAGTCAAGTAGCCCAATTCTGCTCCCTTTACGATAATGTGCAATTTACGATACGATACCATGCAATTTTAGCTAACAGCTCAAAAATGGAAACACTGTGATAACGAAATAAAACTAGGTTGGCATGCATTGTTATTGTTTTAAGAACCCATGTCAAGGGTACGATGAGTTACCGTTCGCCTTGTCGTGAAAGGCGCGTTTTGAAAAGCGGTCGGTGTACCCCTCTCCTTGCCTGTCCCTTCTCGTTTCCCTTCACTGTCTTTTTCTTTCGTTCCCTTTTTTTTTACGCAGAGGCGCACGACGGGAGGAAAGGGGACGGCGGCGCAAGGGAGGCCGGGGCACAGCGGATCGGCTGGGGTGGCGCGGCCTAGGGGGCGGTGGCGCTTCCGAAGGCGGCGAGGCGGGATCAGGGGCGGCGGCGGCGTCCTCAGGGGCGGCGGCTCAGGGTCGGAATGGCGGGGCTTCGGGCGGCTCGACGGGCACGGCGGCGTACGGGCGGTGGCTCAGGCGTTCAGGCGGCGCGAGGCGGGTAGGGCGGCAGCTGCTTCCACGGGGCGGCGGATCGAGGTCGGAATGGCGGGGACGGCTGCGATCCGAGGCGGCGGATGGCCGTGGGCTCTCGGGTTGGAGGCGGCGACGCTGTTCGAAGCTTGGGGGGTTTGATTCTGTTGCTTTTGGGGTTTTGATTCTTGTTGACTGTGATCTGTAATTTCTTGTTGTATTTTTGGGTTGGTTTGGTGGAGGATGGCTGATTTTGGAAGGGAGGATTGTGACGACGAAGATGATAGTTTCTTACTGTGGATGGGTTGCTGTTCGTTTTGCCTGTGTGTTGTTTTAAGGACGATGAGAGGAGGGAAGAGACAGAATAAAAGAGTTGGTTGATGGTAGGGGGAAATGAAAGCGGGATGTCGGATCTCACCGATTTCTTTCGGTGGGATTCAATTAGGTGGGTTAGGGTTAGGTTAAAGTAAGATGGTAAGAGAAATTTAGAAAATTAATTTAGTAAAAAGAAGTTAGTAAAAATAATATTAATAATAAGTTAGTTAATGATTTTGATTAGTAAAAAGTAATTTCTGTGATTTTAAAATAGTTAATAGTAATTAGCTAATTAGTAATCAACTTTTAACTAAAAGCAATGGCCCAAAAGTTACGCTACGGCAAAACTAAAATAAAGCCGTGCTCGCGTCAACGTGCGGACGATAACCACTCGGACGAAAATAACTAGATCAACGAAGTAAAAATACACGCACACAACAGTCAAAATACGACTAGAAAAACAGGCCGTTACATCCTACCATCCTTAGAATAATTCCGTCCTCGGAATTCTCTACGGGGTAGGGAAGAGGTAGGGGTAACGTCCTCGCATCTCATCCTCTTGCTCCCAGGTAGACTCCCCTGGCGAGTCTCGACGCCACATCACTCTGACTAGGTCAATAGTCCTGTTCCTGAAGACTTTCTGGCGTCGATCAATGATCTCTACGGGTTGCTGCTCGTACGTCAAGTCTGGACGAACTGCGATCTCTGAGTAGTCCACGACATGACTCAGGTCGCTCACATAGCGACGCAACTGCGAGATGTGGAATACATTATGCACTCCCTCTAAGGCAGGGGGTAATGCAAGCTTGTATGCCACCTCTCCGACTCGCTCCAAAATATCGAAAGGCCCAATGAATCGGGGACTGAGCTTTCCTCTCTGACCAAAGCGAATCAATCCTCTGTTGGATGAGATCTTCAGAAATACATGATCACCGGGCTGGAACTCCAGATGTCGACGCTTCGCATCTGCCCAATGCTTGTACCTGTCCTGAGCCAGCTGCAGCTTCTCTCTGATGGTCCGAACCACATCCACGGCTTCGGTGATTAGCTCAGGACCAACCAACTCTTGATCTCCTACATCATCCCAGCTCAAGGGGGATCGGCACTTCCTCCCATACAGTGCCGCAAAAGGTGCCATACCAATGCTAGACTGGTAGCTGTTGTTGTATGCAAACTCCACCAAATGGAGATGATCTTCCCATGATCCTTTGAAGTCTAGCATACATGCCCGCAGCATGTCTTCCAGTATCTGAATAGTACGCTCTGACTGACCATCTGTCTGCGGATGGTAAGCCGTACTAAAACGCAAGTGAGTCCCCAAGCTCTCCTGAAGGCTCCTCCAGAAACGAGATGTGAACCTGGTGTCTCTATCCGAGACAATGCTGATAGGAACTCCATGCAGCTTTACAATCTCATCCATGTACTTCTTGGCCAATACTTCTGTAGACTGGCCCACTCTGAAAGGAATGAAGTGCGCTGACTTGGTCAATCGATCTACGATCACCCAGACAGCGTCATTCTGCTTTGTACTCTTGGGTAGACCAGTCACGAAGTCCATCGTGATGTGCTGCCATTTCCACTCCGGAATGGGCAATGGCTGCAACAAGCCGGCAGTCCTCTGGTGTTCAGCCTTCACCTGCTGGCACACAATACATTTCGCTACGCTCCGAGCGACGCTTCTCTACATGCCATGCCACCAGTAATATTGTCGCAGATCCTGATACATCTTGGTACCTCCAGGGTGTATAGAGTAAGTAGAACTGTGAGCTTCCTCCAATAACTCATCTCTAATGGCACCAGACGGTACACAGATCCTGTCCTCAAACCTCAAGGACCCATCTGCATGAATCTTGAACTCTGGTCTTTGGCCTGCCATCACCAGATCTCTAATCTTCCGCAGCTTCTCATCGTCCATCTGAGTAGACTTGATCCTCTCTACCAAGGTCGACTGGATATGCATGCCCATCAAAGTTGCAGTCACCCCTGGTAGAATCACTTCTATACCCATGTCTCGGATCTCTTGCTGTAACCTCCACTGAGTCGTAAGGGTCATCACTGCTGGAAGACGACTCAATGCATCCGGTACAACATTGACTTTCCCAGGATGGTACTGAAGGTCAATGTCATAATCTGCCATGAGCTCGACCCATCGTCGCTGACGCATGTTGAGCTCCTTCTGTGTGAAGAGATACTTCAGACTCTTGTGATCCGAGAACACCTTCACGTGCTCACCCAATAGGAAGTGCCTCCAGATCTTCAGTGCAAAAATCACTGCCGCCAACTCAAGATCGTGAGTGGGGTAGTTCTTCTCATGGATCTTCAACTGCCTGGATGCATATGCTACGACTCGACCATGCTGATGTAGCACGCATCCGAGTCCTTTGCCAGATGCATCACAGAAGACTTCGAATCCTCCTGATCGGTCTGGAATGATCAAGATGGGTGCAGTCGTCAATCTCTTCTTCAGCTCCTGGAAAGCATCCTCACATGCTTTCGACCAAACAAACATCACATCCTTTCTCGTTAATCGCGTCATGGCTCCCGCAATTTTCGAGAAGTCTTTGATGAACCTCCGGTAGTAGCCAGCTAGTCCCAAGAAGCTTCGAATCTCGGTCACCGTTCGGGGGACTGGCCAGTTTTGAACAGCGGCTACTTTTTCAGGATCAACAGCAATCCCTGCTCCGGACACCACGTGGCCTAGAAATGACACCTCGTTTAGCCAGAACTCGCATTTGCTAAGTTTGGCATAAAGCTGGTGTCTTCTCAGGGTCTCGAGAACCTTCCTGAGATGCTCTGCATGCTCCACCGCATTCTTCGAGTAGATGAGAATGTCGTCGATGTAGACTACAACGAACTTGTCCAAGTATTCATACAATACTTGGTTCATGAGACTCATAAATACCGCGGGTGCATTGGTCACACCAAACGGCATCACTAAGTACTCATAATGTCCGTATCTGGTCCTGAATGCAGTCTTGGGAACATCTTCATCATTCACCTTCACTTGATGGTACCCTGTCCTCAGATCCAGCTTCGAATAGACGCTTGACCCACCGAGCTGGTCGAAAAGATCGTCGATGCGCGGTAGAGGGTACTTGTTCTTCACGGTGACTTTGTTCAGCTCACGGTAGTCAACGCACATACGAAGGGATCCGTCTTTCTTCTTCACCAGCAATATAGGAGATCCCCAGGGAGATACACTGGGTCGTATCCATCCCTTCTTCAGTAGATCATCAAGTTGGACCCGCAATTCTTCTAGCTCAGAAGGTGCTAGACGATACGGTCCCTTGGACATAGGCTGGGCTCCTGGCATTAGTTCGATGGCAAATTTAAGGGTGCGATCTGGAGGCAAACCTGTAAGGTCGTCTGGAAACACATCCAAGAACTCTCGAACCACTTCTGGTATCTCGGGCTCAGCGTCCATCGCGGCTGCTACTGCTTCGGTTGACTTGGCCTTGTACTTCACCGGTCCCACAGATCTGCTCCCACTAATGAACTCGAACTTCGGATGATCAGGAATGTCGAAGGCTACCCTCCTTCGACAACAGTCGATGGTGGCATGGAAAGTTCCCAACCAATCCATCCCGAATACAGCATCAAAGTTCGGGATATCAATCATCATGAAGTTAGCGAATAAAGCTCGCCCACAAATCACCACGGGGCATTGAGGATACCCACTGGTCGCCTTTATCACTCCGCCACCCGTATTTACGTTCCAACCAGTAGATAAGGTTGTAACAGGAACGGTATGGGTGCGAACGAATCGACTCGCTAGAAAGCAGTGTGATGCTCCCGAGTCGAACAAGGAGAGGGCAGGATTCCCAGCTACTAGCACGACACCTAGGTTCAAACACTAATCTAAGCAACCAATGCTAATGGAAGAAAAGATATACTAATAATGCAAGAATTATACATGTGATCACTTCACCGGTGGCCTCGGCCTCTTCGACAGTCATGGTGTAAGCCTGGCGTCTCGGTGGTGGCTGCCTTGCCTGCTGGAACACCCTCTGCTGTGGAGGTAGTGGTGGACGCTGTGGGGCGATCCCAGTCGGGGCAGCACGAGGAGCTGGAGCTGAAACTGGGGCTGGAGCACGTGGTTTATGATGTGGGCAATTTCTAGCCACGTGTGCAGGGTCTCCACAAACCAAACAAAGGCCTAAAAATCCTCGACACTCAGATTTGAAGTGTCCAGTCTTTCCACAAAAGTGGCAAACCGGGAGGGCCTGCTGCTGTGGTCCTGGCCTCTTAAACTGAACCTGCTGAATAGGGCGGTGCATCTGCGGCCGTCTGCTTGGCCCAGCTTGGGTCGGTGGGGGCCTCGCAGATGCTGCCAGCATGCGTTCTTCCTTTTCCTCCTCTTCAACCATCTCCTGGTTACGAGCAATGGCCAGAACTTCAGCATGTGTGGTCGGGCT
This sequence comes from Scilla litardierei, assembly GCA_030789695.1. Classification (NCBI taxonomy): domain Eukaryota; kingdom Viridiplantae; phylum Streptophyta; class Magnoliopsida; order Asparagales; family Asparagaceae; genus Scilla; species Scilla litardierei. The sequence continues at coordinate 732,018,281 of CM061142.1, forward strand.
AGCACCGACCATCATCCTCCGAATCTTAATGTTGAGCCCCTGCTGGAACTGCTGGGCTCGAGTCAGAGCATTTGTGACCATCTCTGGAGCAAACCTGCTGAGCCTGGAGAACTCAGCGTCATACTGATCCACCGTCATCGAACCCTGCTTCAGGTTGATGAACTTCTTCCTCATCTTGATCATTGCCTGTGGGGGAAAGTACTGGGCATTGAAGGTTCTTGTAAATACATCCCACGAAATCGGCAATCCCAAGCGGTCTTCAACCGCCTGCCACCAGTCTCTAGCACCATCCGTCAGTTGCCTCTTGACGGTAGCCACCCAGGCTTCTTCGCGAATCTGAGATGCTCTCAGATCATCAGTGATGCGCTTGAGCCATTCTTCTGCCTGAAGATAGTTCTCAGTTCCTGCGAATGTCCTCGGGCTCATCCCTCGAAAGTGATAAGCACTTGGGTCAGCTCGTTGCTCTCTATGCAAAGCCTGTTCCAAGGCCTGCCCAAGCTGCTGATGAAGGGCATACATGCCCCGCATGCAATCTTCTGCAGACAACGGTGCAGTCGGGAATGCTGTTGCGCCCGAACCGTTGTTGGCTCCATTGCCAGCATCATTCTGGTTGGGACCCTCATTCGGGTGGTTGATCCCGGATCCAAAGGCACTGTCTTCGCTTCCCGAAGTGTTCCTTTCCATGACTTATCTGCATTTCATAAGGTTTGATCAGTTCCATCAAGTATTTTATACGACATATTCTGAACTTCCTGTATTGTTCATGTGGCTTTTAGCGCGGACCTGCATGGGCCACCAAACTTGTAACGACCCATTTACGGGGCCCGTTACTGCTTGGAACATGCACAAGTCCTGCTAGGCACCAATGAAGTCAACACAGGCTACGTTGCAGAAATACGCCAAAATACTGATAATGAAAGTGGTACACTACCTTATTACAATCCAGCAGCTAACAGGAAAAGAAAATACATCCGAAAATACAAAAGATACATCAAACCACTCTCGAAACAACAAAGCAAATCTCTCATACTCACTCTCAATACACAGGGTCCTGCTGGTCCTGCTGGTCGTACTCAACCACAAACTCAGCGTCTGCGGCCTCTGGTGCAAACTCCTCGACCTGTGAGATATCTGGCGAGTCCACCACAAAGAGAAGGGTCGCCAGGATCAGACGTAACTCAAAGTATCTCTATACATGGATATTGAAACAAATATACAAGCATGGCATTTTAAAAGAAAAGAGGTAAAGTACGAACAATAATAGTAAGAGAAAATGAGCAGAAAAAGTAAACTTCGCAGTTTTACAGCTATCAACAATTTCTAGCAGTTAAATGTGCAATGATAAAAGTATCTATGATGCGAGAGTCTATTTGTGCCTTTACCTAGACTGTGACTTATAATGCGGGGTACAGTAAGCAACCAAGAGGCCAACTCTTGCCGCGGGTGCTACCCGGGCGAACCAATTCTCTGAGTACTGTGCAAAAATCTGTGATCTGTGATCTGTGATGGTTGTCACCGGCACTGTTATGGGTTGCTAGAACCCGCACGGTGACAACAAAGTCTGGACTAGTCGCTCCCGTACCCTCGCCATTATAAGTTACCCCAAAACCCAGTGTCAGTGCAATTTTACATTTCCAGTCACAATTTTCTGTCAATCAAGTCAAGTAGCCCAATTCTGCTCCCTTTACGATAATGTGCAATTTACGATACGATACCATGCAATTTTAGCTAACAGCTCAAAAATGGAAACACTGTGATAACGAAATAAAACTAGGTTGGCATGCATTGTTATTGTTTTAAGAACCCATGTCAAGGGTACGATGAGTTACCGTTCGCCTTGTCGTGAAAGGCGCGTTTTGAAAAGCGGTCGGTGTACCCCTCTCCTTGCATGTCCCTTCTCGTTTCCCTTCACTGTCTTTTTCTTTCGTTCCCTTTTTTTTTTACGCAGAGGCGCACGCCGGGAGGAAAGGGGACGGCGGCGCAAGGGAGGCCGGGGCACAGCGGATCGGCTGGGGTGGCGCGGCCTAGGGGGCGGTGGCGCTTCCGAAGGCGGCGAGGCGGGATCAGGGGCGGCGGCGGCGTCCTCAGGGGCGGTGGCTCAGGGTCGGAATGGCGGGGCTTCAGGCGGCTCGACGGGCACGGCGGCGTACGGGCGGTGGCTCAGGCGTTCAGGCGGCGCGAGGCGGGTAGGGCGGCAGCTGCTTCCACGGGGCGGCGGATCGAGGTCGGAATGGCGGGGACGGCTGCGATCCGAGGCGGCGGATGGCCGTGGGCTCTCGGGTTGGAGGCGGCGACGCTGTTCGAAGCTTGGGGGGTTTGATTCTGTTGCTTTTGGGGTTTTGATTCTTGTTGACTGTGATCTGTAATTTCTTGTTGTATTTTTGGGTTGGTTTGGTGGAGGATGGCTGATTTTGGAAGGGAGGATTGTGACGACGAAGATGATAGTTTCTTACTGTGGATGGGTTGCTGTTCGTTTTGCCTGTGTGTTGTTTTAAGGACGATGAGAGGAGGGAAGAGACAGAATAAAAGAGTTGGTTGATGGTAGGGGGAAATGAAAGCGGGATGTCGGATCTCACCGATTTCTTTCGGTGGGATTCAATTAGGTGGGTTAGGGTTAGGTTAAAGTAAGATGGTAAGAGAAATTTAGAAAATTAATTTAGTAAAAAGAAGTTAGTAAAAATAATATTAATAATAAGTTAGTTAATGATTTTGATTAGTAAAAAGTAATTTCTGTGATTTTAAAATAGTTAATAGTAATTAGCTAATTAGTAATCAACTTTTAACTAAAAGCAATGGCCCAAAAGTTACGCTACGGCAAAACTAAAATAAAGCCGTGCTCGCGTCAACGTGCGGACGATAACCACTCGGACGAAAATAACTAGATCAACGAAGTAAAAATACACGCACACAACAGTCAAAATACGACTAGAAAAACAGGCCGTTACAATATGTGATAGCTTCTAATGAAAGTATAAAAATGATTTTTTTTCTTTACTTTCTTTCTTTTTCTTTTCTTTTTCACGTATGAATATATACACACATTTTTTTATTTATTTTTTCATTTAGAAGCTATACTTCTCCTTTTTGGGATTGGAAAGTGAGATGCGGTAAGGATAGCTGTGGGGTGTAACCAACTGATATGTAGAGAATATATAGATATGTGGAGAAGGAAAATAATAGATCTCTCGGTTCACTCATTAAAGATGCATAACGGATTGATAAAATAATACTCTAACTAAATTCATAAATAGCATGGATATTTTCATTCCTCTAGATGAATACTGAAAAAGCATGCAGTAATAAGCACAATGATATCAGACATGCAAACAGAAGTGAGTAAGATATAAAGCAGGTGCTCCAAGTGTTCTAGTGATGCGTGAACCTAGGTGCATTACCCAACATAGCGCATACTAGATACTAATTCAAGCATTTGATTTTCAATTCATTTCAAGCATTAAATCACATAGATCAGCAAAAGAATGTGCACACATATAGATAGTAAAACTGAAACTACCCTAATAGCATGTCAACAGATAATAAGCATCGTGAATAACTAAAAAGGCTACGAGAGGTGTCATCATGCGGAACATCCTTAGCATAAAAAGAGAAAAAGGCGGAGAAAGTAGGAAAACGAAGAAAAAGATATGCATGCATGGTAAAAAGCATAAAATATGATGCAGAATGAGAAAAAGATAAGAAAGTGGAAAAGTGCTGAAAAAGTAAAATAAAAACTGAAATAGGGAAGAAAATGTAAAAGAAAAAATGAAAAATAAAGCGGTAGCGCTCACCCCCCAAGCTAAACCTAACGGTTCCTCACTTTTAAGAAAACGCTGGTAAGTGAGAGACGATGCTAAATAGGGTGGGGTGGGTGGGGGAAAATAAAATAAAAACTGTGCAAAAAGAAAGTAAACTCATGATATGATGCAATGCTGAATGATGATGATGCATGTGTGGGTCCTCCCCCAAGATATGTAAGTGCATGGCCCCGAACAGACAGATGGGCAAAATAAAATGAGGGAGGAAAAAATGGGTAGGGATGACATCAAGCAGAGGCACCACCCTCTGGGGGTGGTGAAGGGTCCCTCTGCTGTGGAGTAGTGGTGGTAGTGTGAGGCTCAGCTGAATATAGCACTAGGGCAGACATAGGATCAACTGTGACGACCGACTCAGAAGTGGTAGAAGCAGGCTCTGCAGAGGCCTGGAAAAGTGGAGCACTGAGTGGTGCAGTGGAGGTCACAGTGGAGGTCACAGTGGATGGCCTGGGTGGTGGGGCAGGAGCTAGGATCACAGGTGGAGGGCCACGTGTCCTGAGAAGGTCAATGATGGATACCAGGTCCGACTCGACTCTATCGTGGTGAATCGTCGTCGAGTGTATGAAGAGGTCGAAATCCTACCGAAGGCGAGAAGTCGACTCCTCCAACGCTGATAGACGACTATCTATGGAATGGGAGTCGAGTGGAGGGCGGGGAATGTGCCGGTGAGTCACCACTCTCGTAAAGCGATCTTGTGCAGCAGATGCACGATGCCTAGGGTGGAAAGTCAGAGAGGGTGAGCTCGAAGGGATATCATAAACAGCTGAAGATAGAATAGTCGTCGACACATAAGTGTGGACAGACGTCGACACACTCTCTGTAAAGATGGTCGTTGATGGTGGCGAAGTAGTCCTGGAGAGGGAATGTGGTGACCTAAAGAGATCGGAAATGAAGCTATGAGGTCACTGAGAGGTGGAAGAGTGGGGGTAGGGTCGTGCTCTAGAAAGTCAAGATCTATGAGGTCAGGATCAGACCGGATATTGGTGCCCTCTGGCACGAGTGCAGTGGGGATAGAGGTCTGAGTCTTGGGGCAAGAGGTGGAGACAATCCCCGAAGACGCGACGGTGGTGGAAGCGGTGGATACACAGGTGGATGAAGAAACGGCTCCTGAGGGTGATGGGTGTGCGGGTGGTACTGGAAGACCGGCTACCAGGGCTGCAATGTCATGCAACTCGTATTCAGCGGAGCGTGGGACTGGCTCATCGGCTATTGCCTCGACGGGTGTTCCAGGTGGCTCAAGTACGTGGCGGGCTGGGAGTGGGTCGACCCTAGTAATCATCCAGCTCAGCTGGACAGGTGGGATGTGTGTAAGGTGAGGGGAGGGGAGCACCATGTGAGGCATATGGTGGGTACCTGCAAGATATAGCCAGTGACGATCCCTGTAAGGTCGGATGATATGCATATGCTCAAGGACGCAAAGGGTCAAGCGAGTGGGTCCAACAGGGGTCACCAGGTCATCTGGGAGGTGGATATATAGCATATGAGCAAAAATGGTAAAGAATCTGCCGCAGCAGATGTCCGTGAAGAAGTAGGTGGTGGCTGTCTGGAGAAGGTGGTGACACAACTAGTGGGCTGCGTCGGAAAGCATGAAGGGGCGAAGGGACCCATCCCAGTGAAAGCGTAGAGGTCAGGTCATACCCATAAGGTGGGTAAGCTCTGGTATGGACATGGTCCCGACCTCAGGCATGCAGAAGATAGTGGTGGCTAAGTGCCTTTGCGCGTAATGAAGGCATGGGTGTACGATGCACGATGCCTTCGCTTGGCTAGGGTGATAGTGATCGAAGCCTGAGATACGCTCCCAAAAGGCTGGAGCATCAAATGTGTTCACATCATATTGTGGAGAAAAGGCGGCTCTGGGCTCGGGGATGGCTGAGAAGTGAAAGTACTCGCGGATCATGGCATGTGTAATAGTGCAATCGTGGTCCATGAGGCGAAAAGTGATGCCATCACCCGTCGAAGTCTGGGCGAGGGAGCTAAGAGCATCCAGAGCAATGTAGGAGTAGGTGGGGGTGTGGACACCGAGGAAGCGGTCAAAAACAATCGCTCGATAGAGGTGATGGACCTCCTGAAGGAGTCCGAGGGATCTAAGGGTAGGCACGTCTATGAACAACGTGTGGACAAGACGACGCTGCGAGAGCCTCACGAAGCGCTCGCGGTGTGCGTCGTCTCTGAAAGTGATGCCATAGGTCTGTAGACATGTTGGTAGAGCGTCTCTGGTGGGGGCAGGGTGTGATGGTGATGACGGGATGGCGATGGTGGCTGTGGAGGGAATAGGGGCAGAGGTGGCTGGGATAGTGGTGGCCGTGATGGGTGTGGAAGTGGTCGGGATAAGAGATGTAGTGGAGGGGACGGTAGTGGTGGCGGTGGTGGTGGTGGCGGCGAGGCGGGCACGATGCTGGGGTCTGGAGGAGGAGGCACCAGGAGTGGGCCTCTTCCCATGAATCGGTGGGGTGGTGGTCCCTCGTGTGTGAACCATCGTGGCGATGGCAAACTGATAAGTCGGTATAAAAAGTAAACAGAGGAGTGAGTGTACCAAATGTGAGTGCTACGAGTGCGAAGAGCTCCCCCAAGCTTGTTCCTGTAGTCGGTGCTGACGTAGGCAAGGGGTACCTGAAATAGAAACAATAATAACGTCAGAAAAATGAGAATAAAAATAGGGGGACATGCTGAATTTGTGTTTCTCGATCGAGCAGGTCTACTGCTCGGTCCGAGCAATATTGCTCGGTTTCAAATTCTGACTGAGCACTTGTGTGCTCGGTCAGCTGTGGGGCGAGAGGAGATGGCTGCTCGTTCGATCAGTGTAAGTGCTCGAACAAGCAGAGGGGGCGGGGATTAGGGCATCAGAATCCGGCGGTTTGGGGGGTGGGTGCGATCAGATGAGAAAGAGAGGGATATGCGGAGGGGGGCGGGGGCATAGGCATCGGGGGGTTTTGGGTGGGTGGCTGTGTGGCACCATCGGTGACGGTGGCACCGTCGGCGGTGCCACCGATTGGGAAGTGGGACGGGGGGAAAGGAGAGAGGGAGAGATATGGAGAGGCAGAGAGAGAGGGAAGAAAGAGGGGGCGGCACTCACCAGAGGTGGGTGGCTGTATGGGCGGCGCGGGTGGCGGAGTGAGCAGTCGGCGGCGGAGACGAGGAGATCGAGTAGGGTGGAAGGAGGGTGCTCGGGTAGATTAGGATGGGTAAAAATTTTTAGAGCATAAGTAAAAAATCGAAACGAGTTGGGTTAAAAACCCAACTCGTTCGGCAGTGGGGCCCACTAGTGTGGGATAAATCAGCTCGCTCCATCGAGTCGATCATGCTGAAAAATACATTAAAATTGAGTTGTAGGAGACTCCCTCGTCTTCAACCGAGCAGTATGCTGCTCGGTTGAGCAGATCATCACTCGGACCAAGCAGGGTTGCTCGGGCCGTGTAGACAGAGTGATGATTTCTCCAATTCTCCAAGAGCCTGTACAATCCGATCGAGCAGTTGACTGCTCGATCGAGTAGAAGTCTGCTCGGACCGAGCAAGTACTGCTCGGGCCATGCAGCCAGAGTGATCATTTTCCTCCTTTTTCTCGTCCCTACGCTGCTTGACCGAGCAGTGTAGCTGCTCGATCGAGTCAGCTGTGTCTCCTTTTGCTCCTTTTTCTTTCGTTTTCTTCTCTAATTTGCTTCTCTCCTCCAACTTCCTTCCGTTTAGAAGGCGCTTTGCCTGCCCCCTCATGTCCAACATGTACAAAGGAAGAATTCATCAAATTTTTGAGGTTTTATATTTTTACAGGGATTAAAAACGTTTTTGTTTGGTTTTCTAAAAGAAATGAAATAAAAATAAGAAATTGAAAAAGAAAATCTGAAGTCTAAGAAATTGGGTTCCCTCCCAATAAGCGCTCATTTTCAGTCATGAGCTCAACTCCCGCTGATTTATAATTTGTCGTTTGGTGCACGTGGAAATCGCGCGTCGTTCTTTCCAATGGTGCAATCCGGTGGCACTTGGTATCCGCCTACTTCAAGCCTCTCCGGTGAGTAGCCTATGGCCTCCGATCCTTTATGATTCGGAGAATGATTTAGAAGTTTCTCATCAAACACTTGGATGTATGCGGCAACCGCTTTGTGGTAGGTTGGGTCGTCGTCATCTTCAATTCCTGTTTTCATTGGGTCCTTCATGACCCCCTCAAAAGTGAAATCTTCAACAGCTTCATCTTACAGAAGCTCCAAATAGTGGCCCTTTCCTTGTGAGCACTCTCTCTCATCGGCTTTTCCGACCGGAATTCAGCTTCGATGTTCCCCACATTCAGAGAGAGTCCCTTCTCGGACATCGATCAGAACACCAGCCGTCGCCATAAAGGGGCGGCTGAGTATAAGCTGGGAGTTTCCTCCCTCGGACATATTCATGATAACGAAGTCAACAGGAACACATAATCCAGGGGGTATCTGGAGAATGATATCCCTGGCTATGCCTACAGGGTAGGTGATCGAATGATCTGCAAGCTGGATGGACATATTTGTCGGTTCTAGTTCGCTTCCAGTCTGCAACCGCTCAAATATAGATAGGGACATCAAACTGATGCTAGCCCCTAAATCAATCAAAGCCCGGCTGATGGGCATCCCTCCAATGGAGCACGGCACGGTGAAGCTCCCTGGATCCGGTAGCTTCCGGGGGAGATGATTCTTGATAACGGAGGTGGAGTCCTTCATAAGCTTTATCTCTTCAGGCTTTCTTTTCCCTGTGATCAGATCCTTCAAAAATTTGGCATAGATTGGGATCTCCGTGATAGCGTCCATGAACGGGATGTTCAACTGGATTCCCTTCAGTAACTTTGTGAACTTAGAGTATTTCTTTTCCATCTTGGCCAGGGTTAGTGATTCGTGGTAAAAAGTGTATATTTATACCCCCTAACTACCCCTATTTTGTGCTAAGGATTAGGCTTAATCGTGCTCTTTTGGGTATAAACTCACTTTATGTTTCATATTAAGAGCTTATTCACATTCTTTGCACAAAACATCATTATATGGACTAATTTCTCCTTATCCTATTTTTCAGGTACTCCTGGTAGTCTTGGGGATTTTCCAGAATTTTCTGGGATTTTTCTGGGATTTCTAGGTATTTTTGGTGAATTATATGGAGTAGAAAGGCATTTAAAAGGGGTAAATAGGATTTTAAATGGAGCGCCACATGGCGCAATCTGGCTGCGCCACGTGGTGCCAATCTGATGCATCCCGTAAACTTCAAGCGGGCTCCTCCCGCTAATTATTGCGGGCGGAGATTTCAAGCGGGCCCACGGCCCGCTTGCGTACAAGAGTGGGCGTTGCCCTGCTTTGGATTTTTAGCGGGCCGCTGGCCCGCTCGAGATATTCGAGCGGGCTTCGCCCCGCTCTTGCGAGCGAGCGGCCCACTCGAATATTTCGAACGGGCTTCGGCCCGCTCTTTTGGTTTTTACGGGCAACAAGCCCGCAACGGAAGCGGGCTAAAGAGCCCCCGCTCTGCCTCAATTGCCCAAGCGCAGGCGGGGGTTTTTCCCAGCGGGTTGGGTGTTCGAAAACCCGACCCGTAATGCAAAGCTAAAGCCCGAATGCGAAATTGGGGGTATTTTTCTCACTGGGTTCATTTCCAGCGGGGTATCCAGCGTTTTACTGTTCTATTGGGGCTAGGAGAGCCCCATCTTCTTCCCCAAGGGCTAGAGCTTGGGCTTGGAGGCCATTGGAGTCTAGGGAAGCTTGGAGGAGGAGCAAGAGAAGGGAAAGCTTGGTTTTCTAGGGTTCTACTTGGTGATCTCTCTCCTCTCTTGTAAACTATTGGTTTCTTAATGATTTGTATGAACTTTTGAATGATTATTGAATGAATGTGAGAATCATTAAATAGTTGTTTGATTGTTGGTTTATAATGAATGTTATTAGCTCTTCATTTTTTATTATCAAGTTGCTTTTCATTATGAAGGCCTAGAGCCAATAGGGTGTGGAATTGGGATTAGCTAGGGTTTGTGCTCTTGATTATTAATTGTTCACTCCTTGCATTTAATTGGATTAGTATACCTTGAGATGGGTGCTAATAGTGTTGATTGATGGGTTGTGTCCTAGATTTCATTGAGTCATGCACCACTCTTGGCGGGGCCATAGAACGGTGGTGTACCTTAAGGGTCACACCTATGTGCACCATCCTTGCATTCTATTGACACGGATGCAAGGATTGACTCACGAGCTTAAGTTAGGGATTCCAACCCACTAATCAACATACGAATGAATCGTGCATTACTCTTGGTGGGGCCGTAAAACGGCAGTGTGCCTTAAGGGCATTACCTATGTGCACAACCCCGCATACCTTGAAATGGATGCGAGGGTTGAATCATTTGGAATGAACCGATTGCTAATCAATTCACAACCCTAATGACATCCCATTCCACACACTTCTCCTTGCTTGACTAGCTCCCTACTTTGGTCTCCACCCTACCTACCATGGGCTTGGCTCGATTGTCTTACCACCACACTCCCTCACACGATACTTGTTAGTTTAGTTGGTTGTGCCAACACTTTTAGCATTTACTTAACCAACCGAGATTATGAACGTGAAATGAATTGTCTCTGTGGATTCGACCCCGTACTCACCGGGATTATATTGCATTGACACTCCTACTCTTGGGAGGTGAGCGTGTGCATCCTACTTGGATTGTGCACGTTTCACGGTCAATCAGCTAGCCTCTGTGGGTATGGAGGGGGAGGTCGGGTAGCTTTACTCTTTGTAACATCAACAGGAGGCGGCGTAGCAGTAGGTGTGATGGGTGGCGGGTCTGCCTTCTCCTCAATAATTATAGGCTCTTCAGTAGCCTCTTCTCTATCGTCGTCGTCAACAGCTTCTTCAACAGTAACTCTCTCCTTGTTCAATATCAGGATCATGACAGGGTCAGTCACCTACCCACCACGTGTGGTAACAGAAACCACAGCATTAGCTTGGGCCCTTGGGTTTGTCTCCGGCTGCGAGGGCAACCTCCCCTGATTCTTCAAGAGCTGGGACATCTGGCCCCTCAGTTCATCTAGTGAAGTGTTTATACTTTTAAACTGGGTCAAGGTGCCCTGATTGAACCAGGCTTGACCACTTATAAAGGTCTCCAATGTAGCCTCCAGATTGGACCGAGGTGGGTTTGGCGCATAGCCCTGCTGAGGTGGCCGGTTGAACTGATAACCCGGCGGTCAGTAAGGCCCAGCTGGCCTAAATCCGCCCTGCTGCTGGCTCTGTTGATGCCCATATTGCTGCTGAGGAGGGGGTGACGGTCTCTGAAATTACGAAGGTTGCAGCCCTCCACTTGGATTCCCATAAGAGAATCTCGGATGATTCCTAGCAGCTAGATGCTGCCATTGATTCCGTCCCGCTCCCTGGACGTACTGCACGGATTCTGATAATTCGGTGCCATCATAGTGTGCCTCACTAGGGATATAGCTCTGATCTGCATAACCCTCTGCAGGATGATAAGAATTGCTGGGTGAAGCATGGATGGAATCTAGACGTTGTTCAATCCGGGCCACTTGTTTGTATAATGTCTCGATGTGAGAGTCCAAATGGCTAGCAGCTTTAACCTCGGGGGTCCGGGTCACAATGGTTCTTTCTTCACTCCATTGATGGTTGTTGGCTTCCATATGCTCCTACAAGTCTATAGCTTCCTCATAGACTTGTCAAGTAAGGCACCCTGCACCGCAGCATCTATAATCATCTTGGTGCTGGACTGAATCCTGTTATAAAAGCTCTGCGCCAAATCCCAAGGCTGAATCCCGTGGTGAGGGCATTGATGTTGGAGGTCCTTGAACCTCTCTTATGCCTCATAGAGTGACTCTTGTGGGAGCTGTTTGAAGTTCGAGATTGCTCCTCGGATCCGCACTGTCTTTGAAGGTGGATAGAATTTATCCACGAAGGCAAGTGCCAGCTTCTCCCATGTGACGAAATGATTGGGAGGATGGGCCCGGAGCCAGTACGAGGCTTTATCCCTCAGAGTGAACAGGAAAAGACGCAGCTTTACTACTTCATCACTCACATCATTCGCCTTGAAAGTGTCCCATTTTGCAAGGAAGGTGTCGATGTGGTGGTTGGGGTTTTCATGAGGATGCTTGTGAAAGGGATCCTGATGCATCAAATTAATCAGCCTGATTTTCAGCTCGAAGCTCGCTGCCACCAGTTGCTGTCTAAGGATGGAGGAGTTATTTCCAAATGTACGCTTCATGTGGTCCCTGATGGACCCGGTGCAAGGAGGAGGAGGATTGTTGTTGTCTGCCATCTGGGCAGAGTGAGAAGGATTTCTGTTGGAGGCCCTCAAAGCCCTTGCTGTTTTCTCGATCTCGGGATCGAATAATAGCTCTCTAGTAGATGCCCCGAAACGAGTGTTCATGTACCAACAAAACTCAAACAAATACCATCAGTAGCACGGTAATAAACAAAAGAATAAAAATGGTGGAAAGGTGAGAAATGATTATAGTGCTAGCAAACTTCTCAAAATAAAAAATAAACTGAGACAACACTATTGTCGTCCCCAGCAACAGCGCCAAAAACTTGACGCATCCGAAACCTACACCTAGGTTCCACCCGGCGGTGTCACGATCGCCAGGCGTGATATGGCCCCTAGGTTTCAATTCCGGGCTCAATCCGCAAGCGGACGGTGTCAAGTTGTAGTATAAAAGATATCGAATCCTACAGGGACGGTGATAGTGTATTTGGATTCTCAGTTCACTTCTATATCTCGAAGTGAGATAGCTATCGGGTTGGAGGAATTGGTTGGGGGTTGTTGTTGTTTCAATAATAAAAAGGACTAGGGCGTTAGGGATCACCACTAAGATCGTCGGGGATCGACGTTGGAATAGAATCCTCACGTTGCATTAGGGTTAGGGGATTAATCTCACAATTTGTACCATTCTCGTGGGTTAGAATTGTGAGGTATTTTGGTTGCTCTCATTGACGCAATGACGGTAGCCGTCAACGTAGCGATATAGTTCATCGATGGATCCCCTCAAGGCACGAGTCGGGCATAGTCACGAACCTTGGTTGGATCCATCGATTTCCCTATTCGAATCCCAAACATACCCCTTAAGCACATCAATTCCACAGACCGTGAGCATGATCTCAGTACGGGTTATCTAGGGATTCGGTAGGATCGACCGAAATACTCCCCTAAATCCCTAATTCAATGTAGGGATCCAGATCTACGTCTTCCCCCTAAGATCTTAGGGCTAACCCATCAACCCTAAAAAGGACTACTCACTCATGGCAATGTTAACGGATAAAAACACGATTTTTACAGAAGAAAACATCTTGGCAGATTGATAGAATGAAGATCAAAAACTTACAGCGAGAGACGAAGAAAAATAGCACTTAATAGATCCGAAGAAAAGCCAATGATTCCAATATGCAATCGTAATAGAGCACCAAAATAGCAATCCAACAATTTCGATCCAAAATAGTACTCCGAAATTTAATCTAAAACCTAACAAAAATTCGCTCTAATTTTTGCTCCCAAAAAGTATTCCAAAAACCCAGAATGAATCGCCCCCTCTATCGAAGTCCAGCTCCCCGACTTCACTCTCAAAATCACGCAACAGCCGCATCGCAAATATTTCCGAAAATGGCCTTGGCATCGTCGACCGAGTGAGTGACTCGGTCGAGCATCGTGTTGCTCGCTCGGTCGCTCGGTCCAAGCAGATGAACTGCTCGACTGAGCTTGACAGGGAATCAAATATTTCCAAAATCCTTGCTCTGCCTGCACGGGCCGAGTCAGCTCAGCTCGGTCTGAGCAAAGAGCTGACTCGGCCGCTGAAAAGTTGCACGGTCCGTGCGCTGGATTGATCAGGCTTCAGAATGAATAAATGCTCGACCGAGCACTATGAGTGCTCGGTTCGAGCAATCCCCGTATCAGCTTCCCCTCCTGTATTTTCATCTGCTCGGTCCGAGCAACTTCTCTGCTCGACCGAGCAGCCTGGGTATTTATTTTCCAAAGCTGTTGTAGCTTCCCTGTCCTCCTGCTCTCTCGTCCACTCCTCCCAAGGCTCTCGAAACATAGCGAACTCCTGTAGAGCTTCACCAACGAGCTCACAGGCGTGTCGGATGTGTCCATACCCATGTCGGGTCCCAAATTGCTCCAAAATCCCTGAAAACTCATAAAATGCTACGAAACTCGAATATAATGTCAGAAATGTGATATCGTAGGGAAATATGGGATTTGGATGCGAAAATGACATGGAATGCAATGTCATGTGATAAAAAAGGTAGAAAATATGGACACATCAATGCACAAATAAGCGAGTTCATCGGTTTTGCATTGTTTGCCTCCGCGGTCACTTGAACGGATATACTGTTGAAGTCTTCTTCTAGGGGTTCTATATACTCTTTCTCCACTGTTCTCCATAAGAATATATTGTTGAGAAATATCACCATTAGAGCCTTCTAATAGCCAAAATTGGATCCGTTGAATAGAGGAAGCCGAATAGTGGATTGTCCTTCTAAAATAGATGAATCACTATCACGGTTGTTGTTGTTGTCGGTGGTTGCCATAGTTAATACATCGCTCTGATACCAATTGTATGACCTTAAACTATGGGGGAAAACATTAGATGTGGGGTGCATAGTATTTTATGATTATAAAAAGGAATTTACGCCTAATTAAAATCCCTAATGCAACTAAATGTGTGGAACAGATAATGTGATAACAACACAGAAAATGCAAATGCAAACAAATTATATACCCTGGTTCGGATTCCCCTGAGTCAAATCCCGACTCCTTGGATTCCTACTCCAGCAACCCACTAGCAAATCCAGCCTACCTGGAATCCTACTCCAGCAACCCATTAGCAAATCCCGCTGGTGATTAGTATCCATTAATATCACACTTTCCAAATACCGGCAAGTGTAAATCCAACACAACATTTATCACCACTTCCTACAACCCGGGATGGTCCACTCGTATGAGGAAAAGAGGTGTGTGTGATGTGCTCTAAATGATGAGAGCATAAGCACTTACTACTTGTCTCAAATGAGGAACAAAGCTATGATGACGATCAGCTTTGAGTGCCTTGAAAGCTTTTGGAGACAAGTGTAGATGTTGGAGCTTGTGAGCTTGTTGGAGCTTTGAATGCTATTCAAAGTAAAGAGTCTATTCTCTAAATGTGTCAAGAGTTTTGAAATAAATACCAACAAACCCTATCTATAAAGCTCAAGAATTGCACCAAAATCCAGCAAAAATCCCCAACATTAAATGTTGTAAACGGCTCTAACTAGTCACCAGTTGACTGGAGTAGATGAGCTAGTCGACTGTGGTACTGACTGACACGGTAATTAATGATGTCAAACAGCTACGTCCAGACGTCTGAAGAACGCTTCACAGATGTCTGGGTACTATGCAGATGTCTGGGTCCATAGTTTCAGACACTTGATTAGACTGGGTTCAAAATCTAAGTTACTGGAAATGCCAGTCGATAGTGGGCAGATGTCTGGAGTTCAACATCCAGACATCTGTGTCATTGTGTAGACGTCTGGATGTAAAGCTTCAGACGTCTGATAAGTCAGCCTGGGAGAAACAGAGTACACTGGAATTTTGGCTTCATAAAGCGCCAGACGTCTGAAGTTCATCACCCAGACGTCTGTCTCGCCATGCAGACGTATGAGATGATAACTTCAGACGTCTGATCAATCAGACTACAGAAACCGAGTTACTAGAAATATTGGTCTTCAAGAGCCAGACGTCTGGAGTTCATTACCTAGGCATCTGTCTTACTATGCAAAAGTCTGGGATGATACTTTCAGACGTCTGATCAATTTGTCTATGGAAACTGAGCTGCATGAGTTTTAGCTCATAAAGTGCCAGGCGTCTGGAGTTCATTGCCTAGATGTTTGACTCGCTGTGTAGACGTCTGTGATTATAACTTCATACATCTGTTCTGGGTTAGGGTTTAGCCATTGTAAAATGCATGTACGCCAGACGTCTGGGTGACAAGTACCAGGCTTCTGGGGAGGCTGAAAAACTCTACTTCGAGCTTTTATAAGTTCTAACCGTATGGGATTTAAGTATGAATGAACTATGGTGTTGTGTATGATATGAATGTGAATCTATCAAGTCTATTCAAGGCTTAACAATCTAATTCAATAAGAAGATGAAGAGATAAAACAATTACACATTAATCACATTCACTTCCTATTGAATGCCTTGAACTTCTGTTTGATTTCATGAGTACTTCATTTGATTTCCTTGCATCATTGACTTTAGCCATCGTTACATTTGATATTCCTTGAGTTAAATTGACGATGCTTTCATTAGCTACAAAATAGGGATTAATTACATTGAAATATGTTTGCTCATCATCAAAACCAAATTGGAGAATGCAACACTTAACACTAGTCAACAACCCCGTTCAAATACATCGCTCAATTGTATAAAAGATGTTATGGAAGTAAGACAAGAAAAAAGATAGATTAATAAGCTTGGTCTATATGTTTCATTCATTACATCTCTTAGTTCAAACTTTATTTATGCCTGAACATGCTCAAAATATGGCTTAGGCAAGTCTTATAGATGCACTAGAAATAGCACGTGCACACAGTGCATGGAGCAAAAAAAACCCTCCACGAAGAGGATGCGGTGAACGCGTGCAACTGAAAAGGAGTGAGAACTGTGTGTGTGCGTACCGGTATCGTTGAGTGTCAAAAAGTGCAAAGTCCGTGGGATTAAAACGCAAAAAACCTTGGGGTTGCAAACATGTAAATAAGTGGGTGTTTTTTTTGGTTGAATGGCAAACATGTAATTAAGTGAGGTTGGGTTTTTTTGACGGGATGGCAAACATGTAAATAAGTGGCTTGCAGTGAGTTTTTGGGTGAGATGGAGGGTGATGTGGATGGGGGTGATGTGGATGGGGTGGGGCCCACAGTTGTTCTAGTCATATTTTATCCTCCACCTTAGACAACTTCACCAATTGTTATATAGATTAGGGCATGTACAGATAGATAATATTATTAGAATTCATCAAGGAATATACGTGTATGTTTGGCACAGTAAGTATCAGCATTGTGGCAAACTGGTGGAAATCACTTGTTGATCGTTCCTTTGTTGAGTAATAATGGTCACCGGCCATCTGGTCCTGCAACATGCAAGCTATTGTTAGGCCAGCAGCAAGTATATTGTTGGGGGATACTATGCGCACAGACCTAATTGCTACTCACACTCACACAGATCACTTTATACACACCCAAACGAATTAAAAATCATTTTTTTTATTTTACACCCAACAATATCTTAACTATCCCCTTCATCATCCATCGTCTTCATCATCTTCTCACAGCAGCCACTAACGGCTGCAGACGCCGCGCACCGGCCCCGCCGCCCAGCGCCCGCCGCCACATCATGCCCCCTCCCTTAAAACGATTTTTAGCTACCTCCAAAAGTTAAAGGTGTGTGTTTAGATGACATTCAGATTTTATAAAACTACCGTTAGCTACCTCCAAAGGTGTGCGCTAGCGCTAGCTTTAGGGAAAATCCAATATCGAAACTCCAACAAGTGAAAAAGAAAAGACGCTTGTACATTTTGCATCCAAGCATACTAAATCAATGAACTATAATTTGCATACCCCTAGGCTCTAAATACAACTTAAAATAAACTACGATTTTAAAAAACTTCAAATCTTGGGCAATCGCCATTGAGTCGTGCAGATTGTTGCACTTTCTTGAGATAGAGAAGCAGATACTTCAATGTTCCAAGGACTAATGCCTGATTTTAAAATTTTCAACTAGAATGAAATGCACCCTTCAAATTAGAGCACTCCGTCGCTGAAACACCCAGAAAAAAGTTGGAACATTCTTGATGTTACGCCTATTTGGCCGAAGCCTGAAAGACACGAGCCCAGAAACCCGACTGCTGATCAGAAGCCCATCTGCGCGATTAGGCCCGCCCTGCGAAGTCTCATAGAGGGCCCCCGAATATCAACCCGACCCGGCCCCGATAACGCACGAGTCACCCGCCCACTCCAGCGATAACCGTTCCCCTGATCCCGCTACCACTTAATGGCCGTGATGGGGAGGTGCTGGCATGGCGCAGGGAGCGGTGAGGGGGGGGGGGGGCGGATTGAGGGGGCACGATCGAGGGCGGACGAGCGACGTGGGCAGTCACGGTGGGAGATCTATAAAAGGGCTGGAAAGACGACTGGACAGGGGACCGGATCTCAGGTAACTAAAACCTAAGGTACTCCATCAACGACCTAGTTCCCCCATTCCAAACTCTTTCCTCCCCCGCTCGCGCCGGTAGACGCCGTTCCGATCTCCTCTCGAGTCGAACCGTCTCCGCCGGGCCTCCTCTTTCAGATCACTATCTGACTTAGGCATCGGAGGGGATTTGGCCGGAACCAAGGTCTGGCCCCCCTGACGAGCGTTCTCATCTGCGCAGGAGGACGTCCCATCCACGGGCCGAGGCTTCCCCTCCGCCCCGCGACCGGCAACGTAACCAGTAGGACGATCGAGGCTACCCCTCGTCGTCCGACCGCCGAGGCCGAGCACGTCCGTCCGAGGCCGAGCGTCTCAACCCGGGACGAGGCTTCCCCTCGCCCCCCTTGCGACCAAGGATCTCAATTTAGCCGAGCCGACGCGCTCCACGTCGTCCGCAACTCCGACTCACGCCTCGTCTGCACCGACTCGACACACCCGAGGGACCCAAGCGGATCCCTTGACCACGTTGACCGGGTTATCCACGGTCAACGCTTTTGTAGTGAGAAAACACTCTGAAACATCTGGCGCCGTCTGTGGGAACGAACTATCCCACGAAGAAACAAACCACACCTGCAATGACGCGTCTTCACCCGTCTCGACGAAAGGAGAGCAAGGCTCTGACGCGAAGCGACAGGGCCCGCCATCGTTGGCAAGAGTGGGCCCGGGCCCGGCGCGAGGAGGATCGTGAGGAGAGGACCGGGAGACCCTCACCGTCCCTACCGGTCGGGAGACCGAGCACGTCTGTAACGGCGCGCAGCTCGGACGTAGCTTTGGTGGTGTCGGTGATCATAGACACAACCATGGTACGGCGACTGCTCGTCGACACCGACAGCTCCTGCGACGTCCTCTTCATGTCAACCCTGAAAAAGATGGGGCGGTGGAAGGAAGACTTGCGACCTCGCTCGGGTCCCGTGGTGGGATTCACGGGTTATTTCACCCCCATCATCGGCACGATCCATCTCCCGATAACGCTCGGAGGCCCCCCAGACTCGATGACCCTGGCGGTGGAATTCATCGTATTGGGGATCGGGTCGGAATACAATGGGATCATCGGCCGACCCCTACTCAACGCCATCGGCGCGGTGGTCTCGACCCTCCATCAGACTATCAAGTTCCGAACGCCCGGGGGGATGGGGCAAGTCGAAGGCGACACGGGGAGACCGAGTACCTGCTATCAACTGGCGGAGGAAGGTCCCGAAGATCGTCTAGTCGACCGGATGGCCGCGCTCGACTTGAGGGACGGGCCGAGGCCCACCCCTGCGGAGGAGCAAGAGCAGATCCCCGTCACGGACGTCGAGGGCCGGTTCGTCTCAATCGGGAGAGGGCTAAACCACGACCTGAGGAGCCAACTGGTCGAGTGCCTGGAGGCGAACCTAGACGTCTTTGCTTGGTCACCAGAGGACATGCCCGGCGTAGATCCCCAGGTGATCGTCCACCAGATCAACGCCGACCCCAACTTCCGGCCGGTCAGGCAGAAGAAGCGGAACCTGGGCGGCGAGAAGATGAAGGCGGCCTCCGAAGAAGTGGAATGTCTCCTCAACGCCGGCTTCATACGAGAGGTCTGGTACCCGGAGTGGCTATCGAACGTGGTGATGGTCAGGAAACCCAACGGGAAGTGGCGAATGTGTGTGGACTTCAGTGACCTCAACAAAGCCTGTCCCAAGGACAGCTACCCCCTGCCGCGCATTGACCACTTGGTGGACACCGCTTCGGGGTATGAGATGCTCAGCTTCATGGACGCCTACTCAGGGTACAACCAAGTCCAGATGGATCCCCGGGACGAAGAGATGACAGCCTTCACGACGGACCGGGGAACGTACTGCTACAAGAAGATGCCCTTTGGCTTGAAGAACGCAGGGGCCACCTACCAGAGAATGGTCAACAAGGTTTTTTACTCCCAGATTGGGAGGAACCTAGAGGTCTACGTCGACGACATGCTTGTCAAGTCGAGAAAGCCGGAAGACCACATCGCCGACCTTCGTGAAACCTTCGAGCGGTTGCGGTGACACAACATTCGACTCAACCCCACGAAGTGCACGTTCGGGGTAAGATCTGGCAAATTCTTGGGATTTATGATAACTAACCGTGGCATTGAAGCTAATCCTGACAAGATCGAGGCACTGATCAACATGCGTGAGCCGACGACGATCAAAGAGCTGCAGAGGTTGAATGGGCGCATCGTAGCCTTGGGGCGATTCCTTTCCAAATCGGCGGAGAGATCGCTTCCCTTCTTCAAGGTTCTGAGGAAAGCGATCGCGGAACCCTCAGACAATAGGAAGACGATACTATGGGACGAAGACTGCTCCAGGGCGTTCGCGGATCTCAAGGAATATCTCTGCAGCCCGCCTCTCCTGTCCAAGCCACGGGAAGGGGAGTCGCTAAGCCTTTACCTGGCGTGCGCGGAGGAAGCAGTGAGCTCGGTGCTGATCCGGAAAGACGGTGGGGTGCAGTGGCCGGTGTACTACACGAGTCGGATCTTGAAGGGGGCGGAGGTGAGGTACTCGCCCATGGAGAAACTGGCGTACGCCCTCGTTCTCTCAGCGCGAAGGCTCAGGCCCTATTTCCAGGCCCACACCATACTGGTCTTGACCGACTCACAACTGGAGCGGAACCTCAGGAGATTCGACCGGATGGGAAGGATGCTGAACTGGGGGGGTGGAATTGAGCGAGTTCGACCTCCGATTCAAACCGCGCACGGCCATCAAAGGGCAGGCCTTGGCTGACTTCATTGCTGAATGCACGACGGAAGGAGAACATCTCCCAGAGGAAGAAGACCCAGCAACGGTAATCGCCCAACCCTTGTCTTTTCTTTCGGCTGACCACCTCCAGTCAGGAGTCCTAGGAGCATGGATAGTCCATGTGGACGGATCAGCCACACAATCAGGAGGCGGGGCTGGGATCGCGATCCGATCTCCGGAAGGGAACGTCGTGGAGTACGCGTTGCGGTTCGAGTTCCCGGCAACCAACAACGTGGCAGAATACGAAGCGGTGATCAACGGCCTGAGGCTGGCCCGGGAGCTCGGGGCCGAATCTGTGCGCCTCCTCAGCGACTCGAAGCTCATTGTCAACCAACTTCTGGGAAGTTACGAGGCGCGGGAGGAGACGATGCAGAGGTATCACGCCGTCGCCAAAGCAGCGTTCTCCAGGTTCAAAAACGCGGAAGTCTTGCATCTCCCACGGTCGGAGAACGCACGGGCGGACGCGTTGTCGAAGCTAGCCTCGTCCTCGCCTAAGGAGCTGGGCCGCACCATCTACGTGGAGAACCTGCAGTCCCCCAGCACGGAGGAGCGGGAGGTGATGGCGATCGACCAAAATCCCACCTGGATGGATCCGATCATTCGGTACCTCACTCATGGGGAGGTGCCGACGGATTGGGACGAGCGTCGGACCCTGGAGAGGAAGGCGCTCTGATACGTGATCCATGAGGGGACGCTCTACCGGAGGCGCTGGACGAAGGCTGATGTCCTCCCGTACCTGAAATGCATCAGACCGCAGGAAGCCGACTACGTCCTACGGGAGGTTCACGAAGGGATCTCCGGAAATCACCACAGGGGCAAGATGGTTGCACAGAAAATCTTGAGGCAGGGATACTACTGGCCGACCCTGGTACAAGACGCAACAAACTACGTCCAGAAGTGTCAGGAATGTCAGAGGTATGCCCACCACACCTCAACTCCCCCATCGGAGCTCATCCCTATCGTGAGCCCCATCCCGTTTGCGAAATGGGGGCTCGACATCCTCGGACCGTTTAAGCCGGGCCGAGGGCAGCGAAAGTATCTGATTGTGGCGGTGGACTACTTTACCAAATGGATCGAGGCGGAACCGTTGGCCACCATCACATGGAAGAAAGCGAAAAGCTTCGTGTGGACTTCCATCATCTCTAGATTCGGAATGCCCCGGTCCATCGTCACAGACAACGGGAAACAGTTCGACTCCGCGGGGTTCAAAGACTTCTGCGCAGAATGTGAAATCAAGCTGCTCTTCGCCTCTGTAGCGCACCCCCAGACCAACGGAATGGTGGAAGCCGCCAACAAATGCATCATAGAGCCCCTCCGAAAGAAAGTGAAGGACGCTGAAGGAAGCTGGCCGGAAGAGCTCCCTGGGATACTCTGGTCATACCGGACGACCCACAAGGAGGCCACCGGCGAGACTCCGTTCATGCTTGCCTACGGGGCCGAGGCGGTGGTACCGGTCGAGTTGGGTGAGGAATCCCTCCGCCTCAAATGCTTTGACGAAGACAGGAACTCGTAAGGTCTGGAGCTCAGTTTGGAGCTCCTCGGCGAGCGGCGGGAGCAAGCCCTAGCCACCATTATCCGCCAGAAGCAGAAGGTGGCCCGATACTACAATGCTCGGGTCAGGGGCAAAAGCTTCCACCTTGGGGACCTGGTGCTCCGGAAAGCAGGCTTCAACCCAGATACCGCTCGCAAAGGGAAGCTCGCGGCTAAATGGGATGGACCCTACAAAGTCGTCGAGGTCCTCGGACCCGCAACCTACCGTCTAGCCAATACGGAGGGGAGGATTCTCACTCACACCTGCAATGCGGAACATTTACGCAAGTACTTTCAATGAATGTATCGTTTTTTATGAAATAAATTTATTTAAGTTCGTTTCCTTTCCAGATAAACAAAAAGATGTACAGAAAGACGCACGTAGAGGTCGAGGGACATTCCCCTCCCTCATTCATCTCCAGGGGCACCCGTGGAGCCACAGGCTGACAGTCCGCTTGGGCCATCTCCCACACTCCGTTCGCCGTCAGAGTGCATCCGGAGATCCTCGAAGTTGACTCCCGAGAGCGGGAACTTCTTCTGGATCTCGGATTGACACCGGGCGAAGCCTTTCTCGAACGCATCCGCCAAGGCGATCTCGACGAAGGAGGTGTAGTACTCAGCCACGGCGTCTTGGGTGATCCGGTATGGGTCCACCGCCTCAAGCCCACACAACCGAGCCTCTAAGGTCTCGATCTGGCGTTGGTGCACCGCCCTCTCCTTCTCGATCTCCTGGGATCTCTCGCCGAGTTGAGCAAGGAGAGCCCTCACCTGCTCCTCTGCCACCTCCAGACGATCGGAGAGCTCCAGGGCTTCGGGGGCAGCAACGGAGACGGGGATCTTATCGACCCCTCCGGACGTGTTGGCATCTCCCAAAAGCTCGGCGACCCGCGCCTCGGCCTCTGACTTTACCGTCAGAGCCAGGGCTCTCTCCCGGTCCGCCTCTTCCAAGGCAGAGGACAGCTCAGTTACGCGGGTCTCCAAGGACCTGACCCGCACCTCGTCTAACTGGACTGCCTCTCCTTCTTCACCATGAGCCTCGGGATCTCGCCCGGCGTCGGATTTGGCCTTGGGAAGCGCCGCAAATTGGCGCTTCATCGAGAGACCAACCGAGGACAACTGCACCAAGGCAACAAAGGTAAGACGGCGAAAGCAGCTGAGGGAGGACAAGCAGAGACACTCTACCTGTTGGCCGGCCTGGATCACGAAGGTGGCCAAACAGTCACCCCTAACCCCATCCAGCGCAGCCCGATCGGGAGGGAGGCAACTGTTCTCGGCCACTCGAGCAGCGGCCCCGCGGCTCGAAAACACCGACTCCTTCTCCCCCACCGGGAAGCATGGACGAAGAAGGCCTTCCCCTGACGAAGGAAACTCGCCGGGGTTGGAGCGGAACGCGCCCAGATACCGATCATAGGCATCAGGGAGAGAACCACCCGGGAGAGGCGAAGGGCCAACCCACGGCCAAGCAACCTCAGCGGGGGCAGGGCGGGTCTGATCGGCAGTCGGCGGGACTTCAACTCCCTCGGCCCCCTCACGGGCCCTCTTGCAAGACCCCAACAAGGGGATAGAGGGGGATGGCCCCTTCTTCCTTTTGGAGCCTCCAGTCGAGGGCACGGACCGCTGCTTTTTCCGGACCTCCAGCACATGATCCCTCCTACGCGGATCCGGATCTGGGGCCTGCACGTGAGGGCTGGCAGGAGAAGGACCGAGAGGGAATCGACCTACACCCAAAGAAGAAGTAAGAGACCGAGAAGAGCCCGAACAACCTCGAATGGCGACTACTCGGAGAGCTTACCCAAGGGCCACACCGCCTTGCGCAAGTTATGGTCGCTTAAGAGGACGTCGATCGTCCTTTCCCTCGCAGGAATCGCCAGCAAGTCCTTCGCCGATTGCCGCTCGGCGGCAGTCGGCTCACCCAGATCGAGGATGACCGCACCGGCCGCTCCCCACCGAACCGGGAAAGGAACACTCGACGGGAACGTGACAAACACGTATTCCCCTTTCCAGCGTTTCAGGGAGCTCGGCAACCCCAGCACCAGGGTCATCTTCGGGCGGGCGCTGATGTAAATCCACGCCCCCGATTGGTGGTGACTCAGGCGGTAGAACTGGGCGAAGAGACGGAGAGAGGGCGCCACTCCCTTCAGCATGCAGACGACGACGAACCCGACAAGGAGCCCGACGGCATTGGGGCAGAATTGGCACAAGCCCACCTTGTGGGCCTGAAGGAACTCAACGACAAAGGGGTGGAGCGGGAAACGAAGCCCGAAGCGGAAGCACTTCTCATATATTCCAACCTCGTTGGGACCGGAAAGACAGACCCGCTCGTCGGACCCGGGAGCACGAGCCGAGTAAGGCGAAAGAAGGTAGGCGGAGCGCAGGCTCCCGATGGCGGTGGCACAAACCGACGAGGGCCATGACAAGACCTCTGGGGGCACCCCCGAAAGATCACCCCCGTGTCGACGTATCGCCGAAGGAGGACTATCCACCAGGCCAGGAGCAGCGTCACGCTCCGGCCGACCCAAACCGGTGGCAGAGGAAGACGACATGAGGCAGAGCTCGGGCAGGATTGAGACCAACGCAAAGAAGAAAATGACGGGATGGCGGCTCACAACCCACTCGGCTTCTCAACCTAAGACGGCCCCGCGAGCGGTGGGGATAGACTTGCAGCTACACGTGGCAGCATCAGAGGACCGACGGCGCTTCGGAACCCGCACCTTAAAAGTATCGAACGGACCAACTCATGATGACGACCAATAAATGAGTCGGCATCGACTGACGAGCCTGTCAAAGTCGGCGGAAGTCACATCGGCCGAGCCGAACCGGCCGAGGCCGATCGACCCGACCAATGGGGGCAATTGTTACGCCTATTTGGCCGAAGCCTGAAAGACACGAGCCCAGAAACCCGACTGCTGATTAGAAGCCCATCTGCGCGATTAGGCCCGCCCTGTGAAGTCCCATAGAGGGCCCCCGAATATCAACCCGACCCAGCCCCGATAACGCACGAGTCACCCGCCCACTCCAGCGATAACCGTTCCCCTGATCCCGCTACCACTTAATGGCCGTGATGGGGAGGTGCTGGCATGGCGCAGGGAGCGGCGAGGGGGGGGGGGCGGATTGAGGGGGCACGATCGAGGGCAGACGAGCGACGTGGGTAGTCACGGCGGGAGATCTATAAAAGGGCTGGAAAGACGACTGGACAGGGGACCGGATCTCAGGTAACTAAAACCTAAGGTACTCCATCAACGACCTAGTTCCCCCATTCCAAACTCCTTCCTCCCCCGCTCGCGCCGGTAGACGCCGTTCCGATCCCCTCTCGAGTCGAACCGTCTCCGCCGGGCCTCCTCTTTCAGATCACTATCTGACTTAGGCATCGGAGGGGATTTGGCCGGAACCAAGGTCCGGCCCCCCTGACGAGCGTTCTCATCTGCGCAGGAGGACGTCCCATCCACGGGCCGAGGCTTCCCCTCCGCCCCGCGACCGGCAACGTAACCAGCAGGACGATCGAGGCTACCCCTCGTCGTCCGACCGCCGAGGCCGAGCACGTCCGTCCGAGGCCGAGCGTCTCAACCCGGGACAAGGCTTCCCCTCGCCCCTCTTGCGACCAAGGATCTCGATTTGGCCGAGCCGACGCGCTCCACGTCGTCCGCAACTCCGACTCACGCCTCGTCTGCACCGACTCGACACACCCGAGGGACCCAAGCGGATCCCTTGACCACGTTGACCGGGTTATCCACGGTCAACGCTTTTGTAGTGAGAAAACACTCTGAAACACTTGATATATTCAATCTTCAAACACTAGACAGCCCAAGGTACAACAGTATGCTAGAAGTCTGGCATCCTTTACATTAAAACAGCTGATGCTCACTCTTGTACAATTTTATCATTTACATTACAATTTCATGACTCTTTGCCCTCTTTTAAAAGTCTACACACCTTGCTAATACATCAATCATTGGATAAATTACAACCTAGCAAAGGGATGTTGACGAATGATCCGAAAAACAAGGGATCCTAGAGATGAGACAATGGAAGTGAACTCGACTGTGTTTGCAAGACGACTTATATGAGCTGAGGAAGCGTCAATCCATTTCCTATCTGGACATACAACACATAGAGCTGCTCGCATTTGGTGGCTCCTGGCGAGGCACAACAATCTTCGTTCCTTTGAGGAGGCTTGAGCTTCCACCAGAGTCATGCTCATCGTTGGCCACAAGGGCCTTTTTGCTGATGATTCGATAGATCTCGGTGAGGACAGTCAGGAAGGCAGTCTCAACATTGGTGGATTCAAGGGCAGAGGTCTCCATGAAAAAGAGGCTCTCCCTCTCCGCAAATTCCTTTGCATCTTCAGTAGGGACAGCACGGAGCGTCCCAAGGTCGGACTTGTTCCCAATAAGCATGATGATAATGTTCTTATCCGCGTGGCCTCGTAGTTCCTCCAGCCATCTGGCCACATGATCAAATGACTGGCGCTTGGTCATGTCATACACGAGCATCGCTCCCACAGCCCCTCTGTAATATGCACTCGTCACTGCTCGGTACCTAGCAGCACCCATCATTAAAGCAATACAAAAGAAGTTAGCATAACCAAAATGTTGGACCTTCGGAATTTTTCACACAGAGGTGGCTACTTGTCAATCATTAACAACCATCAAATGAGGTTTATGTGCTGTCACGGCAAACTATTTCAGTCACCTCCACTACAACCAGCAACGCTTCTCTAGATGTTGGGGTTCGTTTCGTGGATTCCTACTTACACAAGTTACGACTTGCTTACTGGTAACAAGTGGAATTGCATGCTTTTCTATAACCATTATAACAATCAAGCTTTCGACGTTACACAACTTGTGTGACATTGATATTTCTAATGTGAATCCATGTATCCTCATACATCTGATACAACCGTCCCTGCCATGTTATTGTCAATTCACATGCTACTATCTCGGACTTGCTTCCTATCGTGTCGTGTCTGGTTTTCTATTTCTTAGCAGGTCGCTGGTGGTAGTTACAGTTTTCAAATTCTGATTAAACAATCATAATATCTTAGATTTGGACTCTCAAATTAAACTCGAATGTGTATACTTGAAATGTGAGGATGATGTGGGTGGCAGTTTATGACTTACTGCTGCTCCTTAACATTAACCACATTGTCGATGGATCTGTTCATTGAAAAGATTAGATATAATATGCATTGCTCAAGTAAAAATAATTGAAGCAAAAAAAGTAAATCAAGATGTTAACATATTGTCTCATATGCAGCAGGCATGTCTATGCACAAGTGATCACAAAGGTCTAAATCATAATTGTTTTACTAAAGATGGATTTCACTAAAATGTTAAAATTTGAAAGTTTTACAGAGAAATATATGTTACTACTTTACAAACAAGAAGGCAACGACGTATATTTTCTTTTTTGTGGGTTTTTCTGATATATATACTATCTTGGAAATTACACCGAAAAATTTCATAATGCTAATTTACCTCCAAAACTTTGGCGGGCATATATCAGGAACCCCCCCCCCCCCCCCCCCCCCCCCCCCCAAATTTCCTCAAATTGAGGCATGGTAACCTGCCCATGCTAGTTGCAGGACTGTAGAAGGTGGTAACGGTCTTTGACTCTTCAAACACCCAGTAAGTGGCATCACATTATGGAATGATTGGTCAAGAGAGATTTAATTCATGAGGCTGAACCAAGAGAAATTTAATTCATGATGCTGAACCAAATAGATAGGACAAAGCTTAACGATGACATTATAATGTATCCTTAAAAAATTAGATGATCCAAACCTCCTACTCCTAGATCCATTATAACGATAACATTATAATGAATCCCCAACGTTCACCCCTTTTGAGAAAACAACCTCAACTCTTTTTGGTGTAAACCCCCCTGAACTTTCATTCTAGAAAACCCATTATCAGCCGTTCAAGATTTTAGATGATGAGCATGCCACTCATAGGGACATTTTTCGTGAAAAATGAAAGTTAAGGGTGCTAAATACACACACAAAGCTGAGGGAGGTTTTCTCAAAACGGGCAAAAGTTAAGGAGGGCTTCTTGATATATACCCTTGGAACCTTTATCAACCCATTTCTCTTCACTCTTAAAATTAGACAATACCATTAAAAATGGTTATACAATTGAGAATGGTTAGGAATACATATTACATAAAGACACCTTTGAATATCAACTGCCATGGAGAAATGCCTAAGAAAGCAAGTTGCAGAGCTCATCTCATCATGAGCATATAGGTAGAAGCATGAGCTCTTAGCATATCTTTGAAACAGGATGTTGCTTATTGAAAATGTCAAACAATTCTCACATCTGTAGTGCTAAAAGTCATAAACAATGAATGATGCATGTTAGTCATGAAACCTTATCAACAGATTTAACTATGAAGCACGAACACTTCAAAATCAGTTATGTCAGACACGTGTGGAACAACACTTCACCACACATGCCGAACATTTAGGTGAAGTGTCCAATTTAACCTAAAAAGTTGTGTGTTAAAGTTGTGACAGTTTTAAATAAATCGGAAGGCCGCGTATCCAACAATTTGGAGCCGCATGTCGCTTAAAGAAATATGAAAATATCTCCGTAACTAAGCAGATATTATTAAACAAAACTTAAACATTACCTGAACTAGGATAGATACAGATTTTATTTTATTTTATTTTATTTGTTTATTTTTCACTTCATTGGGACTATGGACTTTTATCATTGAATTATATATTTTTATAGAACACATCTTAATCAGTATGGTTCTGATGTGTATTATACATAGACACTCATGCACACACATGGCTCGCCATTGTGTCATCATATCCGACTTTATTAAGGATTTGTTGTATTGTTATACCATGAAGTGTCGTATTCATGTCTTTGCGTCCATGCTTCAAAGAGAATTGACAATGATTTACCACATGAATTTTGAATTGGAATAGTTGACCACTCTCATTGTATAAACTTAATCTTATAAAATCAATTCAATCAAAAGTAAGTAAATATGAAGATCTAACTTATACAAAATCATCACCACGATATTCTAAGAAGCACGGATGCTGACGTTAACACACAATACGGACATTACAACACACAACACGGACACAGTCACACAACACGGATGCTGCCATTTTGAAGGGAAAAGGGATAGATGATGATAAATTAGAACTAGTTGCATATGCACATGACAATCCTAGAAATAATAGTGAGATTGATCCACTGCATATCTAGAGGGGTGGTATAAAACATTAACTTGGAATGTCTATTATTCCATAAATAAAGTTAAAGATTGACAGCCCATATATAATAACCATGCCATCAAATTATAATACCAGAAGTCACAAGTTTTTCGCCTATATATTTGACTTACTAAAGTGTCTTGATCACATGCTTATAGTTCATATTTGTAAGTGAGAATGGTAATTATAAAAAGCTTTTCCTCATCCTATTTATTTATTTATTTAGTATTTATGTATTTTGGGTGGGAGCAATGGGGGAACGTAATCTCCTACATTTTGACATTTTGCACTATATTGAAGGGCATCCTGTGTGTGTGCGGATTAATCTCTGATGATGGACATATTGCAAATGTACACAAGAAACTTGCCATTTTGATGAAACTAATAAAGAGATTTGCATTCACACCTTTTCCATTATATTTCTTTGGTGTGAGAATAAATGTAAAGACCTGAACAAACGAAATTAGAAATCTTCATGCCCACATAACCCATAACTAATTCTCACCATAGCATTAGACTTCCCAACAGTTTTCCCTCTGTTCACCAGTTCCTACTATTTCCACGCCAAGTATTCTAGATAAGGATCTCATATGATTGTCATGGCAAGCAATGCTCATACTTTAATGAAGTATATCATATCTAGTACACATCTAATGGTCGGATTTCAATATACTCACAGGACATTCTGGAATTTGTAGCCTACCCCATATCTATCAAAGACATACCCGAGATGTATTTAAGAGCAAGAAGTTTAAAACCTACAAAATAAATGATATGTTCGCAATTCCATTTAATTTGTTCAACTCAGAGTATTACCAACAGTTTTAAGCTCCATGAGAGCGCTGGTATTAATGCAGTCATTAAACTCATCAACCATGTGCCCATCAATCAACCTACCCCACCCCCACTTTATCCATAGAATATCTGACACAGTTGAAGTCACCAGCAACCACAATATCCTTCCAAAGGGTTCTGCGTTCTTGATATGAGTTGGAATCGTAGACAATAGTCGCCATCATAGTAAAGCCCGCAACGTTAATATATTTCATGGAGATATGCTGAGCCGTCATCTCATCAACCATGCACTTCCAAACATCTGGGTTATACATAATGACAATGTGTCCATTATGATGGGAGGAACGATTGTCAATAGACATCCAATTCTTTGGGAAACACTTGAGGATTCTATGGGCATTATTGCCAACAACTTTGGTTTCAAGAAGACCATCATAGAGGGAGCGTGCTTACGAACCCGGAACTTGAGCTCATTACGCCTAGCGACGTTATTAAGCCCCCGAGTATTCCATATGAGGAAAGTCATTGAATGGTAGATGGAGGATGCACAACATCCTTATTAATTCTAGAGCTTTTACGGGTGCCCTTCAAGGCGGTCGCTCTCCCGTTGCTCTTTAGCCTTTTCCGTTCCTTACTTTTTTGTTTCAACACCTCTTGTTCCTCATGCCAAACTTCATTGATGATAGTCATATCATTGGGCTCATCATCAGAGTCTATGGTATCACTTGAATCATTTAGTAAAGAAGCTACTAGCCGAGCATTATTCCCCCTTCTTAGAACACTAAACAGATTGTTGTCGCTCGGCTTTTGCTTGCTATTGTCGAGGGGTGTCGCTTAGTGTTTATGTTGGACGAGAGTGGCTTGGCGAGTGCCGTGTGCCCTGATGTCTCCGAGACCCCCGACCCATCCCCCCTATTTCATTAGAGATACGGCATTCCATATTACACGATACGCCAATCGCCCCCGTATTGCTAGGCGCAGCTAGCATAGTTCCCTTATCATACATCACATTTTCACGGGAGACAGTCGTGTGATCAACTCCCAACTCATTAGATGCATCCCGAACAGGCCCAGATCCTGAAGTTGAATCCGCTCCTTCTTTAGCCTTGTCTCCACTGCTCCAGCCTATGGTCTCCTGATTTTGTTGATTATCCACGTACATAACAGCAGCTTTCTTTACTCTATTACAGCCCTTGCTAATACTGGACGCAGCCAGTGTTTTAACATCCATCCGCATAGCAGTAACATCCACTGCTTTGACAACGGCCCACGTGCCTTTCCCATCTCTACAAGGATACATGCTAATATTCTCATCGCCATCTACACCCCGCTGTGTCCCCACATCACCTTCAATATGTTTCCCCGTTTCCCTATTACACTCATCCACATCCTCCAGACTAACAGTCGCCTGGGTAACAACCTCACCCTCAACAATTCCACCGTCAACCTCACCCTCAACAATACGATCATTAACCTCCAGACTACAGGACGCCTGGGTAACATCCGCCCCCTCGACAATTTTCTCAGCAGGACATTGCTCCCGATTGTGACCAAAACAAACAATTAAGACAGCGGGGAGGCTCACACTCATATCCAACCCCTACCTCGATCAAAGCTTTATCCCCAAGCTGAACGGAGACAGACCGCGGCAGCGAGTCTTCAGCCTTAACTTCGATCAAGCACCTGGCATACGAGAGTCTCTCCAACCTCGACGTCGCCCGATCCAAACGGATGGGAACGCCGATGACACTGGCTATGGCATTGAGTATACTCATCGTCCACAGGTTGGTTGGCAGATTGGGGAACTGCACCTAGACAGGCACCGCCGTGAGAAGATCGCGATCGAATCCCGCCTCCTCACTCCACCAAAATAGGATGTGTGTCGTCTTTCAAGCATTTCTTGGGACAAGACGCACGTTGCTAGCACTCAGGGTGACCCAGGTAGCGATGCGACAGAGGTCGCTACCCTAGGTGCCCTGGGTAGCGATGCACACATACTTTGAACTTAAAACCGGTACTCTGCATCTTTCAATCCTCCCAGAAGCACTCTAGATCTTGGTTGCCGCCTACAACAATCTACTAACTTCTTGAAGCAATGTGATGAACTTCTATGTTCCAGAAATGGTTTTCTATCAACGTGTCTGCTACATGCTCGACCAATTGCCAAACCAAGGACGGCATCAATGGGTCACTACCCCATGCTCGTTAACATCCTGATGTACCCAACAATGTAGCAATGAGTGAAATGAGCGAAATATCATCTGGCTTGGGATTTGAGTTTAGATATTGTGGATGGTTCCGATACAATGTTTCTAAACTCTGACAACCATACTTTCAACACAGCCATGTGCTTTATAAAATGCCATAACAAGATACAACGGTTTGTGTGGCTGCACTCAATCATACTTGCACCCGCCTACTATGCAAGCAAACACCCCCTAATGCCTAGGGCATCCTAATGATGAGCTTCACTTCCCGTCACCAATGCAAGAAACTAGTTGTAAGAAATTCTTAAGCCAAGCTAGATATTTTAATTGTTCACTTTGTAATTTTGAGAAAT
Source organism: Scilla litardierei (assembly GCA_030789695.1). Taxonomy (NCBI): domain Eukaryota; kingdom Viridiplantae; phylum Streptophyta; class Magnoliopsida; order Asparagales; family Asparagaceae; genus Scilla; species Scilla litardierei. Next base: position 732,051,147 of record CM061142.1, read on the forward strand.
GCAGAACTGAGGAACACAATCGCTCAAACACAGATCAATAAATTACAACTGAGTAAAATTCCTCCAGAATCAATTCGAACGGGAGGACTAATGTTGGAACACCCAACTATGACCTAATAGGCCCACATGGCCCATCGAGCCCACCTAGATCCTATCCAACAACAGCCCATCAAGGATTGCAAGGTAATTAATGTCTGGTAAAGTTACAAAAATACTCACATTCAATTCCTATATATACCCTGCCAAAAGAAAAGAGTTAGTGTATTCTCTATTCTTCTCATCTATCCCTTTCTTTACGATAATTATATGTGCTAATCAGAATCCAACTTGAGCGTTAGATGAGTTGAATCGATGGTTGCCACTTCCAATTCGACTCCACTAACGTTCTTATCGCTTTGGTTGGCAAGCTTATGAGCAGGAGATCCTACCCATCACCTATCTAAAATATCAGTGCAAGGCCAAACAACACATCTGTCATGCACAATCAAGTACTTTCTACATCACTTGCTTCTGCTTCTGCTGCAGAGATCTAGGTTTGCCTTATACAACTCTTGTCCTCAAAATGCTAATCAGCTGGTTATATCAACAATGAATCAGTTCAAGTTTACTTCATTAAATGCTGACATAGCAACATAAATTTTGTTTTCCAAAATTACTAACTTGGCCGACAAGGAATAAGCTAACATACATTATTATATTTGTCAAATGATGTCTCTAAAATGAGCATAACTGGCCGCTCATGACTCACTTACACAAAGGAAATTTCCACCTGAACCGTAAATTCTCCGGATAGCAAATATATGTATTGAATCAAATACAAGAAAAAAACCTACAACCTCAAGTGTGTGAAAAGGATATGACCACCATCATCATTCAAGCAATTTTTGAGTAAAACGGGCGGATATAGTACACAACAGTTCCAACAAAATGATGAGAAACACTTCATGCAATTATTACCTGTCCAGAATCAGCCCTTCCTACGTCCTCATCGAGCTGACTGCACTTAGAAAGGGCTAAAACCTAGATGTCTATTTTCATTTTCCTCTTCACAGGTCGCACCTTCTGGGTGGGGTTTTTTCTTTATATTTGTTTATTTGTTTATTTATTTATTTATTTATTTATTTATTTATTTATTTTGGTTGTGCGTGAGGGGGTGGGGACATGGGGTTTCTCGGTCCAAATGTTCATGCAGTGAAATCTCAAGAAACGATCGAAACCCCTCCAAAATCATGGTGGACGAGTAAAAAGAGTATATCTAGATGTCAGATCAATAAGACACTATAGAAGTAACATGTCAGCTCAAAATAAACTCAAATGAAGGTTCACTCATCCATTTGTATGTATATCAAGGGAACGATGATAGCTGATTTGTATCAGCACAACCTTTTATGACCCGCGTCATCTCCCCACTGAAGACAAGTAATAGACCCTTGTTAAGATATATCTAGAACCTTGTTAGGATAGATCTACTGCGTAATGAGACAGATCAAAATAAACTCAAACTAATGTTTGCTCATCCATGTGTACTCATAATCAAGTAAATGATGATAGATGATTTGTAGCAGCACTACCCTTTGAAGACCTGTCATCTCCCAGTTGAAGGCAAATAACAGAACATTGTTAGGATAGACCAGTTGCAACAATATGCCGTTGATACTGCAACCAAGCATATCATGTAATTAATTATTTGGTAGGAAATTCTTCCTAAATCCTTTAGAACTTATCCCAAGTCAAATTTGATATAAAAGAGTAACAAAAGAAAAATGGAAAAAGTTTCAATTCATAGTCATGACAACATTGACTATGCCAATATGATGCTTATGGACCATCGACGGCAGTCAAAGAAAGGCAAAACAGAGCATGCTTAGTAGTTCTGGGATGTAAATTCGCATTACATTTTAGAATTACATGATCCCCATGGCAGAACAGCACAATTGTAAACAAATATGACATGAGGGAAACAATGCAAGAAAGAGACTACATTTCTCCACTGTTATTGTATGGTCTATGGACATTAATGACGAACGCAGAAGGGCCAATAACAACAACAAAGTGCAGATTGCTGATATAATGAAAGAGAAACAGGAAAAGGAAAGGAAACAAAAAAGAAAAAGATACTAAAAGTGAGTTTTGTCAAGTTGACTACTTGTATTGACTGGATGATAAACAAGGCTGAGTGATGATCTACCTCACATCCAATGCCTTATAAAGCACTGATCGGCACAACAGCTCTGTTGAAGGCACCCTCTCTTATTTTTGTGCTTGCTACAAATAGACATATTACAAGGGCTCCGGAAGAAGAGTTATAACTTTTATTGTCTCAATTACCACCCACTTTCGGACCAAATAGCAGTTATACTCTTTTCCCAATTTCTTGTCCCACAGCTACAAGCCTTCAAGATTCGAGATATTGTTAGATGATTGATCTTGCTATGTAATCATAACAAGCACCCTTGTATAGATTCAATAATGCTGGTAGCACTCCATATTGACAATCCCAATTCGCCATCTCTCCAAATGATTATATTGAGAATGAAAAATATATTCTTCAGGTCGCAATCAACCGAATCTATTAATGATTATGATGATAACAGATGATAGAAATAATCATTCGTACCAAGAAGCGTCTAAATTCACCTAATGAGATGGTCGGCACCAATATTTGCAAGGAATGGAAGAGAATGGAAACAAGCATTATTAGATTGATAGAGGATGCATGTGAGAAGAAAGTCTTTTGCGACTTCATGCTTCAAAAAAAGAAGTCTTGATAACATTTTGTCCGTATATCTTCACATGCCCACTAGTTGCACTTGCCTTCTGTGCTACTCATATGTAATCAAGTAAAATCTCTCTATTGACCACCAGGTACCAGCAGATATTCATGCATCAAATTTAAGTTCATGTCAACCTCAGAGATAATACTTGACAGAGAGATGACAACACATGATTCAATCACCCTTTTACCACATACCACTATGATATGGGAATCATTAGACAGTGAAACACTAAAAGCGCTTTAGCCAGAACTCAAACTAAGATGCACCAAAAAATTTCCACGTCATGTAACTAAACATATCTATTAAGTGGAATGGCTTTGTAAAGAGCATTTAAAAATGTAACCATTGGGAGATTCTAGGAAGGAACCTTCTTCGGTCATAAGTCCACCAGAAATTTTATAGCAAATTTCTTTTAGTTCAATTTAGGAGTATTTTAAGCTACTAATCTTCCCTGTGGCCTGGTAACCTGTGACAGGTGTAAGAACTTGATTTCAGTGTCCTCTGTTGAAGCTCTATGTAGCTGTTTGTATATTCCTTATTTTGTTGCAACTGACTTCAAATTCCAGTCTAATTTTAAGTGATATCCCTTCATTTGAAACACTGCAACCTTACTGCAAAGTTTTGCTTTCCTGTTATATCGAGAGTCATGTTTCCTTTATATTTCATGCAATGTCACAATTATTGAATGGCTTAGACAGTTCATGGCCTAGCTCAAACTAGGTAGCATGTACACTCGGTCACTTTGATGCGGAACACGCCACGAACAAGTGCAAGTACCATGAACAAGTGCAAGTACTACATAGAAGAATTTCAATCATACAAGAAAAAGTCTTAGTTATTTTAGTTTTCTTTTTGAATTTTATTATTTTTAGAATTCCTTTTTTGGCTTCTTTTAAAATTAGAGTAGAGTTAATAGTTTTCTTTATTTTAGAATTTTATTTTATTTTGGAGTCGGAGTCGTCTATAACCTTATGTACAAAATGTACGTTTTTTTATTTTTGCATTCAAGTTAGAATAGGACTACTTTTTGGGATCAACTTTTGTTTTTCGACACAAAGATGTTTATGCCTTTCGTTGTAAATAAAAATAAAAATTAAATAAAAATTTGAGTTTGTAAACTATGTGACTTGCAAGAAACCAATCCAATATATCTCTTTTGCATGCAAAGTGTAAGAGTTGATGAGTAAGTGACCTAAGTGCGAGATCTGAAGGTTATTTTTTAATTACTTTTTAGTTAATTCTGAACCCTAGTTCATCTTGTTCTTATCCAAATCTATTGAATCTTTAATTTAGATTTCCGTTAGTTCTTACTTTCACCCCCACAAAATACCCTAAAGCTTCCGCATCCCCATCACACTTCCTTACAGATCTAGTTCTTCAACAATTGCCATGTGGAAATTTTACAGTGTAACATATATCTAGCTTCAGTCCAAGGGACATGTCACAAAAGGACATGAAGAGGATCCCTCTTGGAGATGCAACCTTTGTCCTAGATATTGTGTTACGCTAATATAGTGGAGCTTGTTCCAAACACTTAATGAAGAAATCCCACAGCCAGGTTCGCTAGACTTCTGACCTTGTTCATTAGCATATAATGCCGCCGAAGCTCGTCACAATAGCAACATAGATATGAAAAGTCACACTAATCATCCTACTATTTAAACAAGTAAATCTTATTGGAAAGTAGAAAAAAGAGAGGGAAATCATCTTTTTATCTACCCTTTTCCTTTCTAGGTGTTGCAAATATTCTAGACCGTGCCATTCCTCATGTTGTTCCAAAGTCAACTGTCATCACATCAATGAAGTATGGGAAATGACACGTGACTGCCATAGTTCACTGTTTGCTTGGACTACACGAACTTGGACATATGGAAGCTAGAACCCCCAATCAAGATATCTTAACCTCTATTAAAGATGTCTTTATCAACCACTGCACATCTACTTATGCTACAATTTGGCATCTGGCTCATCATATTATATCTAAGATCAACCTTCGTGACCCTCTCCGCACCCGTCTTCCCTCATGAATCCTACTAGTGCTACTTTAACCTCATATGCCTTCTTACTCTCTGCCCTTTACCTTCTCAACGGACATCTTTGGTGTAAAAACTTTAGGGAGCTCTTAACCTTTGAAGCATAGACACTTAAAAATGAGTGTTGTATCCGTGTCAGACTGACAATTGCACGATACTTTCCCGACACATATCAAACACTCTAAAGTTGCGTACAATTTTGAAAGCTAAAAAGTTGCAAGTCAGACCCGTGTCCACCCTAAATAAAATCTAAAGGTCATGTGTCAGACACTTAAAGAGCCACATCTTTTTTTGATAATAGAAAAAATGATCTTCTTAACAAAGGGCTTTCTATGTTAATAGAATCCAAATATTACTTGGAGTTCGTTAGCTATCAATTAATGTTTTTCTTTGTAATCTTTTTTGTTGATTTTGTTACTTAATTACAAGCTATGGATATTTGTCTTCAAAATTTTATTGTGTCGCATCATATTATTGTCTCCTGTCTGGGCTACATATCCTTTAACCTTGAAGGGTTAACCTTGTCATGGCCATACATTCGCACTCTACTGCATATTTCACCAAAGCAATCTTCAAAACATGATTTTGCAAACACTTTTGTTCCATTAGGACCCTTCTTGTTCCCAAAAAAACCACCCTGCTTATAGTGAATTCTACGTCACTTATAAAGTTATATTCCACTCATATAGTGTGGCATTTCAACTCCTATGATTGGGCTTTGTGCAAACTATAACATGGTTGTCTAATTTAACATGTCAAAAGCTGCATATATCTAAGCCATACTCTTGATCAGCTATGATTAAATAGAATCAATACTCTTGTTGTACTATAGCTAAAGAGATGCCCTAGAGGCTAATGGTATGCGGCTTAAGCAGTTGCTTGAATTCATCATTGCCAGTGATCTTTGACTTCCTTATTGCCACTCTTTATTTACATTGAAGATGAATTCCTTGCATGCTGAAGTTCCCAAGATGAATTATAAACAAGATATGCATTAAACAGTAGAAGAAGTTGAAACAGGACCAGTGTTCTAAATATCGGATATCGGTTGCATATCGGCCTAGTAAATTTGATATCGGATTGCGGATATCGGGGATATATCGGGGATATTGACTAAATATCGGAGTGTCATACCAGAGGCTTAAAAATTATGACATATGTCAGCATAGATGTATCTAAGAAGATATAAACTATACTAACTCAAATAAAAGTATGTTTTGGTTATACTTATCTCGTTAAATATGAATATCGGGATATTGACTTAATATCGGAGTGTCATATCAGAGGCTAAAAATAATGTCAAATAAAAGAATATGATTCTAAGAAAATATAAACTATAGAAACTCAAATAATAGTATGTTTTGTGTATACTTATTTCATTAAACGTGAATACCGGCCATCCACTTGGTGGAATATTTCTTTTAAGTGGTAACAAACCAAACGAGTTAAATACCTATAATATATGATTCATGTGGATCAATATTACCAGTGTGAAGATGAAAATCAAAAAATTGAAAAAAATGTATAAATGTAAAAAAGGTAAAGAATACTCACCTTGATCGGAAACCCCGCTTAAGAAGAACAAACGCTAGACTGAAATAAACCAACTGAAAAAATTCAGAAAATGAAAAAAATGAAAAAAATGAAAAAGGTAAAGAATTCTGCGTAGTAAGTCACTAATCTTGATCGGAAAATCCCTTGCGAAGATCGAACGTCGGATGTCAAAAGCTCGATCGACGGAAAAAACCCAATACTGGAATGGAAAAAATTAAAAACCAAAAAAATAACAGAAAAACTGAAAAAAGGGATCGACTACTCACCTTGATCAGAAAACACTTCCTTGCAAAGATTGAATGCTGGACGTCGAAGCTCAATCGATTATCGTCGGAAATTTTCACCGGACAGATATGAGCGGAGCGATGTAAGGAGCGGAGCGTCGAGAGGAGCGAAGCGGTGCGATTTGAATTAGTGCAAAGCAGCAATTATCTTTCAAAAATCCTGATGCCTCTCGTCGTTTTAAGTAAATGATTGGGTCGGGTGACTCCGGTCAGATCCACTTTTAAGTGGACCGACACACTAACTTTGTTTTTTAAAAACTATGAATTGCGGCCGATATTTCAAAGGGATATATCGGCCACAATATCGGCCGCAGCCCGATATTACGGCGATATTTTTCCAAATATCGGAAACCGCAATATATAAGCACATACAGTATCGGCCTAGTGATAAAACCGATATTGCGGCCGATATATCGGATATCAGACCGATATTTAGAACACTGAATAGGACTAAGTTCACCAACTCAGGATGAAGATGATCAATGTCTGTGTAAACCTTTGTTGCTCCTTACTTTGAATCAACATGCACCTTTACCACTTATAATACCAGGTCAACCAACGCCCAAATTAATCTCGCTGAACTATTTAAAGAGTCATTCCACGCCTTTTCTCACACAATCATAGCAAGTGGTAAGTAAATGCTTCACATCTCCAAATAGACTGAAGCCATCAATGGTCAAACATGACAAGCTCCACACCTCTTTTTAAAGATTTATACTAGCATCGGTTAAGTAGATGCGTAACATCTCCAACAAGGACTGGACCGACTCTAACTTTTAGCTTTGGTAATCATATTAGCTGCATTTAAGCATTTAAGAACCAACAAGGCACATAATAGATCTGCACTTTTGGCTCATTAGGTGCGTTTTGATACATCAATGGCGTTCTGAGAAATTTCGGATTTTAGAGGCGTTTTGGGAATTTTCAGCCTTTTTGTGTTTTTCTGCAAATTTGTATTTTTCTAATTAGTATTTATAGGCCATATGTTGGGATGGATTTCTTTATGCTTGATTATTGTGAAGAAAACTTGTTTGATGTGAGACTATCCCTCTTTTATTAGAGAACACGGCCCCCTCTCGAATCGGCGACTTAGGAGAGCGGTCCACCTCAAGAATTGTGACCAGCCATCTTGTATCCCCTTTATTTTTCAGGTAATATCAATAAAAACATCCCCTTTTCCCAAATTCTTCTCTTTCTAACCTTAAAATCGCATCTTTCCTCTAAAAACCCAACCTTTATACCAAAAATCCTATCTTTATCCAGCCAAATCTTAGAAAAACCCTTAAAATCCTACTTTTATCTTCAAAACCCCATAAAGATCCTATCAAATGGTATCAGAGCCTACATTAGCCTACATTCTGATGGCTGAAACTTCCGATTATTCGCATTAAGCGCAGATAAAGAGGCAAAGTAAAATGATTGATGCCATCATGCAACACCTGGCGCAAATATCACAAAAAATTGATAAAATCACGGCGGCTAAGCAATTCGATGGGGCCGAAAACCCTAACCTAGAGTAAAAGGCGGTAATTTTGGCACTCATGGCACCTATGGCAGAAAAAGAAGAAAAGAAATCTTGGAAGTAACTCTTTCAGGAGTTGAGGGAATCCCTTGAGAAAGAAGATGCCGAGGAAGCGGAGGCAGATGTAAGGAAAAATGCGGAACTTCTGGATGCCAGCAAGCTAGATCGGGCTTCAAATCTGAAGGCAATGAAAATTTCAGATTTGGACAAAATCTCAGATATAGGGCTAAAGGCGACGGATTTGACGAAAGGGAAAGGAAAATTGGAAGATTATGAAGAATGGTTGCTTCCCGAAGCCAACTCCCCGAGGAGCTGTCGCGGCAACACAGGTCGTGCAAGCTATCTGCAGCCCATGCAGGCCACCTGCAGGCCAGACTAGGCCCCGCAACGGCCTGACAAGGTCCTGCAGACCCGTAGGGGGTCTACAAGACCCGCAGGGCCTGCGAGTCCTTTTCGCAGCCTTGCATAGCCCCCAAGGCATGTTTGCAACCCAGTCAACCCCGCCTTGGCCCGACGACATTCTTCGGGCCCTCCTTGGCCTGATGACGTTCTTCGGGCCCCCTTGGCCTGACGATACTTTTCAGAACCTGGCTTGGCCTGTCGACACTCTTACGTGGCCTCAAGACCATTGGTTTTCAATTGAGCATCCACTCGAGCGTCAGCATTTCTGTTTTGGGCAGGAAGTAACTTCAGATGTGATTGACGATCATCCGGACGTCATTGAAGACGGTGGAGACCAATCATATCCTTTTGTTCCAGGAGGAGGCATGCAACCTACTTGGAACGGATGGCCCATGCACTTTATGCAGCACCTTGAGTACAATGTGGTTTTCGGGGGCGAAGCAATGATAGATCTGCATTGTTGGCCCATTAGGGACCTTTTGGGACAACATGTGTGTTTTGAGAATTTTCGGATTTTAGGGGTGTTTTGGGAATTTTCAGCCTTTTTGTGTTTTTTTGCAAATTTGTATTTTTCTGATTAGTATTTATCGATCATGTGTTGGGAGAGATGTCTTTATGTTTGATTATTACGAAGAAAATTTCTATGAGGTGAGATTATCCCTCTTTTATTAGAGAGCGCGACCCCCTCTCGAATCGGCGGCTTGGAAGAGCGGTCCACCTTTAGAATTGTAGCCAACCATCGTGTATCCCCTTTATTTTCATGTATTATCAATCAAAACATCCCCTTTTTCCCAAATTCTTCTCTTTCTAGCCCTAAAAATCACATCTTTCCTCTAAAACCCTCATCTTTCTACCAAAAATCCCATATTTATCAATTCAAACCCTGGAACACCCTAAAAATCCTATTTTAATATTCAAAAAACCATAAAGATACTATCAGCACAACAGCTATTACGACAAAGTTGAAATGTTTTATGGCATTAGCGAATAGAATGAACAAACCCAACAACTCAATTGAGAGAGGGAATGTAAAATAAATGTGTAGGTTGTAATAGACTAAAATTTACAAGTTATGCAATTGCCATTTTTAAAAAAATTCTACAATTTTTAGTATTTATTTATAATTCTTTTTCCCTTCTTTTCTTTTTATTTTTCTTCTTTCTTTTTCTCTCTTCTTTTTTTCACTTGCATCATATTTCTATTATATTTCCCTTTTTCTTTTTTCTCTCCAAATCCAAAGCCCACAACCCACAACCCACAAATCCCCGGCCGACTCTCTTTTAATCCCCCCTCAAACGCCCTCTCACGTGACCCCGCCCCACTCATCTCTCCTGCGGGTGAGGTTTCTCGATCGCCTCACATCCTTCTTCTTCACCAGCAGTACCAGGCTAGAGAAGGGACTCACGCTCGACTGAATGACCACTGCCTGCACCATCTCCTCCACCATCCGCTCTATCTCATCTTTCTGTATCTGGGGGTATCAGTAAGGTCTAACACTGATATGGACCACGCTCTCTCGTAGGACTATGTCGTACTCGTGGTCCCTGGCGGCGATAGTCCCCGAGGCTCCAAAAAAATGTCCCCAAACTGCTCCAGCATCGCTTGCACCTCCCGTGGAATCGGCTGCTCCCTATCGTCCTCAACACCCCCCTCTCGTGTCATCATCTGAAGCTCCACCAGAAAGCCTCCCCCTCTGCCTGAATGGTCCGAACTATGGTCTTCATGGAGACCAACCCTCAGCACAAACTGGGGTCCCCCTGCAACAGTACTGCTCTCACGTCCTCCTGAAACTCCATCCTGAGGAGTTTCCAGTTCACCGTCATCTCCCCAGCGTCTGTAGCCATGTCATACCCAGGATGATGTCTGTGCTCCCCAAGTCTAACGGCAAGAAGTCCGCCACTATCGGTATACCCTGCACTGCCAACACCAGTCCTCGACACAAGCCTCTACTACTCTCCTTCTTTCCCGTGCACATCATCACACTGAAACTGGCATTGTCCACCAGCTGCAGTCCCAACTGCTCTACCACCCTCCTGGAGAAGAAATTGTGGGTTGCCCCACTGTCGATGAGAACGGTTACCTCCTGATCTCCGATAAGCCCCCTCAACTTCATGGTGTGGTTCGTAGTGAACCCCACGACAGAGTTAAGGGAGACCTCCGCCACCTCCAGCTGTGTGTCATCAGTATCCACCTCAGTGATCTCGTCCTCCACCCCCCTCGTCATCACCCACGTCATCCTCTGTCGCCAGCAGCACCTGTAACTTGCGCCTCGCGCATCTGTGACCTGGGATGAACCTCTCGTCACACCGGAAGCACAGTCCCTTATATTGTTTCTCCATCATCTCTGCGTCTGACATCCTCTTGTACTGTCCTCCCGCAGGAAGGGCACTACTCTCCCCGGCCTTCTCCCTGCCAGCCTGTTCTGCCCCAGTAGTGACCTTTTCCCCTCATGCTCCAGATGTGGTACCCCGATGTACCTGACCATTGTGCACGTTCCTGACTCTCCTGTCCTCTGTCTGGGCATCCTCTACCATCTGTGCCATCTCTATGACCTAGGACATCCCCCTGGACTTGAAAGGCCGTACTGCGGCTCGAAGACTGGGCTTCAAGCCCTTCATGAAGGTGCCCTCTAGTGACTCATCTGTGACCATGTGTACTCGTCCGGATAAGGTCTCAAACCTCTCAATGTAAGCCCGCACCGATCCGTCCTGCCTGAGGGAATATAACTGCTCGTGAATGTTTCACATGTGGGGATCCCTGAACTTCTCCAAAATGAGGTCCTTCAACTCCTCCCAGCATCAAATCTGTTGCCTCCTCTCCTTCCACTGGTATCACCCCAGAGCTCTTCCATTCATACAGATGGCCGCAGCCTCCAGCTTTTGAGCATCTGTCATGTGATGTGCTGTAAAGTATCTCTCCGTCGTAAACAGCCAGGCATGCGAATCCTCCCCTCTGAACAGTGGCATCTCCAGCTTCCGTACCCTGCAGTCCCCTCTAAAGTGTCCATGGTCGGGCCTACCCTCTGTACGACGAGGCTGGCAATATGTGCTGTTGTCTCTTGTCCTGGGTCTTATTCTGTCTAGGTGGCCCTCCTCCCGGCCTCCATAGTCCCCTCGGGGACCTCCACGCCTGTCCTCGAAGTCATCACATCCTGCATCATCGCCAAACTCCGCCTTTTAGCCTCCCCCGCGGTCGTCATAATGGTCTCTACCCCTTCATATGCCTCTGTAATACTGTCCCGCTTCCTGCCTGGGGCCACCCCACTCAGTTCTGCCTTGAAAGTGCTTCTCTGGGCCTCGTCGCTGTCTGGGAAAGCCCAAGGGGTCAAATCTGCTCTGAAAATGCTCGTTCTGCCCTGAAAATGTGCCTCAGGTCCTCGCCGCTGCCCCGAAAAGTCGAAAAATCCCCCAGGCTCCTGGTCGTGCTCGCCTCCCCCAGCGACTGCCAAGGGGTCGCCCGACCCCGCGAACCCTCCGGCAGTCCCGACCCTCCGGCAGTCCTCGTCGGGGCTGCTGGAGGGTCAGCGGGCCTTCCCGCTGACCTGGCAGGGTCGACGGGCCCTGCCGAAAGTCGACAGGGTCCCGTCGGCCCTGCCGGCTGTCGCCGAGGGCGGGAGAAGGTCCCCCGCCAAGATCGGGCGGCGGCCGAGCCCCGCTGGAACTGGGGGTTCGGCCGCCCCCCTCTTGTGTCTGGTGGCCTTCCCCGAGCTTCTCGCGCCCCCATGGGGCTTCATCTCATCCTCCTCGTCATCGTTCGTGACGTACCCCGTCTTGTAGAAGACACCATCCCTTCCCTCCTCAAAAGCTTTCACCTTTTCATTTCCTTTCACCAAAGGTGTGACCTTTTTGGAAGAACTACGGTTTGCATCACCTGATCCCATCTTCTCGTTAAAACCCGCGAATTGGAAAGCCATATGAGTCACGGCTTCCTCCGTTTTGCCTTGCCTCGCCGCGATCTCCCACATGATCTTCGTTAAATTAGTGATAGCCTCGCTATTTGCCGCCACTGACTTTTTAATCGTTTCGATCTCTCCATTGTTTTTCTTCTCCCCCGCTTCGCTTCAATCATTATTTCTCGTTTTCGTCGCCATGGATCGTTGTCACTCTGATACCAAAATGATATATCCGGAAGCAAAGATGCAATCTTTATAGAAAAAAGTAGCACAAATCAAGATAATTGAATACAAAATGAGTGTATCCTCCTCCCAAGACGCCAATAAGAAGACGTCCGCACTTGTCTAATCTAAGATTTCACTCACAAATCAATAATAGCATAAAAGATTAGCGACGTCTAGTCGTCGCTTAATAATAATCCCCCACCTAATCCTAATTACCAAAATACCCCCACTAAAGAGAAATATGGTTAATTGCACACGGCTAAGGGGCGGGTGCGGGTTGGGCGCGGGCTCGCCTGCAGGTGTAGACCCGCGTCCCATCACTCTCCTAATAGGGGAATGATCTGTTTTGGTCGAAGAGGGAAACTCAGCCAACAGTACATTAGGCCTTTTGATGTACTGGAACGAGTAGGAGAAGTGGCATACAGACTTGCATTGACTCCATCTCTGGAAGGGGTGCATAATGTATTCCATATATCTCAGCTACGGAGGTACATGGACGACCCTATGCACGTGATCGATCATTCAGAGATAACAGTTCGGCCAGACTTGTCTTATGAGCAGCAGCATAAGAGAATCATCGACTGGCAGCAGAAAACTCTCAGGAACAAGATCGTCCACCTGGTAAGGTGATGTGGCACAGAGACTCACCTAGCGTGTCTACTTGGGAGAGGGAAGATGAAATGAGAGAGCGTTATCCCTACCTATTTGTTGTATCTTAGTTTGTTATAATTCTGAGAATGGAATTTTTTTGTAAGTTGGGTAAAATGTAATGGTCCCAATTCTTGAGCCCATTTATTAAAACCCATCCCCTTCTCTTTTTTTGTTGGTCGCTTAGTTCGCTGGCCTCTTTCGACGAGCCCACGAGGGCGTTGGTTTCGCTCGTGCTCTCTCTCTCTCTCTCTCCCCTTCCGTTCGATCTGTCTACTTCTACTTCCACTTCCAATTTCTAAGTTCGGTACTACAAAATATTTTGTTTGTCATTCTGCTATTCATTTGTTCACATATTGTCAAGGCAGTTCGGCTACGAGAAGCATCAGAAGACGGTGCGGTACATCTTGCCCGCCACAGGGTCGAGATTCCGGGTATGTTCTCTAAGTAATTTTAGTCGGCGAAGCCCGCCAGGGCTCTCGATCGGATCTTTCCTTCCCTCTCTCACTCGCACGTCATGTTGCGCCCTCGATGGGACTTCGCCGCCCTCGTCACTTCGCTGCGACTCGTCCATCTCCCCTCCCTTCCGTCCTTTCCTCCCTTCCGTCCTTTCTGCAGTGATGTGAGGCTCGCCGAGCCTCTCTGAGGCTGTCGACCCTGACTGAGGGGACGTGTGCCCGCTGGGTTGTTTCGGAGGCTATTTAGACCTCTTCTCCCATCTTTCTCTTAGCTACATGCTCTGTAAGTATTCCCTCACACCTTCTAAGTTGTGGATTGTTGGTTGCGGCTATTCGGGGTTCGATCTTGCGCTGATTTCTCGATCGATCTGCTAAGGGTTTTATTCTTCGGTTTCTTTGATTCTTCAACTTCTAATCGGTAGACTTTTATCTCCCTTTTTATGTTCAGCTTTCTTCGATTTTCTCGCATGCTTTCTCTGAGATGTAGCGTTAAGATTTTGAGAAAAATGGGATTTTTACAAAAGGAAAATGATAATTTTGGGGAGTGAAGTATGGTTTGAGTCCCTACAGTAGTTAGTAGGGTTGGTTTCCCTCGCCTACCTATCGTGGGGTCCCGGGGCGCTAGCTCTGGGCTGTGTTGGCTGTGGTCTGTCCCTTTGCTTGCTGTTTTGGGGGTTCGGTGGCTCTGTTGTTTGCGGGTTGTATCTTGCTTGCTGGATTGGAGTGATGCGGCTTCCTCTTGCTTGCGGCTTGTGGTCCCTAACTAGCTGGGGTTTGTTCTGCTGTTGTTGGGTTCGGCTGAGAGATTTGGTTGTTGTTTTAGATTGTCATTAAGGTTTACTTGAGATATGAGCCACGTTCCCCTGTTATTTTGACTCGTAGCCCATAATCCCTTGCTACAAAAACCCTGTGGATTTTGCCGTAGGCACGGGTCCCCCCACCGCATGATGAAAAGACCCCTGATCTGATCCCAAATGACCTAGAGCCATTATGAGTTGACTTTTGAGTTTTTCCTTATTAAACAGATGTGTTTTCTTATTTACTGGTTCATTGCATGAGACAGTTTAGTGCTTTATTTACAGTTCAGTTTGGAATATCATGCCATGAGAAACATCCATGACTTTACTTTATCACATTCCAGTTTAATTATCATGTTGTCTTTTGAGCTTGCTAGCGCCATGAAATTTAATATTATGATTAATTTGCATAATCCATGTGTTGTTATATGTATGGCAGTGGACTATCTTGAGGTTGATTGTTGACATGACAGGTTGACTCATGACTTGACTACATAGTTTGTTTAATATTAAATTTAAAACACCTTACGACACTAAAAGTAATAAGATGTTAATTTCTGCTTGACTCACCGAGTTTCAGGAAACTTATGATCGAGAGAGTGCGGGAGCGACTGGGACCTGATCTATAGCCCCCAGGTTAGGGGACGCCCATCATTCAGATGGGTCCTGAGTCCGGTGGCAAACAGGGACGGCCATCTTGATGGGTCATGTAGCCCCCATGACAGGTCACAGTGTTACAACTCTTACAGTATGGTACTTTCTTCTTTTGGACTCGGCCCGAGATCGCACCCTCGCAGTCCAGATAGCTCACAGTTGCACATCGTGCTCCCCTTCATAAGTCACTACCAATGATTGGTTTACTGTAGTAGTTACCCCCTTACAGTAGTTGAGACATTAAATACTTATCACATGCTTTATTTCCTCAACATGTCATTATAACTTCTGCTCGTGTTTCCTTTCTGCACTATTATTATCATGCTGTCGTTGGACTAGGTATCGTCTAGGTGACGTACAGGATTACCCCGTGGCATTGGAGTCGGAGTTTCCGATTCAAGACGCCAGACGTTGAATTTCGGTCTGCACGTGAGTGCCTCGCGGCTCTCCTTTTGTACTTTTGGGTTTAGACTTGGAGCGGGCTCACAAGTTGTACTTTTGTTCCCTGCTTTTAAATTCAGTTTGTATATGTGAGTATCTCTTGACCTTTCTGTCTGTTCTCTTTGTTTTCACTGGTACTTGTGGGACCTGCACACACTTTCATAATCGTAACGGCACCCGGGAGGCTGGGCATTACATAGGAAGTACATGAAAAAGATTGTGAGGCTACATGTCGTTCCTATGAGTATTATATTAGACCGGAATACTCGATTCACATCTCTTTTTTAGAGAAGTCTACAGGAAAGCTTGGAACCTCGCTTGAGTTTTAGCACGGCTTATCATCCCTAGACAAATGATCGGTCAGAACGTACTATACAGATATTGGAGGACATGATGCATGCTTGTATACTAGATTTCAAGGGACCATGGAAAGATCACATTCATCTAGTAGAGTTTGCATACAATAATAGCTACAAATTCAGTATCGATATGGCACCGTATGCAGTATTGTATGAAAGTGTCGCTCACCTTTGAGTTGGAAAGATATGGGTGATCGAGAGTTGATCAGACCAGAATTGATTTTGGAAGTTGTGGATGTGATGAGAAACATCAAGGAGAAACTTCGTGTGACACGGGACCAATACATTAGGCAAACGCGAAGTATGAACAGCTTGAGTTTCAACCTAACGCTCATGTCTTCTTCAAAATCTCTCCTAATCATGGCATGATATGATTTGGTCAGAGAGAGAAGCTCAGATACATTGGACCTTTTGACGTGTTGGAACGAGTGGGAGAAGTAGCATATAGACTTATACTACCTTCATCGTTAAATGGAGTCCATAATATACTTCACATGTCTCGGGTGCGAAGATGTATAGGAAACCTCACTCATGTGATTAATCATTCTGAGATCACTGTGCGGCTTGACTTGTCATATGAGTAGCAGCTAGTACAGATCATCGACAATCAACAGAAGCCCCTCCAGAGCAAGATAGTCAACCTAGTGAAAGTGATGTGGCATCGGGACTCGCCTGTGATGTCTATCTGGAAGAGAGAATGAGATGTGTGAGCATTGCCCTCACTTATTTTGATGTATTTTAGCATTAAAATAGATAGTCAACCTAGTGAAAGTGATGTACCATCGGGACTCACATGTGGTGTCTATTTGGAAGAGAGAATGAGATGTGTGAGCATTACCCTCACTTATTTTGATGTATTTTAGCATTAAAATTTTTGAGGACAGAATTGTTGTGAGTGTAGAATGTAATGGCCTAAAATTTCCATGCTATGCAATTACCATTTAAGACATTTTTCTACAATTTTTAGTATCTATTTTTAATTCATTTTCCCTTCTTTTCTTTTACTTTTTCTTCTTTCTTTTTCTCTCTTCTTTTTTTCCACTTGCGACCCATTTCTATTCTCTTTTTCCTTTTCCTTTTCTCTCTCCAAATCCAAAGCCCATAGCCCATAAATCCTCGGCCCACTCTCTTTTAATCCCCTCTCGTGCGCCCTCTTACGTGACACTGCCAACACTCATCTCTCCTACGAGTGAAGTTTCTCGATCATCCCTCCTTCGTTCGCTCGATCCGACAAACCCCACAAGGGTTTCACCTGACAAAAACCCCTAGAATCATGGCAAGATCTCCACGCCGCCTCTCCCTCGTGAGCTTTTCGATGTTGTTCTCATGCCCCTTCATCATCTGTAGGTCTCTCCCAACCTATTTCTCATGCATCCCTTCAAGACCTAAGCTGAGTAGCCCCACTTGAGGCCGCCGATCTCTGAGATTCGTCGCCTCCTTTCACTTCCATGTGTTTCCACGCGTGCTCGATGTCCCCTATAGCCCCCCAAGCTCCTATATTTAAGGTTTTATATGTTGATTTTTAAAGGTTACTTGCAAACATTATTTCTTACTTTCAAATACTTTCGATTTCTGTTGGTGATCAAATTTTGGGTGTCTGGTCTCTTTCGATTTTCCGCATCCTTCATTCGACGCGTAACATAGCTGCTCGACGGCGAGGCGACTAGGCACATCAGTAAACGATAAATCCACTTTAGTTCTTATTTCAATTTAAACTTGGTTTATGATTTTGTTAGGGTTATGCACTCATCTAGCTATCACTATACTGAGCTATGCATGTATTCGGGATTTTTTTTGGTTAATGTGTGGTTTTTCTATCCCTATGGTGCTTGTGGCCCTTGTTGACCAGAGGCCCTTTAGCCTCTGTTCTCCTTGAGGTTTTACCCCCAGTGGACATGACCTTTAGCCTCCATGCTCTGTTCTCCTTGGGGTTTTGCCCATGTGGCTGTGACTCTTTGGCCATGCTCCACATGACTGTGTTTCTCTTTTTCAGTTTTGGCTAAGGGCTTTGCTCTATGATTAATTTGTGTGACCCCATGAACTTGAATTTGTTGGACTTGATAAATGTGGTGCCTTGGTTGAATTTTCGAGATTTCAGCCATTGATATATGTTGGTCTTACGCATGCCTATCCGTTGAAACTGAAATCATCTCTTGATGATATTATTATATTATGAAGCATGTATAGAATGGATCTGATCCTTTAACATGATCGATGATGAGACTTCTCTGAGATCATTTCGTTGACCATCCCCATGAACTATCGTAGACTTACTCTTTATGCAAGCAAATGATTACATAACACTTCTAACATCGATTAGAATATATGGTTGGGTTGGGTTATGTTGAAAATGCTCTGACAGTAAATTGTTGTTCCCATTAGCCGTAATTGTTAGTTAATTAGACTCGTTGAATAGAGATTCACATGTGGCTTATTATTGGAAAGTAAATTATTGACATGTTGGCTTAAAATTGTTGGAAATCATGAACTTAAAATGGAATTTGAATCTATAAACACACTGATCCTATATGCTAATGATGATATGGACATTAAACTTGTTGAGGTACTTGTTCTCCTTTTTACTACTATATCTGTTTTAATACTATATGATGCATGCTAGACTAATCACTCCTTCCTGAATTTGTTGATTATATTATATCATCGTTGATGCATGGTTAGACACGTGTTACAACTTCATGGCATGAAACTCAAGAAACAACATGATACATTGACTTTAGAACTTCACCTGAAACAACACTTATTGACACTAAAACTGTATAATCTTATAACCATTAAACATTCATATTTTCTGGGTTTTGGCATAATTTATATTTGAGTGAGTTAGGAGACAACTGAAGCTCATGCTTTTGACTATAACGGATAGAATTACAATACCGTGTCTGGTATCCAATCGGATTTCATTCATGCATCCATTTGGATCGATACTAGTATCGTCGGATGATTTTTGAGTCAACTTCATGTTCCTTGTTTGGATTTAACCCGAGTGAGCACATGTGATATAAGTTGGCCTCTGAATTGTATATTGTACTCTCTTATATAAGTCACTACTTAGGATATAGTCTTTAGATTCATCTGGATTAGAACTTTTATAACATAGACTTAAACTATAACTAATTTACATTCATGTCTTTAATTATGTCTTTAATTATGATGTATACTCTGTTCAATGATTTATTTCAGTCATGCTCATATATCATGTTTAAATTTTGAATTTTAGAATTAGTGAATTTATCCTTACTTAACGGACTCATGTTTTGTTGCATTGTCAAGTGGTGATCACAAGTGTGAGGAGACTTCAGTTTACAAGGAGCCTGACTTCGCGGCGCAAGATGACGACTTCTAAGATATTACATTATGAGTGGCCTTTTTTGTATTTTCTTTTCAGTATATGATAGCAGTGTATCTTTTGAAATGAATCGCCTTTTGTACCCCCTCATGCTTTGTAAGGACAAATTTATATATGAGATTTTGGTAGATTTTCATGTCCTTGCCTATATTGTTTTCAATGGTTACATGCAAGAACTGCTTTACTTGCTTAAACAATCATGTTTCTAGTTTGCGGGGTGTGACGGAGGTTCCCTGAAAATCTCCCTTATATGCAAAAATTATGGTGGATATATTGAAAATTGAGGGTGTACAATGCCTCAGCCCCCTCCCCCACACACCCCTCCCCCCACACACATAGAAGGGGGCACCTATGGTCATGCCTAAAATAAGCAACAAATATAACATTACAAGAAGAAACAATTATTCTTCCAATTTCTGACCATCAATTATTGATACTAAACGATGGCTCCTAGTCAATACTTTTGTCTTTGGAGGCTACAACATGATGGCAATTATTAGCATATAGTTTCGTTGATGTTGTGTTGATAAAGATGATGTCCTAGAATGTCTAACAAGCCCCCCCCCCCCCCCCCCCCCCCCCCCCGCGCGGATATTGAGATGTGATAGATGAAAAGGATAGTGATGAAATTTCAATGCCTTAACATGGCGGTCTCCTATACTTTTTTTTGATGTAGTTTCCTATGTCTTTTTCTTGACCGGCCTTGCGTATGATGCTTTTTTTGAATTTTAATTCTGTTCGATATGTCTTACTTTTAATTTTGATTCTGATGTTCGATTAGTCTTACAATCTTTTGGGTACCCTAAAATTGAATCTTTCTGCTTTCCTAGGATGATCTTTTCAGAATCATGGATCTTGTCTTCTCTTTAATCTAGTTTGGACTAGATTTTGGCACCGATGCAAGCATGTTGACAATTTAATCCTGTTTTTGTCAAAAGAAAACATATCGGGGTTTTATCATTGCTTAGTTCTATTTTAGTATTTTGATTTGCATATAAATTTGTTTGTTTTGAGAGGCTTATATAGCGCCATGCCTTCATAGAAAAGACAAATATGAACCCCCATCAGTTGTTTTTTTCCCTCCCATGAAATATATGCCTCATTCCTAGGCATGCAGAATTATTTCGTTTAAGGAGCTAATATGTAAAACTTTGTATACTCAGTTTTAAGGGCTTACATATATATAAACCTATCTTGATGTAGGTCATCCCAATCATTGTTTACTAGTTGAGGGTGTTCATATAAAAACCCTTGTCATATATGGTTAGCCCTTCACAGATTTTGCTATGGGGGGGGGGTGCGGGCATTTGTTGAGGCGGTTTACATGAAAGACATTTTAATATTTCCATGTTAGATGTAGGGCCCGCCCTCAAATTAAAAAAAATAAAAAAGACCAGCTGCTTACTAGGAGACCGCTACGCTGGCTACATCCCCTTCACATTAAAATGGTAGAACTTGATTTCCCCTTAGGTCGATTAAAAAAAGTAGAATCCCAACATTCCTCTCAAATTCAATGTCAGGTGGCAAGTCAGGTGATATTTTCGAAGTCGCGTGTTTTTGTAGGTTCATAATCACATATCAACCACAATGCACAGTGTATTCCAGCCTTCGATCACATAATGCACATAATGCACCGTGACTGTCAAAGTGTCAAACAACTAATCTTAGAGACTAGGCATTGGTTTCAAAAAATGTTTTACCCATAAAGAATAGTTTTAGATCGGTTCCTTACCTAGGTTTTGAAAACAAAGGAGAAGAACTCTAATTCCATGAAGAAATCTTCTTTTCTTAAAGAAACTCTCTCCCACGCCGGAAAACTTGCATCTCCCTTGATATGGTTATCCCAACTCATGAATTCCTTCTTGTTATGCCACATCTACCCCTAAGGAGTGACATCCCAGTAACTATTGTTTGAAGGTTGCTCGCATTCCAATGAGATTATCCCCAGAGTCCTGCGAGGTTCATATCCACAATCGAAAATCCGGCAAAACCTACATAAATGCCAATCAATTCCTAAACTTTCTCACTCACTATTCCTCCACCGGTTAATGCTTTAGTATAGTAAACACGGCTCTGTCACCAAATAGAGGATCGGTCAGACTTATTGATGTGTTAATGCCATAGTGATAGTAGTTTCTTTTTTTCCTTCTTGTGACATACTGAAGTTGGTGTCATCTAAGTTCGATCACTTCCTCAACAAGGGTTAAGAATTAGATTTGATTACTTGCAGTATAATACAATCTTATAACATTCATGATGTTAATTGTTAATGAAATGTACATAGCTCCGTGCAAAATGGACTGCCAAATGGAGTCGTATATAGCTAGCTAGCATGCTTCCTTGGTTCTCACATAAAACAGTATGTTGATATGTTTATATGAAAAATGGATTCACCACTCCTTCAGTAAAATGGATTTAAAATTATGATTTTCTCAGAACAAAAAAAGAAATAGTATGTTTATATAAATAGTGTGTTAACATGTATAATACTACAAACAACTTAGTTAGACTCTATGACTTGATTTTAATATTTTATTTCTTTGTCATATGATTTAGGCACTCCAATTACAGAACAGATAAAAGCCAAGCATAGATCAGTGATTCCTCATTCATCAACAGTTTATGCGTAAATGTCGCTTTATAACCTCAGGCAAACAGCTTTTCCAGGATAAATTCTGATGGTTTTGGGTCTGGATTCAATTTTTCAGGAATAAACGCATGCCAACACAACATAGACAGTGCTTAAGGTATGAAATTTCAAAATAACCTAGCTTTTTTAATAAGAATGCATCAATGTCCATGGAGAGAGACAAAAACGCATGCACACATGAATACAACCAGCCTACATATGGATATGCCCATCATACATGCGAACATATATTCATACAGACATCTCTCTCTGTCCATGTGTTTGTGTTTGTGTTCGTGTTCGTGTGTATTTGTGTTTGTTTGTTTTGTTTGTGCATGTGTGCGCGAGGCATATACACATAGACATACATTTGATATAAAAACATCCTATTAACATCATACACGATAGTAATTATCAAGAGCAATCTATATGAACTTTATACTCTAAGAATCAAGTAACCCGAGTACTATTTATTCACGTGTGCAAATGAAAAACGCTGTGTCATTAAGAGAGATATTTGAATTTTACACCTTTAGTCCCTAGTCTACTCTTTTTAACCAAGTAGATAGTCATCACAGCACAAATTTGTAACCAAACTTTGTGCACCAACAGATAAGTATGCCCCGTGATAAGGGGAAAAAATGAGATTCAACGCAGCTGCGAAGGGGCATGAATAACAAACTTTTATTACAAAACAGGAATTAATTTTACTTGTTTAAATTTAAAATAAAGTTGAAATCGCTTTAAGAAACATATAGTGAAGATTTAGAACGTTCTGAATTTTTATGACTATACCTAAATTCGACCATGAAATCCCAAAACCGCCCCAAAAATCTCATATCAATCATCCATGCCCCTCGCCCAGATTCCAAAATCAAAATTTTTTACATGCCCAATTACCAATCAATCAAATTCGACAGGAAGAACAAAAAACAAAAGAAAAGAGAGTACCTCTCTTGGCCTGCAGTGTCCCAAATCTGGGCCTTGACGGTCTTGTGATCGATTGTGAGCGTCCGAGTTTGGAACTCGACCCCGATCGTAGCCTTGGAATCGAGGCTGAACTCATTTCTCGCGAACCTCGCCAAGAGCTGGGACTTGCCGACGGCAGAGTCGCCGATGAGGACCACCTTGAAAACGTAGTCAATTTTCTGGTTGAATTCTCCGTGCATATTGGCCATGATACGAATCCGATCACGGAGGAGAATCTCAGCTCGAACAAAGATGAAGAAGATTCATCGTCAACCTTTAACGATTCTTCTTGCACCTCTTGTTTCTTTTGTGTGCCCTTTTTAGTTTGTGTGTAGGAATAAAAGGTTTCAAGAGGGATGATAATCGAGGATGACGAAAGAAGAAAAATGGGAAAATTAATAATAATAATATAAAAATAAGTGAAGATTGAGATACTGTGATATGCTCTTTTGACCGGGGCATTTGCTCGAGTAATGTTCTTTTTTGTGAAAGTGGGCGAGAAAATAGTGCGTTTCACTATTTAGCGTACTATTTCGTAACTGTTCACCACTTTCCCACCTCCTTTCTTGTTGTGTTTTCGTTTCGTTGGATGAGAAAGTTGTCCCACTGGCTCGTGAAATCTCGAGAGCGGAATCTTCACGTTTTTCGGGGAGTTTGGCTTGGATTCTCATCGTCGTGGGTCCCACTCGCTCTATTCACCTCTCATCTCCGCTGCAGCTTTCTCAGCGCTTCCAACGACACCCAAAACTCCTTCCACTATGAGCTTTTTTGTAACGGCCACTTTCCGGCCGTGCGTAGTTTAGTGTGTATGTTGTTTCGTAGGAGTGTTTTCGTATTTGAGTTTATTGTTGTTGTTCCGTAGCTCAGACGCGTGATCAGACCCCATTTCCGCGTTCCTCTCGGAGGCGCGAACGCTCTGGTACCTTCGTTGTGATTTTTGATGTCGGGGGACCGATCTACAAAAGAAAAACCCACTTAAATATTAATTTAAATTTCAATGTGTACACAGCCTTAGAAACGACTCCTTACTTATTCAGTTTGTTTTTAGGTGGAAACTTTTATAAATATTATTATAACTAAATATTATAACCTAATAACCATTATTATTTTAATCTAACTATTAAATCTTTTGAAATCTCCTAATATCCTAATCTCTCCTTTAAATCCTAACCTAATAAAATGATATACTAGCTATTTTTCCCCCTAAATCCTAACAATCCACTCTCCCTGGATCCCACGTCATCCGCATGGCCAACACCCACGTTTCTCCTCATTCTCTCTCCCCCCACGTGTACTAACTCCCCTCCTATATTTCTTGAAAAAAAACCCCCCTGAGCTTCTTCAAAATGAAAACGAAACGAACAGAGCCCTACTTTATTCTTTTTATATAAACCCTAGAGTCTAAGTAGTAGCCAACCTAAATAAAATAAAACCTAGTCTATTTCTAGCCAGGCAAGCGCCGCCCCTACCCTCTCTTTCTCCTCCCCACACGCAAACACAACTAGCACCCCGCGCCTTCACCCACCGCCTAGACTTCGCGAAGCCGCAACCTGCATCCCCTCCTTCTACGCACCGCCTCCCAACCACGCAAAACGCCGCAGACCCTTCCTCTTCGCATCACAGCCCTCGCCGTGACCCTTCCTCACGCCGCAAGCCCCGACTTCAACGCCCACACGCCGGAGCAACCCCCACAGGCCGCCGGCAGGCCGCCTCCCCACCTGCAGCCTCCCCCGACTTTCGCCTCCGCCTGCCACCGAGTCCCTCTCCTCCACCTACATCTAAGAAAGGAGGAAACTCAGAGGTTAGCAGTTGTTGCTTTAATATACTGTTAGGGTTAGTTTATAACTGATTTTTTTATTACATGTTATGATTAATAGTTAAATTAGATGTTAGGGTAAGCATACTGCATGTTTTACTACTAAAGCATTAGAGGTTAGTCAGTGATTTTGATCCTGTTAGAGTTTATAATATGTAGGGATTTATATACTGTTGGTTTAATGAAAAGGAATGCAGTTTTTTTATTGTTACAAGTTAGGATCTTCATTTAGGTTAGATGTTAGTATTAATCTCCAGCATGTTAGCATTAGCAGATATCACTAAGCTATTTTAGTAATTACAGGAAAAAAAACTGTTTCTCTTTATATCATGTTAATATCATGTTAATTATATAACTGATGTTAGCAAGGTTAGCTGCTGCTAGTTTATTGTTAGAGTTACACTCTATATACAAGCTGTGTTTTTAATCTCTTATTAGCTATACTATATAGTTAAATTGCTGATGGTTGTGTTATTAATTAGTGTAGTAGCCATGGATACCTAGATACCTATAATATGTCCCAGTTTATTATAATTAACCTGTACCGAGTTTTTCCAGTAACCAAGTTAGTTGCTAATAATTCATAGAGGAGATTAGGAGTACTAGTAATAAAACAGCTTTTCTTTTGTTAATTAATTGGATGAGATAAGTTAGTTGATTAACAGCTATTTTACATTAAACTGATATCAAAATCCGATAACGTAGAAAACGTCCGCGCCTTCCATACGGACCCGTCGACATCAAGAACGTCAAAATCAGGCAAGTGTGCAATTAGATATGAATTTTTGAAGTTTCAGGACTTTTACGTCGCTTTTACTTATTGCTGTGTAACTTGAAAATTAGACGTGAAATGACGCATGAAAACGATGCTATGACAATCTGGACAAAATTTGTGACCCAACGGCATATCACACGATATACTTCAATTTTAACCAACAATAAAGAAAATTGATTTCTGTATCATACTTAGCGAAAACTCATGTTCAACATTGTTGTATAAATTGTTCAACCCACTCCGGCTTATTGAAAATGTTGTAATAACAGATTAATATTGATAACATTAAATTTCTGCAAGTCTTGAAATGTTTAACAAGTTGAGACATCGTGAAAATCGTGCGCCTCAAAGGCGGAATCGTGAATTCGTGATGTCGTGTGAGTCGACTAGGCCGGCTCGTGTTCCGGCAAACTTTTGGGTGGGGTTAGGGTTGAGCAGCCACTAGGCGTATGAAAGGTACTCTCCTCAAGAGCACCACCCGCACGCAGTGGGTTAGCGTCAATCACGGTAAGCCCCCGTGAGAGGAACGACCTTCTCATCACGACCTACAGGCGTGAACCCTAGATTAGAATGCTAACTCCTGACATGAAAACTTGCAACGCTAACCTGGTCATCTTGAAATTGAAATGCTATTGAACTCAGAGAAATCTTAACCTTAATCTTGCAACCGTCTAGAACTGCATGCTAGGATTGTTCGTTTCTGTTTCTATGAATTGTTAAATGTTAAATTGCTGCAGTCACTTTTCTTAAATTATTAATGCTTCTAAAATTCATATATCATTGTATATCTTGCCTTGGGATGCTAATCTTTTCTTGCAGACCTTGCTGACATACATTCATGTTTTTGGATGTATGTCAGATCCCGAGTTTGAGAACTAGGAAGATTCGCTCGAGACGCCTGATTTTGAGGGCCAGAGTTCGCCGTAGACGCCGAGCCGCTTTCTGCGGAAGACTAGAGCCCCTCTTCCGTCACTACTTTGAGTTTTAGCTTTAGTACCTTGTAGTAGGATTAGTATTTTGTTGTAGTTTTATTTTTGGCCATGCTGAGGCCCTGTTGTCTTATTTCGTGTACGAACAATTCTGGAAGTGCTTTTTTTATTTAATGAAATGTTTTCTGATTGTTCTGATACGCAAATGCAAGGACCTCTTCTGTGTTTTTATCACAGACACTTATTGAACTCGAGCTTCACCGCTCCAGTTCAAGCGGACCGCGTAACGTTCTCGCTTCCTGTGTCTTTTGGGAAGCGGGGCATTACAGGTTTTAGTGGTGGCCCATACTGGTCATGCAACTGCGAAATTTAGAACAATGAGAACACTTTTTATTAGCCAAAACATCCAGAATTAGTTCGTACGCAAAATTACTCGAATGCCTTGTCTCATCACGATAGAAACCCAGTATCAGGATAATAGGAAGAGTTAGTTAGACGCTCCTAGACGCTCGTGTTCGTTAGTTAGACATCCCTGCCACGACTCAGTATTATCATCTTGAGAGTCGCCCTATCGATTGATCGTCCAGCTCGGACCTTATTAGACTTTGAGTTCGTTAGTCGTTCGCTTATATTTATCAAATCTAGGGCCCAACCGAACGTAGCGATCGTCGCATCCGTGCAAGTCGAACCCGAGGCGCCTGCAATGAGTAGACTTCGAAGCATAGGATATTTCAGATTTATAAGATCTCGATCTCGATCCTCAACGAACCCTTACCTCGGCTTCCCTATCACAGTCTAGTTCGTTGAAGGACTTTAGTGCTAAACCTTAGTCGACCCAATGATTATTTTTCCCCTGATTTTTATTTTATTCCTAATCATTACACTTGCATCATAACGATCATAGGATTCCATCGTAGCATATTTGCAAAGTTATTTCCTAATTGTATTTACGCTTTTATCATTCAATTCTATCCATGCCCTCGATTCGCGCGATCCCTCCATAACAGCCATCATTAATCTCTTGAATCTTCCCCATTGCATATCCCGAATCTTTTAAAAAGTACTTCAAATAGCCCTTTTATTGGATTCCTCGCCAGTTTATTTCCTTTGAAAATCTTTAGCATATACTTAGATTTCCAACCTTCAGTTGATTTAAACTCAATCTTGATTATGAAGTTCTCTTGACAAAATCTTTAATTATTATCTCGTAACGATTTTTCTAACATATATCATCCGTACTTCTATATTTACTCTACTTTCTTCATATAACGAACTTCGTTTTTTTAAACCTTATTTCCATTTTGCTAATTCAATATATCATTTCTTTTCTTACAATCCTATCGAAATTCAAAACAACTTATCGTACATATTTTAAAGTACTTAACTATACAAAATAGAACTCCAATTTTTCAAGTGTCAGTTGGGTATTCATCGTATTTATATATCAAAATTTTTATCCAAATCTATATCCATTTGCATTCGCTAAAAAAATCACTACATCACTATGCTCACATTATTATTTTCGTCAATTATTTGACTAATCGTGTTTAACGCTTTACCTTATATCACATAGCCGCCATTAGACTTCGGATTCTTTACTATTGTCTAGCCATCACATTAGTTTTTAGCAGCTTATTTCGACTTTAGCGAGTCCAGTTTAGAATTTCGTTATAATCCTTTTAAATGTTACCTTCCATTTTAATCCATCATCAGTGGGTTAATTTTGTTATTCGTTATATTGTTAGAATATTATACATGATCAATATTATTATGGGATTTTATTTACAGGTATGCGTAGTTTGAGACTATAGAAGATATAATTAGGATTAGTTGATTGTGAACAAGAACCACTTAGATTACTCCAAATTATGAGGTGATAAAGAGAATTAGGTGTTCAAGACTTATTTTGATAATACCTGGGTGTAACGGATCCAATAAAGTATTCTTGGTGAAAGAATTGTACATAGGAAGATGAGTAACAGCTAAGAGTAGCTATGAAAGTATAATACTATTTGTGGTGACGATGATAAGGAGTAAAGTATTTAAAGTAACAAAACTTGATTATATGAGTAGAATGAAGAAGGTATTGGGAACATGAAAATTGTTGGTTGTAAATGGCAAAGTATGCTAGGCGTATTTGTATTTGTTGTCATAGAATAGTAATTAGTAGGGCATCATTATAGCGATTGATTGATATAAGGATAAGATTGAACTTGGATGATATCATCAATTATAGTGCTACAGGTTAGGTTAGACGATGAACAAGATGATGATACGTTAATGGATAAGACGACAGATAGGAATAAACAGGTTTGAAGAATTTGGCTACGGAGGAATTATACATTAGAAATTTCCCAAGAAATGTTACTGCTCTGATAACAAATGATATAAGTGAAGAAGTGATGGAATTTACAAAAGGATATTGTTTAGTGGTATTTAGTAAGGTTGTTGGAGTAAAATATTGATTATTTTAAAGCGAGAACTTTGAGTTAGAATGTGGGCGGAATTGATTGATCTATAGTTAAGTGTTAGGATGTGATTATAATTGTAGCGTTATTCGGTGATGAGATGAGTAGTGATGCCTTGTTTGAAGAACGCTTGATTGAAGTTACCGGTTAGCGTTCTTTAAGTCGGAACTTTGGGGTTGCAGTTATAGGTATATACTTTTCCACTCACCCTTATCCTAAACACTTTGGTGCAAATTCGTTAGTAGTCGTCCGTAGTTATGTTACTCGTCCACTAATAGTTAGATCATCAATATTGCATCGACTTCCAAACCCATTTTGAATTAAATCTTGACCACCTCACCTGTATCGATTCCTGACTAAATTTCATTTCTCCGTCTCGTAGTTTTTTTTTCAAAATCAGAGTTTACCTTGTAGATATACGACGAGATGTATAAGTATTATCGGTATCTGTCTAAGGTACTCAAATTTCTAAGGAATTCCGAGGACGGAATTTTTCCTTAAGGTGGGTAGGATGTAACGGCCACTTTCCGGTCGTGCGTAGTTTAGTGTGTATGTTGTTTCGTAGGAGTGTTTTCATATTTGATTTTATTGTTGTTGTTCCGTAGCTCAGACGCGTGATCAGACCCCATTTCCGCGTTCCTCTCGGAGGCGCGAACGCTCTGGTACCTTCGTTGTGATTTTTGATGTCGGGGGACCGATCTACAAAAGAAAAACCCACTTAATTATTAATTTAAATTTCAATGTGTAAACAGCCTTAGAAACCACTCCTTACGTATTCAGTTTGTTTTTAGGTGGAAACTTTTATAAATATTATTATAACTAAATATTATAACCTAATAACCATTATTATTTTAATCTAACTATTAAATCTTTTGAAATCTCCTAATATCCTAATCTCTCCTTTAAATCCTAACCTAATAAAATGATATACTAGCTATTTCCCCCCCTAAATCCTAACAACCCACTCTCCCTGGATCCCACGTCATCCGCATGGCCAACACCCACGTTTCTCCTCATTTTCTCTCCCCCCACGTGTACTAACTCCCCTCCTATATTTCTTGAAAAAAAACCCCCCTGGGCTTCTTCAAAATGAAAACGAAACGAACAGAGCCCTACTTTATTCTTTTTATATAAACCCTAGAGTCTAAGTAGTAGCCAACCTAAATAAAATAAAACCTAGTCTATTTCTAGCCAGGCAAGCGCCGCCCCTACCCTCTCTTTCTCCTCCCCACACGCAAACACAACTAGCACCCCGCGCCTTCGCCACGAGCTTCAAGCGGCCACCTCCTCCACCGCGAGTAACCCCGAGAGCCCCATCATCTCCGCCACCTTCGGCACGAGCCAACGGCGCCCCCTTCACTGTCTTCCGATCTCCAACCCACCGCCCAGACTTCGCGAAGCCGCAACCTGCATCCCCTCCTTCTACGCACCGCCTCCCAGCCACGCAAAACGCCGCAGACCCTTCCTCTTCGCATCACAGCCCTCGCCCTGACCCTTCCTCACGCCGCAAGCCCCGACTTCAACGCCCACACGCCGGAGCAACCCCCACAGGCCACCGGCAGGCCGCCTCCCCACCTGCAGCCTCCCCCGACTTTCGCCTCCGCCTGCCACCGAGTCCCTCTCCTCCACCTACATCTAAGAAAGGAGGAAACTCAGAGGTTAGCAGTTGTTGCTTTAATATACTGTTAGGGTTAGTTTATAACTGATTTTTTATTACATGTTATGATTAATAGTTAAATTAGATGTTAGGGTAAGCATACTGCATGTTTTACTACTAAAGCATTAGAGGTTAGTCAGTGATTTTGATCCTGTTAGAGTTTATAATATGTAGGGATTTATATACGGTTGGTTTAATGAAAAGGAATGCAGTTTTTTTATTGTTACAAGTTAGGATCTTCATTTAGGTTAGATGTTAGTATTAATCTCCAGCATGTTAGCATTAGCAGATATCACTAAGCTATTTTAGTAATTGCAGAAAAAAAACGGTTTCTCTTAATATCATGTTAATATCATGTTAATTATATAACTGATGTTAGCAAGGTTAGCTGCTGCTAGTTTATTGTTAGAGTTACACTCTATATACAAGCTGTGTTTTTAATCTCTTATTAGCTATACTATATAGTTAAATTGCTGATGGTTGTGTTATTAATTAGTGTAGTAGCCATGGATACCTAAATACCTATAATATGTCCCAGTTTATTATAATTAACCTGTACCGAGTTTTTCCAGTAACCAAGTTAGTTGCTAATAATTCATAGAGGAGATTAGGAGTACTAGTAATAAAACAACTTTTCTTTTGTTAATTAATTGGATGAGATAAGTTAGTTGATTAACAGCTATTTTACATTAAACTGATATCGAAATCCGATAACGCAGAAAACGTCCGCGCCTTCCGTACGGACCCGTCGACATCAAGAACGTCAAAATCAGGCAAGTGTGCAATTAGATATGAATTTTTGAAGTTTCAGGACTTTTACGTCGCTTTTACTTATTGCTGTGTAACTTGAAAATTAGACGTGAAATGATGCATGAAAACGATGCTATGACAATCTGGACAAAATTTGTGACCCAACGGCATATCACACGATATACTTCAATTTTAACCAACAATAAAGAAAATTGATTTCTGTATCATACTTAGCGAAAACTCATGTTCAACATTGTTGTATAAATTGTTCAACCCACTCCGGCTTATTGAAAATGTTGTAATAACAAATTAATATTGATAACATTAAATTTCTGCAAGTCTTGAAATGTTTAACAAGTTGAGACATCGTGAAAATCGTGCGCCTCAAAGGCGGAATCGTGAATTCGTGATGTCGTGTGAGTCGACTAGGCCGGCTCGTGTTCCGACAAACTTTTGGGTGGGGTTAGGGTTGAGCGGCCACTAGGCGTATGAAAGGTACTCTCCTCAAGAGCACCACCCGCACGCAGTGGGTTAGCGTCAATCACGGTAAGCCCCAGTGAGAGGAACGACCTTCTCATCACGACCTACAGGCGTGAATCCTAGATTAGAATGCTAACTCCTGACATGAAAACTTGCAACGCTAACCTGGTCATCTTGAAATTGAAATGCTATTGAACTCAGAGAAATCTTAACCTTAATCTTGCAACCGTCTAGAACTGCATGCTAGGATTGTTCGTTTCCGTTTCTATGAATTGTTAAATGTTAAATTGCTGCAGTCACTTTTCTTAAATTATTAATGCTTCTAAAATTCATATATCATTGTATATCTTGCCTTGTGATGCTAATATTTTCTTGCAGACCTTGCTGACATACATTCATGTTTTTGGATGTATGTCAGATCCCGAGTTTGAGCACTAGGAAGATTCGCTCGAAACGCCTGATTTTGAGGGCCAGAGTTCGCCGTAGACGCCGAGCCGCTTTCTGTGGAAGACTAGAGCCCCTCTTCCGTCACTACTTTGAGATTTAGCTTTAGTACCTTGTAGTAGGATTAGTGTTTTGTTGTAGTTTTCTTTTTGGCCATGCTGAGGCCCTGTTGTCTTATTTCTTGTACGAACAATTCTGGAAGTGCTTTTTTTTATTTAATGAAATGTTTTCTGATTGTTCTGATACGCAAATGCAAGGACCTCTTCTGTGTTTTTATCACAGACGCTTATTGAACTCGAGCTTCACCGCTCCAGTTCAAGCAGACCGCGTAACGTTCTCGCTTCCGGTGTCTTTTGGGAAGCGGGGCGTTACATTTTTGGAGGAGATCCAACCCTAGAAGCGGAAAAAGTTGGGGATTTTTGGGTTTCTTGGTCGATCTGCAAGTAGGGTTGCGTTCTTGGGCTCGTCGGCTATTACGATCTGCAACTAGGGTTTCGATCTTGGGATTTTGGGTTCCCAGTGCTCGTTGGGGATGTGCGATCGGATGGATCTGCTGTTGAAACTGAGGTATCTTTGGTTCTTTGGGAAATCTGTGCTAGACTGTTGGATCTGCTCACTGAGGTATAAATTCTCTGTAAATTTCAGTAATCTTTGCTCATTGTGCTTCATAAAACTTGGAAATATGTCAGATTTCATACTGTACATGTGTGGGTGTCGATAATATTAGTGTTTATCTCGATGATGGTTTATTGCAACCTATAGGTGGGAGAAATTTTTCGCACATACCATAAAGGATGACATGAATCCATAATTTGTGCTTTTTCAAAAGCACCATATAGTATACATAATCCCAAGGCAAGCATGCATCAGATTGCCCAATTCCAACTCAATTTACAATGCCCAATGCAATTACAGCAAAGACACCATACATATCAAATGTTTACGTCAAAAGTAATTCGTTGCAACGGTTGAATGAAACAGCAAGCCAATCAATTTCAAGCCCCATGAATCCGTAATTATTTAGGGTACGTACCTATCATTGCCACATGATGATACACCCAACATGAAGCTGATATGTGGGCTATAAAAACTGCAAAGTGTATTTTGGACTTACTTAGGGCTCGTGTGTAGGGATTCATGAAATGTTTGAAAGTTGTATGCTTAATGAGGATAAAATATAGGATTCACTTTATGTTGGGTGACTTTTCCTAACATCGCATCAGTAGTATGGTGTCCCTAATTATATGACCCCTACATAATAGAGACCAATGATGAGACAAATACAGTAACTATAAGGTGTGCGGGATTTGCATTATAAGGTGTGCGGGATTTGCATTGATGATGCTACATTGATACATTGCTATGGTATGCTTGAAGTATGTCAAGAAACCAGTGATGAAAATTAAATGATAAATAATCTGAGGGCAATTAGATTTGGATTCATGATTGTCTTGGACATGATTGGTTGGATGATGTTTCATGTGGTATGCAATGAAATGTAATTGCTTGAAATAAAGGATTTTAAAACTGAAGGTATATGTTTCAATGTAATGTAATTGTTGTGTTTTCCCCGGTAAATATTTTTTAATATATATGAAATATTTATATTTTCTGAATTTAGTGATGCCATATCATTTAGCTCGTTGTTTATGTTTTTATGTCCCATGCACGATTTTGTGATAAAAGCAAATGTCGTTTACAACTTATGATTGAAGCTATGTTTGATGCCAATAAGGGTTAGATGGCCGAAAGTGGAGAGAGTTCGGGTTGTTCAACGTGTACATATGCCCTGGCGGCTATCATTTTTACCATCATAGTCATGGAGCTATAAGATGACGATGGGGCTCCCCTTCTACCTAAGGAGCCGTCAGAGATGTGTGATTCATAGAAAATCCCACATGCGTAGAATTCTATATGGTTCTGATAGTAGTTATTTACACTACTTAATAATACGCAAACATGCTTTCCTGAATCGTGCAAGTTTAATGCGAGACAATGGTATTCTCAAAGACACGTATCATGTGTCAATCGAGGAGTAGGTGGCAATGTTTATTCATATCGTAGGGTACAAGTCAAACAACAGAGTCATGCAAGTCGATTTTATAAGGTGCGACAGTTAGCAATTACTTTAACAAAGTGATGTATGCAGTTTGTACCCTTCGTGATAGGTTTAAGAAGCAAGCCCCAAAATGAGACACCACCAGAGATAATCATGTAAGAAAAAGCTGGTAAAATACCGTTGATATACGATGAAGATCAGAGAAACAGAATACTTAGCATATGTAAGTGAAAGCGCTGTGGCGTGGGATGACCATTGCCTTGAAAGCAATTACGACACGACCTCGGTGGTAATTGCTGTTGTTGGTTGCTCCCCAAGGTTAACACAGCAGCCCCTGGACGCGTCCACTCGTGGCCAGAGACTTGGAGTTTGCACAACTCAGATACCCAGGAAATATTGCAGAGAAAGAGTTGATATGTGGAAGAAAAGAATTGTTTTTCGCATATCGTGTCCAACCAGAGAAGAAGACACGGTCGACCTTTTATAGGAATATAAGAGAAGTTGAAGAATTCAAACGTGCAAACAAATAAATGTTGCGTTTAAATGCTATAGTAACAGCTGCAATGAAAGGAAAATAATGGCCGTTTGAATGTTAATAGCTTCGAATGAATGCTGCAATTAAGTAGCCGATTAAAGCATCAATTAAGTGGCTGATTAAAGCAGCAATTAAATGATAGCAATTAAATGGCAATTAGAGAGTTGAAATCTGAGACATAAAGGGCCAGGTCAAAAAAGGAAAGGCACGCCGTCCAAAAAAGGAAAGGCACGCACAACACGACATGGCGGGTGGGCGGCGCACGCACGCACGCACGTCACGGCCGGCCGGCCGACGGACGGCGGCGGTGGCACGCGCGTGTGGTGGACCCATGACCATGTATGTCATCTCCCCTTCACAAAAGTGTCGTACCCCTTGGGGCACGCCCCATGTCTCTACAACTCCCCTAATAAACACCTCCAAAGCAAGTTGCCCAAGCAATGTGGGACAAAAAGAAAGTGGGAATGAAACAAGGCTTTTGAGAGCCTATTATTTCCAACAATCCTCCACTAATGGCTTGAGAAAAGAAACAAGAATCCTGGGTAAAGAAAGGATATATACTTAAGTATCAATATCTTTCGATTGAATTGATACGTAGTGAAGTGAGGCAACAACTTACTTACTAATGAGTGAATTTCTCTTGAACTCATCAGAGTTCGGTTGAGACCCCCACAACACGTATTGAACCTTGAATATGTGCAAACTCCACGTTACAAATGAAGCGCTATAAGGCCATGCGCACACTTTGGGTCTCATGAGTGCTCTAGAAAGACTGCCCTTGTCTTTAATAGAAGGCGGCCAAACCTTCACTCCCACGTAGGTGGTCTATTAAGTGCTTCTCTATAGCACCATTACTGAGGATATGAAACCATTAAGAGCATATTGCTCAACCTCTCAACAGATATGAGTTCATCAAGTGCTTCTCTATGGCACCACCAAAACTGGTTATGAACTTATCTCGAAGTGAATCCATCAAGTGCTTCTCAATAGCACCACCAAAACTTGGCTATGGATTTAAAAACACTACCACATGTCATAGGGATGGAAATGTAGTATATGTTAAGAATCATATGTCTTCGTTAGATCACACTGAGTATCTACCATATTATCTTAACTCATGGGCTTTAGCCACATCCCGACGAATCAAGAACCACTTTCCTTGGCAATCCCTTGGTTAGTGGATCTGCAAGATTTCTTTCGGACCTCACATATTCCAAAGAAATTACTCCATTTTCAAGAGTTGTTCAACCACTCCGTGTCTGATGCATATGTGTCCTTTCTTCCCATTATAGACACTGTTTTTATAGCAACTCCAATGGCTGCTTGAAAATCACAATGAAGGGAAACTGCCGCAGATTTTTCCCCCCACAATGGCACGTCTGCTAACAAGTTTCGTAACCATTCAGCTTCTTGCCCTGCCAACTCAAGAACGATGAATTCAGATTCCATGGTGGCTCGTGCTATACATGTCTGTTTGGAAGACTTCCATGATATATCGCCTTCACCCAAAGTAAAAACCACTAGTTGAACTAACTTCATCATCACCTGAAACCCAGTTTGCATTATAAAATAGCAGGAAATCTGCTAAAATGCAAACACCAATTAATAGTTCCTTTCAAGTATTTTAACAAAAGATGAAGAGCATTTCAATGTTCATTACTAGGGTTATGAGTATAATGAATTAGCCTACTAACTGCATAGGCTGTATCAGGTCTAGTGCAGTTCATAATGAACATCACACTTCCTATGTTTTTAGCATATTCATATTGGGAACCACTCTCACCCAAATTCTTTTTCAGATGTATGCTAGGGTCATAAGGAATTCTAGCAGGCACAACATCAAAACATTTGATCTTCTTCTGTACTTTTTCAACATAATGAGATTGACTTAAGGAGATGCCACTAGAGTTTCCAATAACTCTAACTCCTAAAATAACATCTGCTTCTCCTAGGTCTTTCATCTCAAATTGAGATGACAAGAAATCCTTGGTATCATTCACAACGTCCAAATTATTCCCGAAAATCAACATGGCATCTACATATATGCATATAATCACACAATCTGATCCTATTAGTTTAGAATAAACACAGGAGTCAGATGTATTCACAATATAGCTATTCCCCACTAAAGTGCTGATAAACTTCTCATACCATTACTTATGTGCTTGCTTAATACCAAATAGAGAGTTTCTAAGTTTTCATACCTTATTCTCTTAACCAACAATTACAAACCCCTCGGGTTGGATATGAAGATTTTTTCCCCTAGGTCAACATTTAAAAAATTGTCTTGACATCCATTTGATGTACAACTAACTCATGAATTGCAGCTAAGGCGATTAAAGTCCTTATCGAAACAATCTTGGTCATAGGAGAATAAGTATCAAAATAGTCTAAGCCTTTCTTTTGGGTAAAACCCTAATCACAAGTCTAGCTTTGAACCTTCTATTGAACCATCAGGTTTTTTTTCCTTTTGAAGATCCATTTACTATTAATGGGTCTACTACCTTTAGGTAATTTAGTCAATTCCAAGTTTGGTTAGAAACAATATGATTAAGCTCGCTTTTAATAGCCTCTTTCCAAAAAAAACTAGTGTTAATGGACCTCATTGCCTCATCATGGGTCTTTTATCATAAAGGCAGACACACACTCATCACATATGATGAGAATAACCTATGAACAAATTGTCATAGGTCTTAGGTCCAATGATAGACTTCTTAAAGTCAGGTAGACTTACTTTAACCATACACCCCCACACTCTAAGAAAATTCAGGTTGGGAGTATAACCTTTCCTAGGAATGGCAATATTGCGGGGCGGGGCGGGTATTTAACTACCCAAGCTTGCCCCGCTCCGTCTGCGGGCCGGGGCGGGTCGGGTCTCGGGCCGGGGCGAGGCGGGTAATTTCTTACCAAAAGCGGGTCGGGCCGGGTCGGGTCGGTCGGGTCAGGTCATTACTGCCATCCATATGAATCCCAAATAAAAGTTTTATTTGGGATTTGGAAGAATTGTGATTTACTGGTAATTTGGAATTGGGAATTGGCCTAATTGGAACAACATTGGAACATAGTATGAGTTATGTGATGTGGATAGACCACATGATTCGCATCAAAATAGTAAGGTTTTTTATAACCTCTATAGTTTATCGGGGCGGGCCGGGGCGGGCCGGGGCGGGGCGGGGCGGGTTGCATACAAAGCCCAAGCTTGCCCCGACCCGTCTGCGGGCCGGGGCGGGGCGGGTCAAAACCATGGCGGGTCGGGTCGGGTCATTACTGACATCCCTAACCTTTCCACATCTCATAAGGTGTCTAGTCTAGCTTCTTATGGGATACACGGTTAAGAACATGACAAGTTGAAAGAATAGCTTCCCCCCCACATGTCATCAGTCATCTCTGAACTTGTTTAATTAGACCTGAAATTTACACATTATCCACAGCATTGTAGCGAGGCTAACCTGATATGAATCATCCTGTGTTATTCCCTACTTAAACCAGCCAGATCCAACCCTACAAAAGTAGGGCATTAAAAGTAATGCGATGGACACATTTAGACATATGATTTTATATGACTTTACATATCCTACAAACTTACATATAAGCTGACACAAAAGAGGTAATGTTATTTGGTGTGCTCATGACTGTCATCCTCAACCAGTCATATACAAAAGAAACTATTACTTTCTATACATCCATTCAACTACATGATGCAGGGAAACTAAAATGAAGGACATATGAAAAAAAAACTGTTTGAGATGAAGACATGGATGTACAAAAGCATTATCAATACAAGCTGCTAAAGCATTTGACAGCACAACTATATATAATGGTCTACATTACCAAGCCATGATTTCAAGCATTTATATCATTATGATTTTAAGTCCAAGATGGGATAACTGAGAAACAAAGAACATTTTCATTAATCAACAACAAATAACTTGTGGCATGGTGCATGGAATGGAGAGACTGACCACAATCTGAAGTCAGTCAATGCAATAATTTCTCACAGATGTCACTTGAAACCCATTTATATGCATGCATGTGGACATATGGGAGCAGTCAGGCACGCATGTGTGAATATTTGGTTCTTAGACTTAGTTTGACATATAGTTCAATGCAATTCTTTATAGTATGCTCTCATCTTCCCCCTTCTCTAGATTTCTTATTTAAAAAAAGAATTTCAGATGATTGCGCTGGTGACGTAACTTACTTGGAGGAATGTTTCATTTATTTCATATCCACCAACCTCAAATGGAAACTCCATGTATTGCCAACTTTCATTCACTAGGTGCCATGCACCAATCAGCCTTAATATGAGAGAGAAGTTTAGGAACAATGATGATTTCTTCCTTTAAATTGATACCCAACTTAGGAAACCTCATGTCATCTCTCTATCCCTAATTAGTGGGATGATTTAATGTTACCAATTATGGAAACTACGAATGGTTTTTTCTGTAAAAAGAAAAAATTGCATTCACATCTTATGCTTGTTTCTTGTAGTACCATTGGTTGTAGTACAATTAGTGTTGGACGCAACGATCTAGGATCTCTTTGTTTGATGATGACAAACATGTTGTGATATCTAATGTGTGTGCTAGTGTGTTTCAGGATTGGCGAAACAATATATTTTCACTTTTTGGCGGAATTGCTATTCGTAAAGCATATTGGGAGAGAGGGAGTGTGTGTGCATACAGATGTTTGACTTGGTCAATGGAGAGCAAAGTTTGACTTGGTCAATATGGAGAGAGATGTGGCCAAATATATTTGAAAAGATTGTCTCCTATATTTGAAAAGATTGTCTCCTATCCTTCTCCTATTCAAACACCAAATAGATCTATTCAAATCCTATATCTTTTCCTATTCCAATCTCATCCAATTTGAATTGCAAATCAAATCTCTTATTGATTGGGTCAAAT
This sequence comes from Scilla litardierei, assembly GCA_030789695.1. Lineage (NCBI taxonomy): Eukaryota > Viridiplantae > Streptophyta > Magnoliopsida > Asparagales > Asparagaceae > Scilla > Scilla litardierei. The sequence goes on from CM061142.1 coordinate 732,090,978, forward strand.
CCCTAAGCGGTTGGCACAATCCTATTACCCTTATCCTATAAATACCCATCTTTTAGGGTTGAAGATTTAAGCGCGGCTTAAACAATAATTTTCAAGTGTCGGCCTCTTCGTTTTGTTTCTCTTCATCAAATAATTTAGTGCACAAGATTTTTTAAGGAGGGAGCAGCCGAATTGATTCAGAAAGTTTTTTTTTTCAAAACATTTTTTTGAGAACACAGGCCGGCATCATCTTTGCAAGGCAACGAATTTTGTGAAGAGCCGCAAGCTTTTTTTTTTCCTTCTCCCCTTTGAAAATTTCTTGGGCAATCACCAGAGCTCTCCATGGTGTTTAATTCCAAAGGCCAAATTTTTTTTATATCTATAAGAACCGCACCTTCATCAAAGAGCTCTTCAAGCCATTGAATTAATTAACTTTGTTGCTCACCTAATTTTCTATTGCAGGGAAACTCTTTGGTGATTGATCAAGCCGCAAAGATTGACTTTCGCATATGGTGCACTGCAGAGCTGCACCCTATTGTTTGTAGAGCCCATGTGCAAGGTGCTAGCCGCAGTTGTTGACTAAGGGGTCAAAACAAATTGAAGAAAAGCCTGACGCAAGCTGTCTTTTTGAAACCCAGGCCGAATTCTGTTTCACAAGTTCCAAGAGCTTTAGCCTACAAAGATATAGGCTGCTGCATCATTGTTTTTGCAAAAGGGAAGGACTAAACAATCTTAACTAATTCTTAATTAATTAAGAGACTAACCAATCTCTTGTTTGTGTAGGCCGGTTCTCTGTGTTTCTCCATTCAAAGGGGGGCCGCATCTTATAACCAACATCAAAGAGGCTGGCCATTACTAAGGCCATTCACAGAATTTTTGAGGCCATTCACAGAATTTTTTGAGGCCATTATTAATCCAATTTGCTTGTGTGCAGGTCAAAGAGATTTGGGGCTGAATTGTTTGTAGTGCCCTTTGAAATATTTGTGGATTTTGCTTAAAAAATTAAAAGCTTTGGTGACCAGCCTCACAGAGTTTTTATAAGATTAAAAAGCTTTCGTTTGCTAATTGTCCTTTTTGTAGAGAGCCGTACGCATGTTTCTTTGAGGAAGGCAGTCGAAAATTTGTGAAGGAGCGGCGCATTACTTTACACGCCTACACAGAGCAGCGCAAAAATTGGGGGATCCGCATTATTCAATTGGAGAAGCTAGTCGCAACTTGAGTTGTGAAGAGAGAGGAGACATCTACATCTACGTCAGAAGGAACCTGACCTGTGCTGATTGACGAGGACATCGTCGCTACACAAACTGAGATTCCTAAACTCTGTTCTTTATTATTTTGTGTAGTTTTTGTGTTAGATCTTCGTAGGGGAAACTTTACATATCTTTTGTGACTATTTGGGACTTGTCTAGTTGGGACTAGACAAGTGGGACCCAGCTAGTTTGGGACTAGCTGGTAGAAAGCTTTACTAGGATTGATAGTGAGAGAAAACACTGTGTGTGGGGTACTGAGAGCCTGGCGAGTGTAGAGACGTAGAGGGTGCTCTGAGCGTGCTCTAACTTGTGGTTTTGTACCTATTGCGCTATTCAATACTAGTTCTGCTTTGGGGACTGGAGTAGGTAGTTGGGACGACCGAATCAGGGTAAATCTGCTGTGTACTCTGTGTCTGCTTTTTATTTACCTTGCTGCTGCTATAATTGCGTGTGCTTATTCGTGGGTTGCACGAATTATTTTTAAAAGCATATTCACCCCCCCTCTAGGCTAGGATCCAGATCCATCAATTAGCACTGCCCGCATTTTAAAGATAATTATCAAATGGAAGCATTCAATGTCACGCCCCACTTCCCAAAACGACGGAAGCGAAACGTGACAAAGGCCCGCTTGGGCCGGAGCGAGAAGCTCGGACCCAATAAGCGTCTGTAGGGGTACCATTTCAAAATTTTCAGGTCCTTGCATTTATAAAATTCAGAACAATGTAAAGTACGGAAAGGAGGTTGCATTCATTAATAATAAGAGATAACATCCATAGAGTACACAAGTCTAAAAAGGAGCCCAGCATGGCTGCAACGTAGAAAAGGAAACTAATGGTGCTACGCACCCAACCTAAAACAGAAAGCAAAATGGTGTTATGCACCCAAACTAGAAAGTGACTGAACCTCCAAAGTCAGCAACAGAGGAACCTCTAAGACTGGTCCTCACTTGGGTCGTACTCCTGATCAGCAACGTACTCCTGCTCCAGGTCCTCTGGTACCGGCTCCGGATCTACTAACCCTATCTCGGTATCTGACGTACAAACACCAAGAGAAAGTGGTTGTACGTCAGGCGAAGTCTGCAAGTAAACGTGAGAAGACTCCACTGCAAGATGTATAACATTTTAAGGTTAACATTTTAAAGTTGTTTACATGATGATGATGCAACAGCATGGCAGATACATATATGTGCAAGAAAGTAAAGACAACGCTGAAAAGTAAACACGACAGGCAATAGTCATAGCGTGTGCTACTGGCTACAAGACTAGACTAGACTGGACAAGACAAGACAAGACAAGAAAAGTGTGTGTTACCAAGGGTTCACGCCTTACGGTTCGAGGGGGATCAGACCCTCTCCCCATGCGCACGCTCAACCCTACCCCAGCCCAAGTGCACAAGACAAGACACGACAAGGGATCACTCACTTACTCGGTGAGTGCCCTATTCGCCCGCAGGCTTATGTATCATGACAAGGGTTCACTCTCCTAGCTTGGAGAGTGCCCTATTCGCCAGTATGCTTATCCATTACCAATCGTGATAAGGGATCACTCCCTCCAGGTTGGAGAGTGCCCTATTCACCCGCAGGCTTATCCGTTTCCAATCGTGACAAGGGATCACCCTCTCTAGCTTAGAGAGTGCCCTATTCGCCCGCAGGCTTATGCAATACATGACATGACACGAAAAAGATGAGTATGGATGAGAGTTGTTCATTCTAGGGGGTCCACACGCACGCACACACAGATAGAACCTATGGTAGCAGTTGTTGTTGCTGATTCTAGGGGGTCCACACACGCACACACAGATAAAACCTATGGTAGCAGTTGTTGTTGATTCTAGGGGGTCCACACACACGCACACACAGATAAACCTATGGTGTCAGTTGTTGTTGGTGTGCCCGGACTTCGTCGTCAAATCCAGGCTATAGTGGGGTGTCCTAGATGCTATCATTTCATGTCTGATTCTCTTGTTATTACTTGTTACAGTTTAAGGAAGACAATGGCCTAAACGTGGCCGAAACTGCGCAAGTGAACACACTTGCCTGCGGTGGCGAGCGAGTCGTCGGTCTGGAGCGTCCCGTCGTAGCGGTCCGTCTGAAATGGGACAACGACGATATCAGGTCGCGTTTTATCGATCCTATTATGGTAAGTTTCTAAATTCAGCGGGACTACCCTAATAGTTTCATGTCAAGATGTCCGTTCAGCCTATCCGACGATTCTATCATATGTGCACAGTCAAATCAGTCCGATCGTCGATCTACGGTTCCACATCATTTTAAAGGAGCAGAAAGTAAATTTAATGATTAAGTTGCCAGTTTTAATTAGGTTTCCTATACTATGATATGGTTTGTAGGATGACGATGGGGTACTAACCGTTGATATAACGAATGTGGGTAGCGACGACGTGTACGTCCTCAACAGCGACACGTGCATCGGGATTTACTGTCACAACCTTAAGATCTCCGACGTGGTCGTACGGAAGGCGTGACCATCTCTCTGCGTCATAAGATTCATGATATTAAATTAAGGTCTAAAACTCAATATGAATTATTCCAACCATTTTACACTTATAAGCATTAACTATTTATTAATCTTAATATTTAGACACATATCCATTATGTAAAGAAAATAGCATATATCATATATACTACCATTAAACTCATACTGCTTGGGTTAATATAATAATATGTTATTTTAAAATATATAATCAGGGTTATAAAAACCCATGAAACTAACTATAAAAAAATACACTGTATTTTATAAAGTGACGCATTGGTCTACAAATAACTCAGATTAAAAAATAACATGTTATCAGATATAGTATATTTTTGGTAGAAACATAATCCAATCACTATTCACTTACAAAAACAACAGCCCCCTTGCTCGAGCGGCGTGGGGATGGCAATGCGGGCCGTCGGAGGTCGGAAGGCGAGCTCGACGGCATGATCTCGAAGAGGGTGGAGGTCAGACCTCGACGGCGTGAGGAAGGAGGGGAGGAAAGTGTCGAGCCTCGATGTGTTGTTGGGGGAGGCGCAGCGGGCGGCGATACGACGGGGTCGCCGGCGGTCCGTCAGTGGCTCAGGGGTGGCGCAGGGGTGTTGTCGATCAAGGCGGCGCAGCGGGCTTCGAGCGGAGGACGGTGCGGGCTTGCGTGAGCTGGGGGTCGCGTGGCGGCGAGGTTGACAGGGGTCTGGTCCAAGATCAGAAGGTGAAACCGCGGGGGCACGGCACTGGAGTAGGGGCTGAGTTGGGGTCGAGATCGGAGGGAGGAGGTCAGAACGAGAGTGGCGAAGTCGGAGATGAGTTGCGCCCAAGGTGCTTTGGGGTTTAAAGAGAGGAGAAGGAGAACGAGTAGAGGAAGCGGAGGAGAAGGGCGACATGTGACAGTTGCGGATTGATAGGGAGACGTGGCCACACTCACATGGAAGAACGTGAAGTGAGGGGGGAGAGATACTCGGTTTGTTAAGATTACATGCTGGTTCTGTTTTTGAAAAATTGATTGCAAAAGATCCCATTCCCTTTAACTGTTCGGTTTTTAATAAATTAGGGTTAATCCAAAATTCAATTTGTTATTAGGTTGGTTTTTAAAAAAAACGCATACCAAAGATTCTCCATTATTATTACCCCCCTTCTTTTTTTAACGTTAGATAATGATAAGGTTTTTAGCAGCTTTTAAAAATATTTAGTAAAAAGGTTTATAATAATGATAATAGGATTATCACAATTTTATCCCTAGACATCCCAAAGTTATAAACAAGATACCGTGGTGATCGCGCCTCCGAGAGGGTCGTGAATACGAGTTCCGATCACACATTCGAGCTACGGAAAACGGTAATAAAAATAGCAATTATACAAAACGCACACGAAACACAGCTACGCGCTAAAAAATACGTAGCAGCCCGATGTGTCTGCTCAAGCTTCACTCCAACGCTTCATTAAACGCTTCACTCCAGGAGCAGCTCGAGGGGCAGGCAGAGGCGACGGTGGTAATGCAGCCGGAGCAGCCCGATGTGTCTGCTCAACCAACTGACGCTGAACCTCTAACATCTCTTTCATAACGCCCAGAAATTGGCGAAACTCGCCACTTCGTCCATCCATATCTCTGTCAGAAGCGGGACCGGCTCGGGTATTACGTCCCCCTGCCATCCAATTGACAGGGAAAACCCAATTTAGACTCGTACATGTTAAACTGGATATATTAAATGAATGTGGTACTTTTATTGTTCCGAACTTTTTGCATGACCTGCATGGGCCACCACTAAAACATGTCACGCCCCACTTCCCAAAACGACGGAAGCGAAACGTGACAAAGGCCCGCTTAAGCTGGAGCTGAGAAGCTCAGACCCAATAAGCGTCTGTAGGGGTACCATTTCAAATTTTCAGTTCCTTGCATTTATAAAATTCGGAACAATGGAAAGTACGGAAAGGAGGTTGCATTCATTAATAAGAAGAGATAACATCCAGAAAGTACAAAAGTCTAAAAAGGAGCCCATCATGGCTACAACGCAGAAAAGGAAACTAACGGTGCTACGCACCCAACCTAAAACAGAAAGCAAAATGGTGCTACGCACCCAAACTAGAAAGTGGCTGAACCTCCAAAGTCAGCAACAGAGGAACCTCTAAGACTGGTCCTCACTCGGGTTGTACTCTTGATCAGTAGCGTACTCCTGCTCCAGGTCCTCTGGTACCGGCTCCGGATATACTAACCCTATCTCGGTAACTGATGTACAAACACCAAGAGACAGTGGTTGTACGTCAGGCAAAGTCTGCAAGTAAACGTGAGAAGACTCCACTGCAAGGTGTATAACATTTTAAGGTTGACGTTTTAAAGTTGTTTACATGATGATGATGCAACAGCATGGCAGATACGTATATGTGCAAGAAAGTAAAGACAATGCTGAAAAGTAAACGCGACAGGCAATAGCCATAGCGTGTGCTACTGGCTACAAGAATAGACTAGACTAGACGCGACAAGACAAGACAAGACAAGACAAGACAAGCCAAGAGTGTGTTACCAAGGGTTCACGCCTTACAATTCGAGGGGGATCAGACCCTCTCCCAAGTGCACAAGACAAGACATGACAAGGGATCACTCACTTACTCAGCGAGTGCCCTATTCGCCCACATGCTTATGTATCGTGACAAGGGTTCACTCTCCTAGCTTGGAGAGTGCCCTATTCGTCCGTAGGCTTATCCATTACCAATCGTGACAATGGATCACTCCCTCCAGGTTGGAGAGTGCCCTATTCGCCCGCAGGCTTATCCGTTTCCAATCGTGACAAGGGATCACCCTCTCTAGCTTAGAGAGTGTCCTATTCGCCCGCAGGCTTATGTAATACCTTACATGACATGAAAAAGATGAGTATGGATGAGAGTTGTTTATTCTAGGGGGTCCACACGCACGCACACACAGATACAACCTATGGTAGCAGTTGTTGTTGTTGATTCTAGGGGGTCCACACACGCACACACAGATAAAACCTATGGTAGCAATTGTTGTTGTTGATTCTAGGGGGTCCACACACACGCACACACAGATAAACCTACGGTGTCAGTTGTTGTTGGTGTGCCCGGACTTCGTCGTCAAATCCATGCTATAGTGGGATGTCTCAGACGCTATCATTTCACGTTTGATTCTCTTGTTATTACTTGTTATAGTTTAAGGGAGACAATGGCCTAAACGTGGCCGAAACTGCGCAAGTGAACACACTTGCCTGCGATGGCGAGCGAGTCGTCGGTCTGGAGCGTCCCGTCGTAGCGGTCCGTCAGCGAGGGTCCGTTTGAAACGGGACAACGGCGATATCAGGTCGTATTTTATCGATCCTATTATGGTAAGTTTCTAAATTCAGTGGGACTACCTTAACAGTTCCATGTCAAGAGGTCCGTTCAGCCTATCCGACGATTCTATCATATGTGCACAGTCAAATCAGTCCGATCGTCGATCTACGGTTCCACATCGTTTTAAAGGAGCAGAAAGTAAATTTAATGATTAAGTTGCCAGTTTTAATTAGGTTTTCTATACTACGATGTGGGTTGTAGGATGACGATGGGGTACTAACCGTTGATGTACTGAATGTGGGTAGCGACAACGTGTACGTCCTCAACAGCGACACGTGCCTCGGGTTTTACTGTCACAACCTTAAGAACTCCGATGTGGTCGTACGGAAGGCGTGACCATCTTTGCGTCATAAGATTCGTGATATTAAATTAAGGTCTAAAACTCAATATGAATTATTCCAACCATCTTACACATATAAGCATTAACTGTTTATTAATCTTAATATTTAGACACATATCCATTACGTAAAGAAAATAGCATGTATCATATATACTGCCATTAAACTCATACTGCTTGGGTTAATATAATAATATGTTATTTTAAAATATATAATCAGGGTTATAAAAACCCATGAAACTAACTATAAAAAAATACACTGTATTTTATAAAGTGACGCATTGGTCTACAAATAACTCAGATTAAAAAATAACATGTTATTAGATATAGTGTATTTTTGGTAGAAACACAATCCAATCACTGTTCACTTACAAAAACAACAGCCTCCTTGCTCGAGCGGTGTCGGGATGGCAGTGCGGGCCGTCGGAGGTCGGAAGGCGAGCTCGACGGTGTGATCTCGAAGAGGGTGGAGGTCAGACCTCGACGGCGTGAGGGAGGAGGGGAGGAAAGTGTCGAGCCTCGATGTGTTGTTGGAGGAGGCGCAGCGGGCGGTGGTATGGCGGGGTCGCCAGCGGTCCGTCAGTGGCTCAGGGGTGGCACAGGGGTGTTGTCGATCAAGACGGCGCAGCGGGCTTCGAACGGCGGACGGTGTGGGCTTGCGCGAGCTGGGGGTTGCGTGGCGGCGAGGTTGACAGGGGTCTGGTCCAAGATCAGAAGGTGAAACCGCGGGGGCACGACGCTGGAGTAGGGGCTGAGTTGGGGTCGAGATCGGAGGGAGGAGGTCGGAACGAGAGGGGCGAAGTCGGAGATGAGTTGCGCCCGAGGTGCTTTGGGGTTTAAAGAGAGGAGAAGGAGAACGAGTAGAGGAAGCGGAGGAGAAGGGCGACGTACGACAGTTACGGATTGATGGGGAGACGTGGCCACATTCACAGGGAAGAACGTGAAGTGAGGGGAAGAGATACTCAGTTTGTTAAGATTATAGGCTGGTTCTGTTTTTGAAAAATTGATTACAAAAGATCCCATTCCCTTTAACTGTTCGGTTTTTAATAAATTAGGTTTAAGCCAAAATTCAATTTGTTATTAGGTTGGTTTTTAAAAAAAATGCATACCAAAGATTCCCCATTATTATTACCCCCCTTCTTTTTTTAACGTTAGATAATGATAAGGTTTTTAGCAGCTTTTAAAAATATTTAGTAAAAAGGTTTATAATAATGATAATAGGGTTATCACAATTTTATCCCTAGACATCCCAAAGTTATAAACAAGATACCGGGGTGATCGCGCCTCCGAGAGGGTCGTGAATACGAGTTCCGATCACACATTCGAGCTACAGAAAACGGTAATAAAAATAGCAATTATACAAAACGCACACGAAACACAGCTACGCGCTAAAAAATACGTACGTTCGGAAAGCGGCCGTTACATTCAATGTGCAAATGAAATTTGGAGTACATTAACCACCCCATTTGATAGTCATGTCTCATTTTCATCGCGAAGACAATCCAACAAAAAGAATATCAAAAACTTCATGCTCTCAATGGATAACGTATATTCACAAAAAAGGTGGTTTCATTGCAGATTTCACATGCACTGGTTAGATGAAATGAAAACATGTACAAATTTATTTCTTTCAAAGTAGATGAAATCAATGCATATGGAACATCCCATTCATTTTGAGAAAGTACATAAATCAAAAACAATATTTGGCTACAAGGCAATGAAGAGTGAATGTAGCACTTAAAATAGAGCATACATGATTATACCAATATAATAACAAGTAGAAGCTTTAGAGAGGTCCCAACTACAGAAACTTTGGTAAAAGTTTACTGGCATGTAATTTTATTAGGAAGCACTGAACAAAACAATGGATTGCAATTTCTGTTGATGCTCGCCCTTGATGACTCACTGTGCATATAAATGAAATTTATGGGGGCACAAAAAATATAGAAAGTTGCAAACTTCTACGCATTGTTTGCAATGGTAACCAAAGTATAAAATCGGAATAATTGCTTTCAAATTGAAAGAAAAAAGTTTGTAGAATACCGTGGCTATACGATGAAGATCAGAGAAACAGAAAACTTAGCAGATGTAAGTGAAAGCACGGTGGCGTGGGATGACCACTGCTTTGAAAGCAATTACGACACGACCTCGATGGTAATCGTTGTTGCCGGTTGCTCCCCAAGATTAACACAACAGCCCCTGGACACGTCCACTCGTGGCCAAAGACTTGGAGTTTGCACAGCTCGGATACCCATGAAATATTGCAGAGAAAGAGTTGATATATGGAAGAAAAGAATTTTTTTTCGCATATTGTGTCCAACCAAAGAAGAAGACATGGCCGGCCTTTTATAGGAATATAAGAGAAGTTGAAGAATTCAAACGGGCAAACAAATAAATGCTGCGTTTAAATGCTGTAGTAACAGCTGCAATGAAAGGAAAATAATGGCCGTTTGAATGTTAATAGCCTCGAATGAATGCTGCAATTAAGTAGCCGATTCATGCAGCAATTAAGTGGCTGATTAAAGCATCAATTAAATGACAACAATTAAAAGGCAATTAGAGAGTTGAAATCTGAGACAGAAAGGGGCCATGTCAAAAAAGGAAAGGCATGCTGTCCAAAAAAGAAAAGGCACGCGCGACACGACACGACGGGCGGGCGGCGCACGCACGCACATCACGGTCGGCCGGCCGGTGGGCGGGCGGGCGGTGGCGCACGTGCGTGTGGTAGACCCATGACCATGTAGGTCCTCTTCCCTTCACAAAAGTGTCGTACCCCTTGGGGCACGCCCCATGTCTCTACAACTCTCCTAATAAACACCTCCAAAGCAAGTTGCCCAAGCAATGTGGGGCAAAAAGAAAGTGGGAATGAAACAAGGCTTTTGAGAGCCTATTATTTCCAACAAATCAATAATCCTAATTGGTTCCCATTTTTCAAGGTCAGTGTTTTTATGAATAGCTGGCAGTAGATTTAAATGATTTATGGTGATTTCAACATGTCCGTTATTGAGTACAGTGTAGGATTGCATTGGTCTACTTGATGGGACTCATATCGATGCCATGCTACCTGCCAAACTCGTACCACGATTTAGAGGTCGTAAAAGGGGCTACGCAAAATGTGCATGCAGTTGTCTCGCCAAACAAATGATTCACGTACGTAATGGCCGGGTGGGAAGGGTCGGCAAATGATTTCACGGTCCTGAAAGATACGTTGTCATTACCCCCACCCCACGAGCTACTCGTGTATGATGGTAATTGGAAAACTTTTTCATAAACATCATGTATACATTTGTATGATACCATGTGATTATAAATCGGGTTTAATTTTTCGGTTGTAGGGAAATTTTACATATGCGATGCAAGATATACAACAATGCATGGTTTCATATCTCCATACCGGGGCGTTAGATACCAAATCGCAGAGAGCTATTCAACCTAAGACATTCTTCATTAAGAACAAAGATCAAGTCGACGTTTGGAATACTAAAGAACAATTTTAAAATTTTGACTGCAAAGCCTCACTATCCATTCAAGTCACAGGTCGATACCATCCTTGCTTGCACAGTTTTGCATAATTATATCCAAATAGCAGATCCGCATGATCCACAGCTAAACGAGGAAGGGGATGTGATTGATGAGGAAGGGGATATGATGGATGAGCTAGATGACTCGATTATGGATCTTTCACAACAGTTGCACATACGTGAACAAACTTCACAAAGGGATCCGTGGAAACGTCGCAGGGATCAGTTAGCATGGGAAATGTGGGTGGACTATTGTAACATACATAACCATGGGAATACAAATGAACATGGGTTATGAGGGAAGAGTTAAATGACGAATGTTAACAGTATCTGTTAAGTTGAATGATTTGTATTACAATAAGATATATATGTTGATCATGTTGGGTGATGCATGAGATGTGGTGACAATTTAATGGCTTTATCTGATTAATTTATTTCCATTGTATTGGATTATGATGATATGGGTGGAAGTAAATATTACATTCATTGCTTTTTACTAACTGTAATTTACGAGGGTTCATGTTAGTATGTCCAATATTGCTTTGTTATGGAAATAATGATTTTGTAGGCATGGACAGGTCATCGTATCAAGGGCAAGGGAGTGATCCTATGCCCCATTCTATGACCCTGCATATGGTACACAGTGGGCAGATGAAGAAAGAAGGAATGATCCATTGCTAGGGAGGACATTGTCGTGTAGGACGAGTGATGTTCAATATCCTACGCATAGCTTCCAAGGAGCTGGATCATCTATACCGTTTTCTCAATATCCCACCTATAGCTTGCCAATGCCTATGCACATGCCGCATCCTCTGGGCTTTATGCATATGCTACAAGGTGGTGGGGCTATACCACCTTTTATAAGCCAATCAACACGAAGTGCTTTCTCCATGCCTTCATTACAAAGTGGGCAGGGCACAATAGGTGGAAGTGACTCGTCCAGGAAGTCGGGTCGCCGGAATGATGCCATGGATGTATCAATGTCTAGTCCCATGAAAAAAAGTAAGCAACCATCTAAGAAGGGGCCGCCGAATAAAGTTTGGCTCGGGGAGCATGATATGGCCTTAATTCCTTTCCTAGAGGACCAAGCACGGCAAGGCAATAAAGTCGACAAGACGTTCAAGGGGACCGCCTTCACCTCTGTAGCTTCACATATAAACTCTATGTTTGGCACGGAATACACAAGCCAGCATGTCAAGAATCATATGAAAGGTCTTGCTCGGTGACTTTTTGATGTTTCAGCGTGCTTAGAAATTAGTGGGGCTGGGTGGTCACCTGAGAAGCAGTGATAGTAGTCAGCACTGAAATTTATGGACCATGGGGCCGCGATATTTACTTCTCCATTACGCAAATCTGAAAATAAATTTTATTTTTGTCATAATAACCTTCATAATAGTTGATTCATTATAAGTGCAGGCAAATTATAGGTTGAAAGACTATGTCAATCAACCCTTACCGTGGCTTGATGATCTGAGGCTGATTATAGGAGGGACAATTTTTGCATTTAGGCTAAATTTTAAAACTTATTTACAAAATCGACCAACTCAGAAACTATTTGTGAAAACCGACCAACTTCTGGGCGCGAACGTGTGGGGGGCTGTATGTCGTTTGGACGCGGTTTCAAACCGCGTCCAAATTGAAATTTGGACGCGGTTTGAAACCGCGTCCAGATTAACACCCTTCAACAGCCCCCAGCTGCTGCCCTGGAGCATATTGTGTTCATTTGTTTCTTCCTCGACCAGAAGCGATTTTTACTCCCTCGTCGAAGTAAAATTCAAAACATCTCACTGAGGTTTTGGCGATTTGGTGTGCGGCTTCTAGGTGATTTTGAGGTGAGAAATCTACTTCATAATAAGATAATGTTCTTGAAATAATTCAAATTTTGATGGTTGTAGAGAAATTAATGAATGTCAATTATGTGTAGGTTTAAAATAATGGCAAGTGATAAGATGTTTGTTACATGCTATGTTGATGGAGATTTAATGATTGATGAAAATCACGAACCGAAGTATGTCGGAGGTACTGTGAGACCAATTATTGTGCGAAGACCGTCAACATATGCTGAGCTAGTAGATCGGATATACATAGGCACACGGATAAACCGGCAGGAGTTTGCATTGAATCTGGTGTGCAAATGGCCAATAACTGATCAAAGGTTTACCGCGGTGAAGATATCAGATGACGGGGATATGGAGATTCTGTTTAGCTTGGGTGAAGTTCAAAGATCAGTTGAAATATATGTGGAAAAAGAAGCAGTAATCAACACCAGAGTGAGCGAACCACATGGCACATTTACTCGTATGCTTGATATTGGTAATGATTCGGATGACTTTATGCCTATAGAGAATATGGCGGGAGAAGGATGTTCGTATAACCAACAAGAGGATACGTAAGTATATAAAGTTTTGAAGTACTAAATATGTTTATGTTATATTTGTATGAAGTGAATTCCATATGCTAAACATTTCAATTATTCATATGACATTTGCAGTTGGAATGTTGCGGGACAAGGAGATGATGCAAATGCAACTTACTCCACATATATTCAAGGTCCATCTGTACCAGAGACGATGCTCACGCATGCAAATGTGATTCCTGAAGATATTGACAGACCCACAAATATTGGAGCATCGACGTCTATATCGAGACAGGTGGATGACGAAAGTGATGGCACGGATAATGATGAACATCCTAATGTGAGGGAGGATAGCATGCAGGTTGCTGCTGATCTAAATGCAGATGATACAGAATGGATACATCAATCGGTTGCAGACAATACAAATGTGCAGTTTGAAGAGCCGTTGCCAGATGGAGAGGATGAGGAACAATGGGTGAACACTACAATTATGAGGAATACCCAAGAAAGACAGCTGATAGAGCCTAGGCTTCCCAGCAGTTCCGGAGTTTTCAACGTCGGTGATATGTATGATACAAAGATCGACTTGATAAAAGCAATAACTGAATGGAGTATCGAGCACAATGTCTCATTTAGACCAATCAAGACAAACAAAACTTGCTATTCCGTGATATGTGGCTTGAATCATGAAGTCAATCCGCATACTCAAGATGAGGGGAGTAGGAATTGTCCTTGGAGGGTTTATGCAGCAGTGGGAAAAAGAACAGCTGGGAGGTTCAAGATAACAAAAGTAGGTGATGAACACACATGCAACAATCCTACTCTAAATACTGATCATAGTCAAGCCACATCATCTTTCATTAGTTACAAAATTATGCCCCAGGTGAAGACCAAGCTTGATATGACACCTGCAGAAATACAAGATGCCATTCATGCAATGTTACACATCAGAATATCATATCACAAAGCATGGATGGCTAGATCGAAAGCTTTAGCGAGGATATTTGGGGATTGGGAGGAGTCATACAAGAGGCTCCCACAGTACTTAGAAGCCATCAAGGAAAGCAATCCTGGAACAGTGTATAAAATTACATATGAAACTATCGGGCCAAGAATGGCATTGTTTACAGGAGTGTTTTGGTCTTTTGGACCATCAATTGAAGGGTTCAAACACTGCAGACCGGTCCTAAGTATCGATGGCACACATTTGTATGGGAAATATGCAGGGTGCTTACTGGTGGCTACAGGTGTGGATGCAAATGGGGGCCTATTTCCGTTAGCATTTGCAGTAGTATCAGCTGAGAATGTTGAAAATTGGAAGTGGTTTTTCTGCTGCATCTATGAGTTGATACCGAGTGCCCGTAGAAACCGAACGATTACCTTCATTTCCGATAGAATGAAAGGTATTCCGAGAGCACTACGAGAGGGATGGCCAGGTTCTAGACACCATAGGTATTGTCTGCGCCACGTTATTGCAAATTACATGGCGAAAGGGTTCCGAACAGCTACATTGGAAAATAACCTATGGGAAGCTGGCACTGCATCAGACTTGTTGAAATATAATTTTTTTCGTGAAAAGATTAGAAAAGAGTCTGTGGCAGCTGATGATTGGATTACTACAAACTTGGGGGCAGATACAAAGAGGTGGGCGAACCACGAAGATGGCGGTAGACGCTATTGTATAATGACAACCAATTGTTCGGAGAGCTTCAATGGGGTTCTTAAAGGAGCTAGAGCGCTTCCGATACAATCGTTGATTGCAAGAACCTTTTATAGATTAAACAAGTATTTCTATCATCGGCGGCTTGATGGACTCCGTTGGACGACCACTTTCACCCCAAAAACCGAGAACATTATTGGTGCACGTGTGCAAGCAGCCAGGTGTTGCTACATCACAAGATTTGGTGACTTTGAGTGGCAGGTGGTGGATACAAATGCACAAGCATATACCGTGACGATAGAAGGTGACCGTTGCACATGTTCGTGCAACATTCCTATGCTTCAGCATATGCCATGTGTCCATGTGATCGCCGCAACGTCAAGACAGCAATATGGTGCCAACATATCATATTGGCCATTTTGTTCACCATGGTATAGTGTGAGTAAATATCAACTGTCATATATCCCAGAATTTCACCCCATACCTGATGAAAGGTACTGGAAGGAGTGGGATGGTCCCAGTTTACTTCCTCCAGAAAAAAGAAGACAACCCGGTCGGCCAAGATCGACAAGGATTCGGGGAGAAATGGATCGTCCACGTGAAGGAAGCATGCAGAATAGATGCACCAATTGTCATCAGCTTGGTCATAAGAAATCACGTTGCCAAATTCCTCTACGCACAGCATCGTAAGTTCCTTTTCACATTTCATGTTTAGTCTTTATGAAAATACTTGTGTACTAACTTCAGCCAATGTTCTAGGGCTCCATCGCATCGAGGAGGCGGTTCGCGTGCATGAAGTTATATAATTCCATGTCGCGTAATATTTGAAATCTATGTATCGTATTTTTGATATATGTGAATGTGAGTGTATAAGATATATGTAATGGATACGACGTGATATATGTGATGGATATGAGATATATGTAAAATCTTATATACTTTTGGAATGAAATCGGATATATGTGATATATGCGATATATGTGTGTGCTATATGCGAAATGTGTTGGATGTGTGAATGGCATGAGATGTGGGAATGTGAAAGGGGATGGAAGAGTGGGTTGGGGCTGGCAGCAGCAGCAGCAGCAGCAGCAGCTTATGATTGCACAGTTTCTGTGCAATCTGCAAGCTGCAGGCAGCTGCCAGGGAGGGGCAATATTGGCCGTGGTTTCAAACCGCGGCCAATATTGCGTCCAGATTTAGTGCAATCTGGCCGCGGTTTCAAACCGCGGCCAGATTGCACTAAATCTGGACGCAATATTGGCCGCGGTTTGAAACCGCGGCCAATATTGCCCCTCCCTGGCAGCTGCCTGCAGCTTGCAGATTGCACAGAAACTGTGCAATCATAAGCTGCTGCTGCTGCTGCTGCTGCCATCCCCAAACCACTCTTCCATCCCCTTTCACATTCTCACATCTCATGCCATTCACACATCCAACACATTTCGCATATAGCACACACATATATCGCATTTCCCATGACATATCACACACCTATCGCATATACAACATATATCCAACTTATTTCTCATTCCACGTAGCTTAAACATATAAAACCCACGTAAATGTCATATTTCAACACATTGAAAATAAAATTTTAGATTTCATTACAAAAGAGCTCATAAGAGTGCCATATTTCAGATTTCATTCCAAAAATGCCATATTTCATATTTCATTCCAAAATTTCAGATTTCAACACATTTAAAACCCACATCTCTATTACAATCATTGCCGCCTCTTTAAAAACCTGCTCATAAGAGACCGCCCACGCCTGTATGTGAGAAACTGACCTCGCTGAGTTGATGTGTCCCCTTCCATTTCTGGTTGGGTGTGTTGTGTCACGGAAGTGTCAGCTTCATGCACATGAGTCTGATGTAGCTCTTCTGCCAGAGTCTGATGTGCCTCATCTGCCAGAGTCTGCGGTGGCTCATCTGCCAGAGTCTGATGCTGTGGCTCGTCTGCCAGATTCTGCTGCTGTGGCTCGTCTGCCAGATACTGCTGGCATGGGTCAGCTTCAGGGACAACGGTATACGGCAGAGTAGACTGAGACGTGCTGGCTTCATACCCAGTATATGACTGATAATGCTGAGATGGGTCGCCTTCATACCCGGGGTATGCCTGATACTGCTGATACATACCGAAATCATAACTGGTATATGGCTGCAGCTGCTGAGAAGTGCCAGCCTCATCACCGGTAAATGGCTGATACTGCTGAGATGTGCCTCCTTCATCCCCAGCTGGCTGATACTGCTGAGATGTGCCTGCTTCATCCCTGACAGGCTCTTCTCTTCGTGCACCCTCACCTCTATTTCGTGTACCGCGGAGTACCTGTCCAATCTTATCCCTAATTTGCAGGATCTGCTCTGGGTCACGTGCTTCGTAAGCCCGTGTACACATATCCTCTAACATTCTGAGTGCGTCAGTCTGCAAAACATATGAATACAATATATATTAGAAACCTATGTATAAAATAAACAAACAAACATTTTACTGCTAACCTACTATTTACCATTTCCCGCTCGATTGGACCACGAGGCATGTAACCATACGGGGGTTCTTGCCTACTATATATCCACCGCCGTGTGATCCTCCAATACCACTCCATATATACTTCTAAACTGACAGCATCCCCCTGCTCAACAATATGTGCAGCCCTGTTGTACCACTGCATGAGGGGCTGCACAGTGGCTTCATTCCATGCTCTAGGGTTCATGCCGGTCTTCACCGGCATTATTGGAACCGCTTCTGGAATATGCTGTGGGATACCAAATTGGCGCATAACACGATCTGGGACATGCATCACCAATACATCAAAGCAAATTAGCGGTACACGCGCACGCCAGCTCTGATTTTCTAAAACACATAAATCAGGAAGATTTTGATATCTCTGAAGATATGGCTCCCAGATCACCTAAAGGAAATGAAAATTATGAATAACTCGTAATAATAATCCATCGGTCATCACATCAATGTATAAAATTTACAACTTCTTACCTGCGTAGGCTCTAACATGTCAAGCTCGTTTCTATAAAAATCCAGTTGCCGCTGGGGGTTTTCTCTGAATGATAATGGCACATTCCACCTGCATCCTAAAGGGAGGGTGCCATCCAATATGTCTTGGGCGCAAGTCGGCCTTCCTATATGCAATCTCTCCCATGACCATACCTGTGAATTTGAAATTGTCAGTGACTGTTACTATATAAAAAATTATTACAATGAACTTAAGTTTCAAATTGTATACCTGCAACAAGGTGGAGCAAGCGTATAACCCAGTTGTTTCCCTTCTTGCCACCTTACTTAGCTCTGCGTATAGGTGAGCAAGAACAGCACTACCCCATGAATAATCTGCAATGGCCTCTATATGCTCCATCTTTGTCAACCACCTGAGATGCACCGACCCTTTACTTGGATCTGGCACCAATAATGTGCCTATCATATGCAAAATATATGCTCGAGTATATTGCCGAATCTCCTCAGGGGTGGCTTCTGCAGGCAACTCCATGAACGTCTCTCGCAACCAGCTCAGTTTTACCTTAGCTCCTTGGTTTTCTATGGATGCCTGTCCAAGGAGTCGCTCCATCAATTCCGCCCAATTGGGACGGGTTGGCATTCTCCATATAGGAATGCCCTCAACAGGAAGGCCCGTGATGACTGACACATCCTGCAATGTGATCGTCATCTCACCCTGACGGAGATGGAATGTATTGGTCTCGGGCCTCCATCTATCCACCAATGCAGAAAGTAACGCCCAATCCAACCGTATCCACCTCAACCTCGCACATACATCAAGCCTGGCAGTTTCCATATAGTGCGATGCCCGCTCATCTAAAACCCATGCGGTATGTTTCCTCGTGTGGTCCACTACCAATATAATATCCGCCTGCAACCAAAAAATACGTATTGTTAATATACTTCATCCAAAATTACGAAGAAAGATACATTGCGTAAAATATTAATTCAATTCACTAGTTTTGTTCATACCTGTCCAGGCTGGATATTTGCTGAACGATGTCGTGCCTGCTCATTCAAGACCGTATCTGAAACAGGTCCCGGGTCCATATCTGCTAGAAAAAATATATAAGATGAAAAAAATTTAGCATACAAATGATTTATATTTCATCTAAAATTTTGTATTGATGTTTCATCAATAAATACATGGCTTTCCATAAAATTTTGTATGCTAAAATTTTGATTAAGACACACGAATACTCCAATACATGGCATTTGGTCTAAAATTTTAACTTAAATTTTTATCTTACAAACTAAATTTTTATCATTTCATGTACATTTGGAGAGCCTATATACAATACAAAATAAATTTTTAGCTTAAACACGAATACTAATTTTTAGATCAGATCCAATATAAATTTTCATCAACCCTAAACCCCATTGAAATTTGGGATAAATCAAGAGCTTAATGAACAAAAATTACATAAATCATACCTACTGAAGGGTGTCACTACTTGATGAGAGCTAGATTTCACTTCCTCAACGGAGAAGGACAATACGTGGATTTTAGGGTTTTTGGCTCGGGATGAAGAACTCAGAAAGAAAGAAGGAAGAAAGAAGCAGACCGGGCGCTGGCGGGTTAGAAGGTGTTAATCTGGACGCGGTTTCAAACCGCGTCCAAATTTCAATTTGGACGCGGTTTGAAACCGCGTCCAAACGACAGACAGCCCCCCACACGCTCGCGCCCAGAAGTTGGTCGGTTTTCACAAATAGTTTCTGAGTTGGTCGATTTTGTAAATAAGTTTTAAAATTTAGCCTAAATGCAAAAATTGTCCTTATAGGAGATGACGCCGCCAAGGGGGATTGTAGAAAGAGTGTGTATCACTCATTTGGGGGCACCTTTAATGAAGGTGACAGAGATCATGCAAGTCTGACACCCTTCTCGCAAGCATCAACCGACTATGATGCTTATCCCGACATCCCCAATTATACGTCAACGGAGCCATTTTCGGCGAGGCCAAGCCATACAAGCCCACCCTCCGTGGGTAAGAATAAAATGCGTATACGAGCATTGAGGGATGAGCCCGACCTACTGAAGGAAATGGTGGATAATGTCAGAGAGGTCACCGAAGCTATAAACAGCTCCCACCCCAACTAGCTTGCAATTCTTTCTCAGCATGTGTATGCACTCACCGAGTATCCGGCCGATGTGTTGGATGCATTGTATATGGAACTTAGTAAGAATGAGAAAGACGGGAGGAGATTTTCCAATATGCCTGAGGCGGCTAGGAAACGATTCGTAGCCAAGAAGGTTGCTGGATGGAGAGGTCTAGTGCGGATGCAGGAGGAGAAGGGGACGACAATGATCAAGCATGGAATTTGTAAATTTTTAGTGGCTTTGAAGAATGTTGGGATATTTTTTGATGGGAAATGAGTTGGAGTTGGGCACTCTATAGCTTGTATTGGGAATTAGCTTACCTTGGTATGTTAAACTGTATGGGATCTTTTATGTAACTTCAATATGTTTAACAATATTTTTTTGTGGGTTTTGAGGTGGATTTGGGCACTTTGATGATTGCAGTGGGAATTGGCTTACCTATGTAGTTTTAAAACTATGGGCTCTTTACTGTAACTGCAGAGGGCAGGTGAAATTTGTTGTGGCTAGTTTGAATGTTGGGGTATGTTTTTTGATGGAATTGAGGTGGATTTGGGCAATCTGATTCATGCATTGGGTTATACCTTACCTTGGGATTTTTTCCAGTATGGTATCATATTCTGTATCAGCAGTGGGATGTTGGATTTTTTGGTGTCATTATTGAATGTTGGGTTTTGTTTTTTGATGGAATTGAGTTGGAGTTGGTCAAGCTGATGCTTGCATTTTGTTTTAGCTTGCCTTGGGATTTTTTGCAGTATGGTATCATAGTCTGTATCAGCAGTAGGATGGTGGGATTTTTTGGTGGATTTGTTAAAAGTTGGGTTATGTTTTTTTGATGGACTTGAGTTGGAGGTGGGCAATCTGATGCTTGCTTTGTGATTTAGCTTGCCTTGGTATTTTTTCCAATATGGTATCTTTGTTGTATCAGCCGTTTAATATAGCCCAATGATGAAACATAAAAATTGGAGATGACATTGATTGTATACTATGGTTGGCATTTTGGTTCCTTTATAATGGATGGCTGGCATTTTGGTTCCTTCAGGCCCCAAGTTGGAGTTGACATTGATTGAGCTTCATAAGTATTGTTATAGGATTTACTTCACATTGAAGTTTTTTTCTAAGTATGTTAAGTGGATTTTGTCTATATGTTTCATTTTTTACAAGGTATTTTGTATACTATGGTTTCTTTGATGTATCCTCATTGGTATATTTTGGCTTTACATCATTAATCTGACATATTGGGTGTATATGGAAGGAGCCAATGCCACACAACCTTATGGAAAAGTGAAAAAAATAAATTTCTGAGTGTTATCTAAATCAAAAAATTTTGGTGGCTGTGTTGAATGGTGGGTTATGTTTTTTTGATGGAATTGAGTTGGAGTTGGGCAATTTAAAGCTTGCATTGGGTTATAACTTGCCTTGGGGCTTTTTTCCAGTATGGTTTCATTTTCTGTATCAGCAGTGGGAGGTTGGGATTTTGTGGTGGCTGAGATGAATATTGGTTAGGTTTGTTGATGTAATTGATTTGGAGTTGGGCAATCTGATGCATGCATTGGGTTTTAGCTTGCCTATGAAAATTTTCCACTATGGTATCATATGTTGTATCAGCAGTGTGATGTTGGGGTTTTTTGGTGGCTTTGTAGGATGTTGGTTTAGGTTTTTTGATGGAGTTGAGTTGGAGTTGGGAAATCTGATGCATACATTGGGTTTTAGCTTGCCTATGAAATTTTTCCACTATGGTATCATATGATGTATTAGCAGTAGGATGTTGGGGTTTTTTGGTGGCTTTGTGGGATGTTGGTTCATTTTTTTGATGGAATTGAGTTGGAG
Source organism: Scilla litardierei (assembly GCA_030789695.1). NCBI lineage: Eukaryota > Viridiplantae > Streptophyta > Magnoliopsida > Asparagales > Asparagaceae > Scilla > Scilla litardierei. Next base: position 732,112,840 of record CM061142.1, read on the forward strand.
TTGGGCAATATGATGCAGCATTGGGTTTTAGCTTGCATATGAAAATTTTCCACTATGGTATCATATGTTGTATCATCAGTGGGATGTTGGGATTTTTGGTGGCTTTGTAGGATGTTGGTTTATGTTTTTTGATGGGATTGAGTTAGAGTTGGGCAATCTGATGCATGCATTGGGTTTTAGCTTGCCTATAAAAATTTTCCAGTATGGTATCATATGTTGTATCAGCGGTGGGATGTTGGGGTTTTTGGTGGCTTTGTGTGATGCTGGTTTTTGTTTTTTTTGATGGAATTGAGTTGGAATTGGGCAATCTGATGCTTGCATTGTGTATTAGCTTGCCTTGGTATTTTTTCCATTATGGTATCGTATTCTGTATCAGCAGTGGGATGTTGGGAATTTTTGGTGACTTCGTGGGATGTAGGGTTTTGGTTTTTGCTGGAATTGAGCTGTAGTTTGGCCAGCTGATGCTTTCAGTGGGCTTTAGCTTGCAATATGATTTTTCCAGTATGGTAGCATATTCTGTATCAGCGGTGGGAGGTGGGGGGTTTTGGTGGCTTTGTCGAACCATTGTTTTTGTTTTTTATGGAATTGAGTTGGAGTCGGGCAATCTGATGCATGCATTGGGTTTTATCTTGCCTATGAAATTTTTCATATAAGGTATCATATGCTGCATCAGCCGTGGGATGTTGGGGTTTTTGGTGGCTTTGTATGATGTTGGTTTTTGTTTTTTGATGGAATTGAGTTGGAGTTGGGCATTCTGATGCTTGCATTGTGTATTAGCTTGCCTTGGTATTTTTTGCATTATGGTATCTTATTCTGTATCAGCACTGAGATTTTGGGAATATTTGGTGGCTTTGTGGGATGTAGGGTTTTGGTTTTTGCTGGAATTGATTGGAGTTTGGCCAGTTGATGCTTGAAGTGGGGTTTAGCTTGCAATGTGATTTTTTTCAGTATGGTAGCATATTCTGTATCAGCAGTGGGATGTGGGGTTTTTTTGGTGGCTTTGTTGAATGTTGGTTTCTGTTTTTTTTTGATGGAATTGAGTTGGAGTTGGACAATCTGATGCTTGCATTATGTTTTAGCATGACTTGGGATTTTTTCCAGTATGGTATCAGCTTATTTTGTGTGTGAAAGTGTTGAACAGTTGATAAATAGTACGCTGAACAGTGGCAAGGGGGAACATTCTCCCCAACTTTCACAAAAATGAACATGCCCGCTATAACATGTCACAAAAAGCGCATCTGCTGCTTGCATTGGGTTATAGCTTCCCTTGTGATTTTTTCCAGTATGGTATCATATTCTGTATTATAAGTTGGATGTTGGGATTTTTCCCTTTATGGTATCTTTACTGTATCACCAGTGTAAAAGAGCCCAATGATGAAACATATAAATATCACACTTCGTGTGTGATCCTGCTACTTCCCCCCAAGTTGTATTGTTTATCCTTCATAATGGATGGAGTGCATTTTGGGAAGGAGCAAATGCCATGCAAACTTATGGGAAAATGAAAACAATAACTTTTTGAGTGCTAGCTATATCATGAATGCAATGGTACCATACTAGATTCCATCAAAAAACACAACCTAACATTCATCAAAGCCATAAAAAAATCCCAACATCCCACTGCTGAAACAGAATATGATACCATACTGGAAAAAAATACAAAGGAAAGATATAACCCAATGCATGCATTAGATTGCAAATGCCAGTCAACATTGACTATAATTTCCTTGCCATTAGATTTTGATTGATGTCTTATGTCATTTTTATTGAAGAGTTGGATGCTTAATTGGGCTTTTGTCTTTTGTGTTGGATGTGTTATGGATTTGGACAAATTTTTTCTCCCTTGGTAGTATAGGCAAACTTTTTAGATGTGTTGCATTTTTTGTGACTGTGAAGATGAGGCAGCGTATCACATATCTAGTGATAAGAAACCATCAGGGAATGGTCCGCTTCATATATCTGAGGGCTGTCTTTACTTTTTATTTTTCATTTATAACATTGTTTTCAGTCTCTTGGTTCTGTGCATTACATGGACTTCTGAAAGATGATGACAACATTACCATGCGTCGATCTTAACTATTCATAGGTACACTTTTACCTTAATCTACTCATATTATCACTCTTTTTATGATCGATGTTATATATTAACGGTATCTTTTTTATTAATTTTGCTAGGTAAAAATGAGTTACGGATCGAGCTCTTCTAGTCGATCTCAACATAGAGATGAGATCCGTAGGGAATTTGATGCCGATGGAGATGACTACAAGATACTGTGGTCTGCGGGTGCCGAGGAGGACTTCATGGACAATATCAAACCCAGACCGTAGATTTTGGAGTTGTACTTCTCGAGAGCGGCCATGCACATTCTTCCAATGGAAGGATCCCTAACACACTGAGTTGTCCAGACTGGTGATCTTGCATTTCATGGATGAGAGTGAAAGACAGCCCAATAATGACAGTACAACGACACCATTATCCGAGAGTAGGCTGTTAGCGCTAGAGGGATGTATGGCAATGGTTGTAGGTCTACTTGAGAGAAACAATGTGAAATTGGATAGCATCATATCCGATTACCAATCCATTAAGGTGGGATTGATATTTAGCTTAGTTCTATTTGTTGCATATATATTGTTGATGTATAACACGAGCTGTTGATGGTGTCTTTGTTGAAAGCTTGCTAATGTATTCTATAACCTATGTCGACGTTGCTTTAACTTCATTAATGGTGGGTTTTGTTTTTTGATGTAATTGAATGTGAGTAGGGCAATTTGATGCTTGCATTGTGTTTTAGATTTCCTTGGGATTTGTTCCAGTATGTTATCAAATTATGTATCATCAATGTGATGTTAGGATTTTTAGGTGGCAATGTTGAATGTTGGGTTATGTTTTTTTGATGGAATTGAGTTGGAGTTGGGCAATCTAAAGCTTGCATTGGGTTATAGCTTGCCTTGAGATTTTTTCCAGTATGGTATCATATTCTGTATCAGCAGTGGGGTGTTGGGATTTTTTTGTTGGAAGTGTTGAATGTTGGGTTGTGTTATTTGATGGTATTGAGTTGGAATTGGGCAATCTGAAGCTTGCATTGTGTTGTATCTTGCAATGGGTTTTTTTTCCAGTATGGTATCATATTCTGTATCAGCAGTGGGATATGGGGATTTTTTGTTGGTTGTGTGGGTTGTGTTTTTTGATGGAATTGAGTTGGCGTTGGGAATTCTGATGCTTACATTGTGTTATAGCTTGCAATGAGATTTTTTCCAGTATGGTATCATATTCTGTAACAGCAGTGGGATGTTGGGATCTTTTGTTGGCTGTGTTGAATGTTGGGTTGTGTTTTTTAATGGAATTGAGTTGGAGTTGTGCATTATAATGCTTGCATTGTGTTTTAGCTTGCAATGTGATTTTTTTCCAGCATGGTATCATATTCTGTATCAGCAGTGGGATGTGATTTTTTGTTGGCTGTAATGAATATTGGGTTGTGTTTTTTTGATGGAATTGATTTGGAGTTGGGTAATCTGATGCTTGCATTATGTTTTAGCTTGCCTTGGGATTTTTTCCAGTATATTATCATATTCTATATTAACAGTGGGATGTTGGGATTTTTTGTTGGATGTGTTGATTGTTGGGTTATGGTTTTTGATGGAATTGAGTTGGAGTTGTGCAATCTGATGCGTGCATTGGGTTGTAGCTTGCCTTGGGATTTCCCAGTTTGGTATCATATTCTGTATCAACAGTGGGATGTTCAAATTTTTTATGGCTGAGGTGAATGTTTGGTATTTATTTTGAGTTGGATTTCAATTACATAAGAAATGCAAGGGGGGTCATAGTTCCCTTCTGATCACCACTTCCCACTCACCACTTTCTTCATCCAACTTTCCAAACCACATTCTAAACAAAAACACACAAAAAGTTGTGTGGGACCCACTCAACTTTCTCAACTCCACTTTCCAACCCCACTTTCCAACAAAAAACACAATAACCAACTTTCCCCAATACTATTCACAACTTTCTCAAAACTCCACTTTCACAAAAAAGAACTGGCCATAAGAAAAATGAGAAAATGCTGGAAATCATATATGTACTAGTCATAACATGTGCCCTTCAGTTCATTTAAATTCTTTATTTCCCCAAAAATTATTTCCCCTCCAAAATTTTGAGACATATAATATTCCACTTCAAAATTTATAAAAACAAAAATTTAGCGGGACGCCTTCGCACGTGAAGGCCTTTCACGCAGGAAGGCCTTTGGCGCAAATGTATAATAGATACATATTACTCTAATTTTAAAAACTGACAGTCATCAAATGTATAATAGATATCCATTACCCTAATTTCGGTTTTAAAAAATTTAGTTGGTGAATTTTTTTAAAGGTTTTAAAAAAACAGGTTTTAAAAATTTAGTTGGTGAGAGGTTTTTGCCAAATGTATGGGTATATATTTGATGACTGCACAAATGTCGGTTTTTAAAAATTTAGTTGGTGAGTGCTTTTTTCCAAATTTGTCCACTATTTTCCAGATTTCAACTTGGAAATCTCAAATGACTTGGTGAGTGCTTTGTGAGTCTAGCTGTGCCTTAATTTTTGAAGTTTCCCCAATTTCAAATTTCAGTTGGTGAGAGCTTTGTGAGATAAAATTCAAAGGCATCGTTCAAATTTCCAAGGCAGGGTCATAATTTCAAAGGCACAACAAACACATTAAATTTCTAGCACAATTTTTTATGTAAAAATTTGGACCCTTGGATGCAAAGGATGTGGATGCATCCTGATCGTTGTTGATGACTGGGATTTGTCTGAGTCAGCCTTAGGATTCAAAATCAGTTGTGTTTTATATAATAGATTATGTATGTATATATGTATGTATGTATAACGAGGGTAAAAGCCAACACTAATAGATAGGCATCACATAGATTCCAAGGTTGACACAATACATCATAAACAATGCAAGGCAAGTTTACGGGAACGAGTTTTGACATATGTGGAAAAGATTGGATGCGATAAGAAATGGGAGAAAAAGAAGGTAGTTGTTCCATATGCTAAGCTCAATAATTGCCTTTTACTACAAATGTTCTAGAACCTCACTGTTGACGGATAGATTCCCGACTCAACGCCTTTGGTGAGGTGGAGCCTAATCAGTTGTTGATTGGGACCCGCGGTGGAAGAAATATGGGTCGTAAAGAGCGAGGCCTGTATTAAGACTCTGCGGGGATACACACACACACACACTAGAGGGTGGGTGAATAGTGTAATGGCAAGCAAAGTGTTTAATTAAAAATTACTAAAATTACAGCACAATAGCAGCGGAAATTAAAGAGTATGCTTAACAACAATAATCACAAACACAAAGATTTTACCCTGGTTCCCCAAACTTGGATACGTCCAGCCACACTAATATCCATTATAATTCTCACACAGAGAAGTGAATACAATTTCACACAGAGATACCTCACACAGAGGATTTTGGATTCTCACACAGAGAAATCCTTGTTCTCACACAGAGAGACAATTGCTCTCACAGAGAGAGACTTACTCTCACACAGAGAGTACTCAACCAACCCTCACACAGAAGGTTATACTCTCACACAAAGAGTAAGTAACTCTCACACAGAAACCTGGGGTGACTAATTCCCACAAAGAGAATTAGGGGGTATCACAAAAGAGGAAACGAAATAACACTTACCTATGCCTTGAAATGATCTTACCAATGTGTAGAAGAAGGCATACAAGTGAAACTCAAGTACTTGAGATGAAGCTTTGGTTGCTCTTGATGATCTTTCTCTCTTCTAGGAAAGAATCCTAACACTTCTCACTTAAGTGTATGAAATGAAGAGAAGAAAGATGTTCTCCAAGAAAAGGAAAGAGATTGAAATCCCTTGGAGAAATTCCCTAGAGCTTAGATGCTATAGCATAAGATTGAAGCTCTAATAAGAGAATTGGGGAGGAGTGGCCTAGGAAAGAGATGAAATGTATTCCTAATGACTTCCAAAAGTTCTAAATGAACTAAACCATCTCCTATACATAGGAAGTCAAGAAGAGCCCATAAAACCAACCAAAAACCCAAAGAAATGAAATCTGCAACGGCTAGATTTTGGCAGTTTACGACACAGACAATCGACTGATGAACAAGTAACAATCGACTGGTCAACGGCTATAAAAATCCCAACGACTATAATCTGAGCCAGGGCAAGCGACTGTAGAAGACTACACAGGCGCCTGTACAAGATTCAGACACCTGAATATCCTTCAGCAGGCGACTGTCACATGGGATGGAAACAGAGCAAGGAAAATGCAACTTTCGCACTAGCGCCTTCAGATGATTGAACAAAATACATGGGCCTATAAATTGACAGGCGACTGAATTCTCGTCATCAGTCGACTGAATTGCAAATTGGGATGAAACCTAGAAAATGCAAGTTACACACTATGGTATATAGACGGCTGTAGAATAATTCCCAGGCGCCTGATGGAAGACATATGACTGTAAAATGAACGTAAGTCGTCCGTCTCCAATTGCTCAAGATAGAGTCAATAAAAGTTGACTTGAGCTAGTCCATAACATCCGACTGTAGAAGGCTGGCCAGGCACCTGGAACCACCCAGTCGCATGTCCTTCCTTCATCAGTCGCCTGTTGGAGAGCCAAAAACTCCAGTTTGAGTTTAAGGCATGGTGAACCTATTGGGATGGTTTCTATGATAATCCTAAGGCTCACTAAGATGGAAAATGCATATACATGAATGAGAAGACCATCTATCAAGGTAATACAATAATCTTAGACTCAAAAAGAGAAATGCAAGTAATTGAAATTACATGGATTACATATTGCATCTCCTAGAGTCTACGTCTTTAAGCACATGATACCTTGATACTTCCCAATATCTTCCAAGCTTTGGCACCTCTTGATAAGCTTCCCTTCATCAAGCTCCAAGCTTTGGCATTGCTCCTTTAGATGTACATCCATCATCATGCTCCAAGCTTTGGCTTCAATAGATAATCTGCATGACTTAATCCAAGCTTGATGTCACGCCTCATTCTCACAAATACCTTATATGGCATTCCATACCATGGGAAAAGGGAGGATGGAGCCTGACAAGCCGCGGTATTACGCCAAGCGTGGAAAGAAAACACACAATACGCATGCCACCGAATGCTGGGATCATACATCACATGTATATAAAAGGGAAACAACACATACAGCCATCATTGAAAGTACATAATCTCAGAACCATATAACCAAAGAAAGTACTACACACCTGCGTCAAGTACAAAGTGAAACTATCTCAAGTATACATGGGAGGTGCCACAAGCTACCAACTCATACCACAGCTACAAAAATAGCTCGCTCACTACTCGACCCCACTCATACTATAAGTCATATCCCAAAAGAGTAGTGTGCCTAAGGTGACAGCTCACGATTGGGTAATATCCTCAGGGAGATTCTGCTCTGGTGTCGCTTGCTCAAGACCTGAAAAGTAAGATGAGCACGTAAAACGTGCCCAGTAGGAAACTAACTAGGGTAGGGGAAACTCATTTAGGGGTTATGAGTGTAAGGCAGTAGGAGCACAAGCAACCAAAGTGAAAAGTACAACACACAAACGTCCAACAACAACACATATAAAGTTTATTAGTTAGCAGATGTTAGTGACTCATTGGAAGCCTGGGTATTACCTAAAGATAAGGGCCTGGACCTCACTCCAAAGTTGGGATGAATATAGCACACGACGCAATGGACACGGGCACGGTACGTCGGGCCTCTCAGCTCCCCCATCCCTGGCAAGAGTGAGGCTCTCCACATAATAACACAACCTCTGTATGTCCCATTCACTCCCGGTAAAGGCGAGTGGGAATAAATATCACATATCACATATCTCTTTCCCCAACTTCTCAGTCCAGCCCCTTAGTTAAGTTATACCCAAACTTCCCACATCCCCATACTAGAATGTTCACCCGCCTTAGAGCAGATTGAGACATCCCAGTTGACATGTCATGTGTCATGATCTTCAATGAATATGCACAATTCCTCAAATGTAATACATGACACACAAGTTATAATGGCCATTTTCCAAGTTTCTTCCATTTTAAATTCATTTGGGCATTTTTAACATACATATAGCAGTCGCCATGTAAATGAAAGGCGTCACACCATAAATTTTTGTAACAAATCCCATAATTAAACTTTCTTAAAGCTATCAACAACATTCATGCATTTTAAAATGGAAAATTTAACAACATCACAAATTTAGCTTCACCCAGAACAGTTCAGCTTGCAGAAATTTGTAGGAACAGCTACAAAGTCAGCACATTTAATCAATTTCTCTTATGAATTTGACAAAACGCACTGAATGAAAGTTGGAGATATAATAGTTCTAGGTTCACCCATAAAATTTCATGCAGAAATGTGGTCTAGGCAATTTATGGTGATTTATTTGGTGCAGCATGTCCAAACTGTTTTTCAGACAGGATCTGGGTCTGTATTAAAAGCCAATTTTAGGCATGTTGCAGCCATAAACTCGAAAAATATGTACTGAAATGAATTTACAGAAAAACTTCTTAACTTTACAACAAGTCCAAGAACAGCAAATTCCATTGAGTGTGCAGGTAATAGGCTTCATTTTCCTAAACTGAGTCCAGTTTGACAGATTTCCAGACATGTTGCAAACACTGAATTTTTACTCCTACTTATTGAATTCAACATCTATCAAATGTTATATGAATCTGGGGTAGAACGTCAAGATCTACAACTACATATTTTTTAGAAAGTAATTCAAACAACAGAGATCAAAATTGAGGTAGAAACACACATACATAATTTCTGTATTTTAGGGGAGGATGATTTGCTAGGAAGAACAAGAAAAAAATTGAATCTTTTTGTCCATTGCACATATAACACATGAAATCAAGGTCATGAACAATATAAATAACATCATGACATGCTCATAGCCCTAAATAAAAATCCCCAAACTAAGGTTAGAATCCTACCTTAATGAATTCCCTTTTCTTTCTCTCTTCTCTTTCTCTTCTTTCCCCTTTCTTTCTCCTTGAAAAGCTAGGGTCTTCTTGAAATCCTTGGAAGTGAAATTAGGGGTTTTGAGCTTGGATGAAGAGGAAAGAGTGGGAGAAGATTTTCGGCCAGCAATAGGGAGGAGAGGAGAGGAATAGGAATGAAAAAGAAAAGAAAAAGAGGGTTAAGGAAGGTTAAAGAATAGGTTAGAAGTTTCTTATAAAATATCCTACTATATAATCCTCTTTAGGATAAGAATGAACATGCTAAAATGACTTTAATACCCTTCCAAAATTACCCCTCAACTTTCAAGTATTTACAAATTTTCCATTACTTTATGCACACACAACTTTAGTGTGTACGCACACCAGCTTTAGTCCAAATGACCGTTTTGCCCCTGACCTTTCTAAAAATTTATGGGGATGTCCATTGACCCCTAACCCCTTTCATACTAGCATGGCTCTCCCTAGACACATCTACGCACATCCATGCATGCATACATGTATCACACACATACACACACACGTCTAACGCATTCCTGTTGTTTTACACTCACGACGTCATTCGCACTTCTCCCGCACTCATTCTCGCTTTCTTGTCTATTAGCCACGTATTACGGCCCAATCCCCCTTGTACTACGTTACATACATCGATACCTATGCTTATTTCATGCATACCCACGTGTTGCAAGTAGAAATACCACGTGTGTTCAGTAGAATACACGTATAGTTCAAAATAGGGCATGACATCCTACCCACCTTAAAATAAAGTTCGTCCTCAAACTTTCGAAGTCCAAGGGTTCTAGCCTAAGAAGAAAAATACTTCTAATTCCCAGGGGCCTATATATATATATTATCTTACGCCACTATGAATAGTTGGATTTTCAAAATTTTGCACTTAAGATTATCAAAAGAGACATGATACACGGATACGATACTTACATAAACAGGTGAGGGTATCTGTCTCTCATCTTGTCCTCGCGCTCTTCCCAAGTGGACTCACCAGGGGACTCTCGTTCCCACATAACACTTACTATATTAATGGCCTTCTTCTTTAGTATCTTCTGTCTCCGATCCAGGATGGCCACTGGTTGCTGTTCGTAAGTCAGGTCGGGGCGCACTTCAATCTCTGAGAAGTCCACGAGGTGACTAGGGTCTCCCATATATTTCTGAAGCTGGGATACATGGAACACATCATGGATGCCTTCAAGGGAGGGAGGTAAGGCAAGACGATAAGCAACTTCACCAACACGAGCCAAGATCTCGAATGGACCAATGAATCTCATGCTCAACTTCCCTCGTCTACCAAAAAAAATCATGCCACGCGTCGGGGAGATCTTCAAGAACACGTAATCTCCTAGCTGAAACTCCAATGGACGCCTCTTTGTATCTGCCCAATGTTTATAGCGATCCTGAGCGATACAGAGATTCTTCCTAACTGTCCGAACCACATCGATCGCTTCCACCACCAAATCAGGTCCTAAGAGTTCACGGTCCCCAACATCGTCCCAGCTTAGAGGTGACTGGCACTTCCTACCATACAGAGCAGCAAACGGTGTCATTCCAATGCTTGCTTGATAACTATTGTTGTAAGCAAACTCCACCAGGTGTAAATGATCTTCCCAGGATCCCTTAAAGTCCAACATACACGCCCTCAACATGTCCTCGAGGACTGAATAACTCGCTCAGACTGCCCATCTGTCCGAGGATGATATGCAGTACTAAACTTGAGATGAGTCCCCAAACTAGACTGCAAACTTCTCCAAAAATGTGAGGCGAATCGGGTGTCCCGATCGGAGATTATACAAACATGAACTCTATGAAGCCTCACGATCTCCTGCAAGGAAGATTATGTCAAACACCTTACACTACCAAGTATAGAAGATGTAAGGGTGACGAAGGGGTTTTACCTCCATGTATCTTCGAGCTAAATGCTCGGTAGACTGTCCAACCTGAAAGGGAATGAAATGTGCAGATTTGGTCAAGCGATCAACGACTACCCAAATTGCGTCATTTCCCTTGGGTGTGCGGGGTAGCCCAGACACAAAATCCATCATCACGTGTTACCATTTCCATTCAGGTATGGGGAGAGGCTGCAACAGACCTGCAACTCTTTGGTGTTCGGCCTTCACCTGCTGACAGACCAAGTACGAGGCCACACTTCTGGCTATACTATGCTTCATCCCATGCCACCAGTAATGTTGTCGCAGGTCGCGGTACATCTTTGTCCCACCTGGATGAATGGAATAGGGGGAGCTATGGGCCTCTTTAAGCAATTCCTCTCGAATAGCACCAGCCGGCACACATAGCCGAGTCCCAAATCTAAGAGAGCCATCTTCAGTCCGAAGTCCGGCCTCTACCTGCTCGGATCCTCTTTAGCTTTTCATCTCCTGACTATGCGGCCTTGATCTGGTCCACCAGATCGGGCTGGACCTGCAAGTTCAATAAGGCTGCTTTGATGCCCGGAAGAACGACCTCTATCTCCATCTGGCACAGGGCCCATTGGAGCCGAGGCTGAGAGGTCAACATCATCACAGCTGGATATCTACTGAGAGCATCGGGGACCACATTCACCATTCCAGGGTGATACTGGAGATTGAGATCATATTCTGCCATCAAATCAAGCCACCAACGCTGTCTCATGTTGAGCTCCTTCTGGGTGAACACATACTTCAAACTCTTATGGTCGGTGTACACCTTGACATGCTCCCCTAGCAAAAAGTATATCCACAGCTTTTAGGCAAAAATCACGGCTGCCAGCTCCAAGTCATGTGTAGGGTAGTTTAGCTCATGCACCTTCAAAAGTCTAGAGGCATAAGCTACAACACGCCCGTGTTGATGTAGGATACATCCAAGCCCTTTGCTAGAAGCATCACAGAAAATCTCAAATCCTCCAGAACGGTCCGGGATCGTCAAAACTGGTGCAGTAGGCAACCTTCTCTTCAACTCCTCAAATGCATGCTGACACTCCTCAAAGTAGACATAAGCAATGTCCTTCTTAGTTAGGTGAGTAAGTGGTGCCGCAATTTTGGAGAAATCCTTGATGAACTTCCTGTAATAGCCAGCCAATCCCAAGAAACTTCGAATCTCTGAAACTGACCTATGGACAAGCCATTTCTCCATTGCAGCCACCTTCTCTGGATCAACTGATATGCCATCTCCTGAAACTATGTGCCACAAAAAAGCCACTTTAGACATCCAAAATTGGCACTTACTATACTTGGCATATAACTTATGCTGCCTCAAGGTCTCTAGTACAAGCCTCAAGTGCTCTGCATGCTCTTCCTCATCCGAGGAATATATCAGAATATCGTCAATAAAGACTACATGAACTTGTCCAAATAGTCAAAAAAATACCTGATTCATTAATCTCATGAAAGTAGCTGGAGCATTAGTCACACCGAAGGGCATCACCAGGAACTCATAATGTCCATAATGGGTTCGAAAAGCTGTCTTCGGTACATCTGACCCCCGAACCTTTATCTAATGATTACCGCTCCGTAAGTCCAACTTTGAGTAGACTTGAGATCCACCAAGCTGATCAAAGAGGTCATCGATGCGAGGAAGTGGGTACTTGTCCTTTATTGTCACCTTGTTCAATTCCCTATAATCAATACACATCCTCCGGGATCCATCTTTCTTATTCACTAAAAGCACTGGTGCTCCCCAAGGTGACACGCTTGGCTGTATCAACCCCGGCTCTGACAAGTCCTCTAACTGATTACGAAGCTCAGCCAACTCAGGTGGTGCCATCCGATAAGGATCCTTCGCAATGGGTTGCGTGCCTGGTATCAAATCAATGGTGAACTCCAACGATCCGTCTGGAGGAAGTCCATAAATGTCATCAGGAAAGACATCAGGAAATTCTCACACCACCCTGGGTAAGATTGGCTCTGCCTCCGTGGCCATTGCCAATACTTTTGCTTCCACTGGTGTCGCTCCGAATCTTACAGGTTCTACTGTGCAACTACCACTTCTGAACTCAAACTCTGGATGATCGGGAATCTGAAAGACTACCCTCCTTAATTTGCAATCAATAGTGGCACAAAACATTGCTAACCAGTCCACCCCAAACACAGCTTCAAAGGTGGGCATCTCAATCACAAGGAAGTCAGCATATAACTCCCGACCGCAGATTTCTACTGGACAACAACGGAGCCCTGAAGTACTACTAATCACACCACCCCCTGTATGAATATTCCAACTAACAGTGAAGGAGTCTATTGGTATAGCATGGTAGTCCACAAATTATCGGGACAGAAAACAATACAAAGCCCCAGAATCAAAAAGTGCCAAAACCGGAAAAGATGCTACTTTAACAATACCTAGAGGCCAACAAAGGAATCAAACCAACGTTCATCATAACCAAGCAACAAGTGATAGGAGTGGGCTAGAACCATACCAGTGATAACCTGACCTGAGTTTTCTGCCTCTACTGCTGTCATGGTGAAAGCCTGGGGCTTTGGAGTAGAGTGTGCCTTCTTAAAGGTCTGCCGCTGAGGAGGCAAGGAAGGTCCTCTAGGGGCTGGTACGCCTGGTCCAGCTGGTGCCGGAAGTGAAGGTCGCTGCAAACTAGGTGGAAGAGCTCGCTGCTACATCGGCCTAGCAGCCACAGGTGCTACTGGGGCTGGATAGGCACCTTGCTGCGAGCAGAACCTGCTAATGTGTCCTCGGCCACCACAAGTGAAGCATTGTCTAGCCCAAGCCCTACACTCCTTCTACTCATGACCAGTCTTGCCACAGAATTGACATGTCAGATGTCTCTGTATCACTGCAGGGGCTCCTAGCCTCTTGAACTGGGCCGTCTGTACTGGCCGAGATAATGCCTTCTGTGGTCCTGATGGTCGTCTGTCACCTGTAGGCATTTTTCCTATGCTCCGCAAATGGATCTCATATAATCTTGCCGCCTCGAGCATATCCTCCTGTGTGGAAAGTTTCTGTGTAGACATCGCCCCTCTATACTCCGGATCCAGACCCATACGGAAGCATCGAGCTCGGGTGGCATCAGTCGCAACAAGCTCCGGGGCAAACTTGCTCAACAAGGAAAAATCAACGTCATACTCATCCACGCTCCGCCGGCCCTGAGTCAACTGCTCAAATCACTGTTTGAGTTCATCCTTTGTAGTCTCTGGAAGGAACTTGGATGTTCACCCGCCTACTAGGATGTTCACCCCCATCCCCATACTAGGATGTTCACCCCCATCCCCATACTAGGATGTTCACCTGCCTTAGAGCAGATCGAGACATCTCAGTTGATATGTCATGTGTCATGGTCTTCAATGAATATGCACAATTCCTCAAATGTAATACATGGCACACAAGTTATAATGGCCATTTTCAAAATTTCTTCCATTACAAATTCATTTGGGCATTTTAACAAACATATATCAGTCGCCATGTAAATGAAAGGTGTCACACCATAAATTTTTGTAACAAATCCCATAATTAAACTTTCTTAAAGGTATCAACAACATTCTGCATATTAAAATGGAAAATTTAACAACATCACAAATTCAACTTCACCCAAAACAGTTCAGCTTGCTGAAATTTGCAGGAACAGCTACAAAGTCAACACATTTAATACATTTATCTTATGAATTTGACAAACCGCACTGAATGAAAGTTGGAGATATAATAGTTCTGGGTTCATCCATAAAATTTCATGCAGAAATGTGGTCTAGCAATTTATAGTGATTTATTTGGTGCAGCATGTCCAAACTGTTTTTCAGACAGGATCTGGGTCTGTATTAAAAGACAATTTTAGGCATGTTGCAGCCTGAAATTTGAAAAATATGCACTGAGATGAATTTATAGAAAAACTTCTTAACTTTACAACAAATCCAAGAACAACAAATTCCATGGAGTGTGCAGGTAATAGGCTTCATTTTCCTAAACTGAGTCCAGTTTGACAGATTTCCAGACATGTTGTAAACACTGAATATTTACTCCTACTTGTTGAATTCAACATCTGTCAAATTTTATATGAATCTGGGGTAGAACTTCAAGATCTACAACTACATATTTTTTTAAAAAGTAATTCAAACTACAGAGATCAGAATTGAGGTAGAAACACATATACAGATTTTCTGTATTTTAGGGGATGATGATTTGCTAGGAAGAACAAGGAAAAAATTGAATCTTTTTGTCCATTGCACACATAACACATGAAATCAAGGTCATGAACAATATAAATAACATCATGACATGCTCATAGCCCTAAATAAAAATCCCCAAACCTAGGTTAGAATCCTACCTCAATGAATTCCCTTTTCTTTCTCTCTTCTCTTTCTCTTCTTTTCCCTTTCTTTCTCTTTGAAAAGCTAGGGTTTTCTTGAAATCATTGGAAGTGAAATTAGGGGTTTTGAGCTTGGATGAAGAGGAAAGAGGGGGAGAGGATTTTCGGCCAGCAATAGGGAGGAGAGGAGAGGAATAGGAATGAAAAAGAAAAGCAAAAGAAAGTTAAGGAAGGTTAAAGAATAGGTTAGAAGTTTCTTATAAAATATTCTACTCTATAATCCTCTTTAGGATAAGCATGAACATGCTAAAATGACTTTAATACAATTCCAAAATTACCCCTCAACTTTCAAGTATTTACAAGTTTGCCATTACTTTATGCACACACAACTTTAGTGTGTATGCACAGCAGCTTTAGTCCAAATGACCGTTTTGCCCCCGATGTTATGCCCTGAGTAGCTACTGCACAAGTTCTAGAGGGGGGGGGGGGTGAATAGTACTTTAAAATAATCAAGAGAGTTATTCCTAATTATTGTGCAAAACACAAACAACAAAGCGGAATAACTACAATCAACAAGAATCAAACAACGCAAACAATACGATATAACGGGTTCGGATCCACCCAAGTCTCCCCGACTTGTTCCCGGTGATCCTACGTCCCAACCACCCGGATCCCCTCCGGATACTTGAGTTAGAAACCACTAACCCAAGATTTCCTTTAGCCCACTTGCGGAAACCCCACAAGTGCAATCGACCTACAATCGATGTCTATGTATCCCACAACCCGGGAACACTCAAAACCTTAATCCCACAACCTGGGACTAAGCAAACTCTCACAAACCGAGAGTGACAACTTGCAAAAGCAAAGTAAATGAAATATTGAAACACTTACCACAAAATCCTATGCCTTGAGTATACTTACCAAATTAGGGCAAGAATGGATTTTGAGGAAGAAGCAAGCACCAAACCCTAGATCCACCAAGATGGACAGTAATAGATGGCTAGGGAGGAGTTGGTGACTTGGATTCAAAGCCCTTGGCTTGAATGGCTCACAATCAATGAATCTCTCTTGAGGAATAAGAGTGAGGGAGAGATTCTAGTGAGAAGAGATAGCTTTAGAATGGAGTTGATTTGCTTCTCTTTGATTTCTCTAAAACCCAATATAGGCAGCCTTGAATACAAGGAAAGAACCCCTCCAAGTATATATAGGATAGAGGAAAGAGAGAGGAAAAATCGTGGCATTTAATGCTCCAACGGCTCTATTCTGAAGCAGACTAGTCGGTCAAAAAAGGATCACTGACCGACTAGTTTATCAACTAGTCGGTTGGTGATTCAACATGAACCGACTAAGAGGATGATAGCCAATAAAGATAGTTCAGGAGAACTAGAACTAGTCGGTCTAAGAAGACTTGCCAACCGACTAGTTTCACAACTAGTCGGTCGGTGAGTGTTCTTTGACCGACTAAGAGTTGAAACATGATATGCTGAAATCAAGCAGCACTTGTCGGTCTGAGAACAAATTCCAACCAACTAGTTTCTCAACTAGTCGGTCGACGATTGTTCTTTGACCGACTAATGATAAACAGTAGCTCAGGCTGTGAAATGAAAGACATAACTAGTCGGTCTAAGAAGGATTCATAACCGACTAGTTTGACAACTAGTCGGTCGGTGAACCTTCTTGGACCGACTAACTGTAAACAGTAAGTGAGCTGAAATTGAGAAGGCATTCTAGTCGGTTCATGAAGGATTGTCGACCGACTAGATTGCCATCTAGTCGGTTGGTTCTCCTTCTTGAACCAACTAACATGCACAAGAAGCCGCGATGAGAAGCGTAAGACTTCGGGAAAGATTCTATGGGCTTCTATGATAATCCTAGCTCTAATAATGTAAGACCTACTCAGGGCTTAACATTCTACGGAAAGAAACTAGAAGAATATAAAATAAACCTTGATGAACCGTCTTCAAAAGCTTCAATCCGAATCTCTTGACTTCAAAACAGGTCCTTGAGCTTCAACAAAGCTTCAAGCATACAATCACGCGCTTTGAGAAGTCTTGAGACGTCGCTTTTGATATACGTAGACTTTTGGCGACGATCTCCATAACTGCGCTCACACAGTGTTAGTTCACGATATTTATGTTTGCTCTTCATCAAAACCAAATCCGGGGAATCAATACTCAACATTCTCCCCCTTTTCAGTGATGACAAAACAACATAAATAATAATCAATAATAATACTTCAAATGAATTTTACTTACTCCCCCCTGCATTGATGACACGTTAGTTCCGCATTCAATAATGATCATACGTATCAAGCAGACGAGAAAAGTATAAAATGTGAACTCAAATATCGAAATTTAGGATCTAAATCCATTTTTATATCTTGACTCCCCCTGAATCTAACATATCAAATTAGATTCACGGTAAAATGCTTTGAATTATCATTAAGCACATCGTCTTTATTAATTCTCTCCCACTTTGGCATTAGCAAAAAGAGCGGGATGAGATCAAAGACAACAACAATGGCTAAAAAATAAAAGCACGAGAGTCTAAGAATATGACCATGGTCCAAATGACACCAATGGAAAATACCAAATATAAAATACCGAAGAAAATCAAGGCATGCCAACGAGACCATAGTCGAAAATCGAAATCATCAAAAACTCAAATCAATTTCACGAATTGAGTTATGGAATATACTCTCCAATATCAACATTCTTAATGAATTTAGTGCATGGAAAACAATTCTATGCTATAATGTAAACAATTCTATTAAATCCATATAAGCGTTGAGCGACGAAGTCAATATCAGAGACATAAATACAATGTGCACAAGAAACGAATGTCAACATGATGTACACATCATACAACACTAAATGACACAACATCGATCAAAAAGGATCACAAAGAATAAGCATTCCAAATCTAAGTGAAGTGTGCGATGTGGGGGTGACAAGGTGATTAAAAAACAATATGCAATCAATAACATGGAACAGTGTTATGCCAAAAATAGAGATAGAAACTTCATACAACATATGTCATACACAATTCTAATACTAGCATGCATTCCAAAAGAGATACTCACTAAATGAGTCAATAATAAGCATGGAATGCCATGAGCATAAGAAAGATAAGTACAATATCAAAAGCTCAAAACACATGGATACCAATGTAAATAGTCTACCAATGTATGCAATCAACACACAAGGATACCAAATGTATATCAAATGTAAGAATATACTTACAACATTAGGCTCCCCCTACTTTGGTGCATCACTAAAGCACCATCAACTCCATTAGGATGAAAATCCTTGCAAATCAAGGAGTTGGTAGGGTTGGTATCCCATGGTGGATTGAACCTAGAAAACACAATTCTTGGATCTATAAATAGATTTGTTGCTCCTTCTCTTACTCTTGAGTACCTGAAGATAAAATATCATTCCATGGAACCCAAGGACATTGGGTCCTAAGAGATTAGACCTTTGGAAGCCAAGTCCAATTGGACTTAGACTTCCCAACAAAATCATCATTATGCACAACATTCATGAAATACGAATTAATATACGCTTGTTTTTTCATGCATGCTAGTGTCCTTCGGGCCCCAAATAGTGAATGTCTTGGGAGCCCTAGTCCTATTGGGAGCATGCACATGTTGTTGATTTCTACGTGATGCATGTCGTGGATATGCATATGCATGATGTGGAAAGCATATGGCACATGATGAAATGGTGCATGATGAAAATTGTTCATATGATAGTGTGGATGAACATATGCATGTGGAGGAACACGTGCATGAGTGTGTCTCACATGGTGTGCACGTGCTCGTGGATGTGGAGCATAGAAATCATCATACGTGCGAACATGTGGAGTACGAGGTGTGTTCCTACGTGGCATGGTATACATGAAAGCATGACCCTTCTTTGGAGGTCCACCCAAAGTGGGTTTCTTTCCAAATGGGGGAGTGTACCTAGCGGAAGCACCATTGGTAGATGAACTACCCATGAAGTGTTTACTCCCACTAGTTGAGGCTTCGGAAGATGGCCTAACAAAGGTCGTGATCGAGTTGGATGAGTCTCCCATCTTACACCCCAAGCCAATGTGATGATTGGCCTGAAGTAAGTCATTTAGGATATTATCCAAATGGCCCTTATCTTTATTGAATTCATGAATTCGGCATAATGTGCACTCATATTTCTCGGTGAGAGAACGCATAGAAGCATCCAAGGTGGACACTTGCGATGTGAGCACATAAACACGAGATTTGAGATTCTCATTCTCAATACCCAAAGTTGAGTTTTGAGAGGTCAAATCCGCTATCTTGTGTTCCTCCGAATCCTCAATATGAACATGCTCAAGTTAAGATTTGAGATTTACAATCTCATTTCTCAAGTCTTCAACAACGGTGTCGTTGTTGATGACGATATGTTTAGGCGAGGTTTGGAGACTAACTAACTCATCTTTAGTCTTAGTATATCTATTTACTAATTTAGAATACTTAGACCAAATTTGCTCGTTAGCTAATCTAAGGTCATCCATAGTTACCTCATCGCCTTCATCCTCGATATCATCGAAGGAAGACTCTTGATCATGCTCCTCTCTAGCCATGAAGCACATGTGTGCTTGCTCCACTTGTTCATCGTCCGACTCTCCACTTGAGGAGTCCTCGTCGGAGTCGGTGAATGTCCCGACAAGCTCTTTCTTGTACCCTTTCTTGTACTTCTTTGACTTGTCGAACTTTGGCGCCTTCCATTTCTCCTTGTGTTTGTTTTGAGGACAATCCGCTTTCATGTGTCCTGGCTTATTGCATTTAAAGCACAAAGGAGCGGAGGCGTTAGAAGAACTAAATTTTGATTTGTTCTTGAAATTACCTTTTCAGAATAACCGGTTGAACTTCTTTGCCATGAGGGCAATGGATTCCAAGTCCAACTCATCTTCCGAGTCTTCATCATCGATAGATGTAGATGTAGATGGAGCGGCCTTGAACGCAATCGCCTTTTTCTTTGGCTCGTCTTGCTTCAAGTAAGACTTCATCTTGTCCTGCAACTTTAGTTTGCTATCCTTGTATACCTCATAAGACATCAAGGTACCCATTAGTTGGATAACAATATATTTACTCATATCATTACCTTCCTCGATGGCGAAGGTACGTTTTTCCCAACAAGAAGGAAGTCCGTCAATTATCTTTGAGACTTTCTCCTTTTGGGTGTAGGTCTTTCCAAGAGCCTCCAATTCGTTGGTGATGTCAACGAAGCGAGCATAATACTCCTTCATCTTCTCACCCTGTTGCATATGAAATAACTTGAAATCTTTATTTACAACAACGAGTTTGGAGTCTCTTACCCTACTCGTTCCTTCATGCAAAATGAGGAGAGAGTTCCAGATTTGATATGCACTCTTACATGTGCATATCTTGTTGAAGTCTTCGGGCTCCAAAGCGCATTGCAAGGCATTCAATGCCTTGGCATTGCTTACCTCCGCGGTGACCTCCGCGGTAGTCTGATCGCTCCTGAATGTAACCCAAAAGGGCGACCGTGTAGTTTTACCGCAAGCGCACGGTGTAGCGGCGAGCGGGTTATCGAACACAGGGAGGACGTATAACAGTGCCTGCTCCGAACAACCTGGCTATAGGAACAAAAAAGAGGGAATTTGCCTTTTGGCGATCCTGTCACAATCGTCAGACAAAGTATGGAGATATAAAAATCAAATAAAAACGCCTAGGGAATGGGAAATTCCCGCTACTCACCGTATCTCGTCAATGTGATTCATTGGTATCGCAATTGCTAGGGTAGAATTTCGGATGAACTAGTTGCAACTGAATGTAAAACCTAGCTCACGCTCTCGCGCTGTTGCCGGTCTATAGCTACCCTAGGTTTGGGTCCAATCTCTTGCAAACCCTAGTCTAGGCAAGCTAGCATTAGGATCAACATCATCGTTCAATCGCGTCCCGAGCCCACTCTCGTGCAAACTCGGGCCACGACCTAGGTTGGGATAGTTCCTACCCGTCCAATCTCTTGCAAACGGGTATCGGTATGGAATTGCGAACGAGAACCCTAGTATCGGTCCAATCTCTTGCAAACCGATACTACGAAAACTCAATTTCAACCCAATTCGGATTTCTAGGGTTTCCTATCGAATTGGGATCCAATCTCTTGCAAATCCCAATCGATATGAGCACCTAGCTATCCGTAATATATCGATCCCAAACTAACCCTAATAGCAATTCTAGCAATATTTCTACCAAATCATCACAAATCGGAAATTGGGCTCGTAGGGTTCATCCCCACGCCCCAAGACGTTAGGACTACTCACAATTCATATCACAATCGCAAAAATAATCAATTGAAATAACAATAGAATTCATCACAATATTCAAATAAGCAATAAAAAATGAGATTTTTAATGCAGAGGGAGACAAACCAATAGAGTTCTCCAAGATTCCAACAAAAACAAACTTTTCTCTCCTCTCCAATCACAAGAATCAAAAGCTAAAAAGTTTAATCTAAAAAGCTGCAAAAAGCAAAGGAAAAAGCTCCCTAACCTAGGTTAAAATCTGGGGTTAAATACCCCCCAAAATCGCCCAAAAACTGTGACCAAAATGCCCCTGCGCAGCCTGAAAGTCGCAATTTACGCTACAGGCAGCGCGGCTCACTCGGCCGAGTGACAAAAGTCGCTCGGCCGAGTGAGAAACCCTGAGAATTTCCAGTAAGTCTGGGGTCTTGGGGGTCTTCACTTCAGGCGTCGCTCGGCCGAGTGAGTTGTCGTCACTCGGCCGATGGCTTCTATTCACTCGGGCGGTCGGTAATTTCCACTCGGCCGAGTGGGTCTTCTGAAGCTCAGGCAGACGAAAAACAATAAGTTGGCTCTTTTTGATGGGCGTCGTCTGAGTGCCACTCGGGCGGACGGAGTTTCGTCACTCGGCCGATGTGGCTTCTGATGCTCGGCCGAGTGCACATGTGAAGCGTGTCCGATCTGGTCGGCCGAGCGGGGTCTCGCTGGTCGGCCGATTGACTCCTTCACTCGGCCGAGTGAGACACCAAAAGTGCCCATTCTGATTGTTTTTGCCTCCTCGTCGCTCCTACGACGTTCTTTCTTCTTCCGCTCCTCTCCAATAGCAAAATACCCCTCGGGAAGTCATCGGTGACACTCTGGAGTAGGTGTATCTCGGGATCACTCCAAATCGCTCCAAATCTCCTGAAATATGACAAAAATAACAAATCGTGAAAAGTATCGAAATATTGTCGATAAATCGTGAAAAACGTGATTTGGGCGATCTAAATGGCATGCAATCATGCAGAAAAAGGTGTAAAATAAGGAGTGATCAAAATCCCCCAAGCTTACATCTTACTCGTCCTCGAGGAAGATAAGTAAAAGGCGAGCCCGGTAGATTCGGAAAACGAAAACGACGAAAAACGAAAAACGAAAAACGAAAAACGAAAAACGAAGGAGAAAGAAGAAAGCGAAGAGGGAAGCTGCTAGATCATTTTCTCAGGACGTGGGTTTTGCTTACTCATATAGCATCCACCGAACGTAAAACACATGTCAAAGGCTTTTATTTTGATATCATAGTATAGTGGTGCAAATAGAAATAGAAAACCCAAGAATATTGATATAGCATGAAAAACGGAATAATTTTAGAATTAACATCGTCTGAATCATTTAAAGAGGTATACAATATCGTAGATCACACACTTTTCAATTGAACGCTTTCTAAGAGGAGTATAAGAATATCACGCAATAGAATAGAAAGAATAGAAAAGTGTGGATTTCATGAAATGAGTGCTAGGCATAGATTTCTGGATTTCGTGAAGCTAAAACGATCTCACCGAGTATAGAATATTACCTAGCCTAGGTTGTCGTGCACCGTCAAGTAGTCACTCTCTCACACATCATTGGATTCTCTCCCCCAAGCTTATCTATAAGCGTGGTGGCACAAAAAAAAAACAATATTTACATCCCCATTTTTATGAAGATCCAAAAGTAATAAAAATAAAAACAAAAAGGGGGGAGAAAGAGAGAACATGAGATGGGATCGTTTATTGAGGTTCTTTTCTTTTTTCTTTTCTTTTTCTTTTCTTTTTCTCTCTTTTTTTTTCAAAAGCATATATACACAATGATCCCAAATCAAAGAGAAATAAGGATATACAAGAATTTTTCTTTTTCTTTCTTTGGTTTTGGGAAATTTGGAGCTAGGATTTAATAGCAGGGGAAATGCCATATATTAGAATCGCTAAGGGGAGATTCACCAATGACTTTAAAATAGAGAATTGATGTTCAAGATATGTGGAGAAAGAAATAAATATGTCTCTCAGTTCGCTCTATAGGACGTGCACGACAACTTCAGCAGGGTAATCTAATCTACTCAGTTTCGATCTCAAAAAAGCAAAACTAATCCAGATTTATCATAGCTAGCATCATTCAATCATCCTGAAGTGAAATGTACAAATCATGCAAATAGAAGTGATATAGGTAAAAAAAACGGTACTCCAGATATAAGCATTCAATGCGTGAATCTTGGTGTGTTTTCTGCGATAGCATACATATGAATATTCAGATTCAGCTACTAATAAAATTTCATCCATTTTCATGCGGAAAAAGTGTGGGCTACTATCTCTAAATGCAAGGCAAATCACATCATATGATATCAGAAATACAATCTAAGACATGACAAATATAGCATGCATATAGAGAAAGCTAACTCCACGTCATCATCATCACAGAAAAGTCATCTCTAGCATGAGATGAAAAAGAAATAAAGATAAAGAGAGAAAATAAAGCTAAATACAATGCAACACACAAAGAAAATAAGAAAAACGTGATGCATGGTGAAAAAAAGAAAAAGTGATGAAAATGAGTGCAAATGCGGAAAATGGCGTGAAAAAACTAAAAATAAAGGTGGTAAATCGAAAAGAACGTGAGAACTCACTCCCCCAAGCTAAAGTGCACAGTGTCCTCAATGTGCGAAGTGTGGCACACCGAGAGACGTGTAAAGTGAGGGGAAGGTGAGGATGCATGCATGAGGAAAAAGAAAATAAAATAATGAAACGAAAAATATGATGCAGACATGATGCATGCAGATATAGGAGTGATACAGATATAAAAGTGTGACACCAAAAACTCCCCCTCTCTCCCAAAAAAGATATATAAAGATATGAACAAAATGTGTACCCAAAATCAGTGAGGGGAGGGGGGGTGGGCTAAAACCATCAGGACCCAGCAGAGACGGGCAGCACGACGGCAGAAAAGATCAATGGCATCAAGGGTGCCTAAGAGGGTGGGGCTGCGCCGTCTCCGTCCTGAGGCGGAGGTGGTGGTGGTGGCTGGGGAACAGTCTGCTGGGTGGGTGTGGGTACGGGTGTGGTAGCAGGCTGGGTGTGTGTAGGAGTGGGGGTGGGTACCTGCTGGGTGGATGTGGGTACGCGAGGAAGCCGCTCGAGAACCTGGGTGAGGCAATAGTGAATGTCCGGAAGTAGGTCGAAGCGACGAGCCATATCGGTGACGGTGGCGGATAGGGTCCTAAGGTCACCTCTGAGGCCACTCACCGCCCCCTCGAGAGCACGAATGCTCTGAAGTACAGTGTCGGGGGAGGTGGTGCAGAGGGACGCACCTGTCTGTGCTGTGCAGGACGGGGCTGGCGGACGCGGGTGGCGTAGGTGATGGGCTCAGCAGGCATGTGGAGGAAAGGTGATGTGCTCACAAATGTGGGCCTAGCCTCAGTGCGAGGCTGAGGTGCAGGCTGGTAAGACGTGGAGGCAGCAGCAACGGAAGTGGAGTATAAAAGTGGCAACGAGGCGGCCAGAGAGGTCGGTGACACAGACGTGTGGACAGACGCCACGACACTCTCAGAGAAAACGGCTGCGGTGGAGACAGAGGTGGAAACCACGGTCTCCACGACGGCAGCAAAAGAGGGCTCTCCGATCTCAACTATAGTCGGTGGGCGCTCGGGTAGGGAGGAGGAAACGGGCTCAACGGACAGAGGGCCAGCTGTGGTGGGAGTGGTGGTGGGTGTGGAGGTAGTGGAGGTGGGCTCAGCGAGTGTACTCCTGACACTGGCAGAAGTGTGGACAGAGGTGTCGGGAGTAGCAGAAATCTCAGGCTGCTGAGGGGCCACGGGGTCAGCAGGAGCAGCGGGGTCAGTGGGTGCATCGTGTGCAACGTGGGCCTGCTCAGCCTGCTCAGCCTCCTCGGCCTCAAGCACGTAGGCGGCGGGGATCAGGAGATCCATCACCGGAAGCCAGTCCACCTGTGCTGGTGCTATCTGTGTCTGAGCTGGGCTCGGAAGGATCATGTAATCCGCACCGTAGGGGCCGTGCAACCAAACCCAGTGTCGCTGACCGTGCGGACGTAGCATCTTCATCCGGGCCATGACGTCTATGGACAGTGAAGTGGGGCCCGGGGCTCGTCGCAGGTCATCTGGAAAGTCCTCGCCGGTCATCAGGGCGAGCAGGGTGATCAGACCGCCGCAACATATCGGTGAGCGAGCGCCCACCGATACGATGATGCGATCCAAAAACCAGCTCGCGATATCAATCACGACGGCGGGGACCAACTCGTCACCCTCCCTAGATAGAGCTCTGGGGCGCGTCATCGCGTAGAGCATGTAAAGCTCCGACGTGGACATCGTCCCAGGCTCATATCTCGCCAAAAAGATAGTCGCCATAAGGCGCTGAGCTATGCGGAGGCAAGGGTGGACGATGGCCGAGGCCTTGGCCCTACTAGGGTCGAAGGCGGCAGGTAGACCCGTGATCCGGGCCCAGAAAGCGCCGGAATCGAAGGAAGGTAGGGGAATGTGAGTGGGGGCGTAACCACGGTCGGCCCCGGGGACATCGGGCCACGAAAAGAAAGCTCTCATCATACTGAGAGTGACCTGGCACTCTCGGTCCATGAACCTAAACGAGCATCCCTCGTCGGTCCGGGCGATAGAACTAAGCACCTCAAGTGTCGGGCGGATGAACGTGTCCGCCGACACCTGGAAGAAATCTCGCCAACCCACGTTGTCATACAACATGAGCATCCCCTCAAGTACTCTTAGGCGTCCTAGGTCTGCAAGGTGTGCGAACCTGGAGGGTACAATCGAGCGCTGGGAAATGCGCTCGAAGACGACGCGGTGTGCGTCGTCTCGGAACGTAATCCCCAGCGGCCCGACAAGTGGAGCCGGTGGTGGCTGTGGGGGGTGAATGGGCTCTGCAGGCTGTGCGGGGTGTGCGGGGTCTGTAGGCTGTGTGGGGTGAACGGGGTGTGGTGGTGTAGGCGGAGGAGAGTCCTCCACCTCGTGGGAGGGGCCGGGCTCATCCGACCGCTTCCGCTTGGCGGAAACTCTCCTCGACCATGGCCGTGTCCGGGGCGGTATGTGGGCCCCGGGTGCTCACCAAAAGCGATAAAAATGCGGCGTGCGTAAAATAAAGGAAGGAGTATATCGCGACACGTCGCGAGAGCAAAGTAATGGAAGCGTGCGAAGACGACGCCTCCACGTAGCCCAAAACGATCCCCGGAAGCTCCCCTGGGATCCCCTAAGCTCCCCAATATAACCTGCGCATCAAACGAAGAGATTAGCGTGTAATATTCAAAACGTATGGGGGGTTAGGGATATAATAGATAGAAAATGAAGTTGATTAGGGTTTGGGGTTCGTTAGATACACGGATCGTCGAAAAATACGCAAAAGAGGAGAAATAGGCAAAAAATCAGGGTACCGGAGCTCGGCCGGCGAGGTGGTCGCCGGCGGCGACTCGGGCGAGGCGGAGGAGCGGTCGGCCGGCGGTGGTCGGCCGAGCGCGGCGGCGGGGCGAGTGGGTCGTGCGAGTGGGGGGGCGGGGTCGCAGCGTGATCGCGCCCCGGATACACGTCCCGAGGCGACGGTTGTAGTTTTACCGCAAGCGCACGGTATGGTGGCGAGCGGGTATCGAACACAGGGAGGACGAAAGACCATGCTTGCTCCTGATCAACCTGGCTATTTAGGAACAGAGATAATTGCCTTGGGCGATCCTGTCACAATCGTCAGACAAATTTGCGAAATATCAAATCAAATAAAGAACGTCTAGGGAAAGGGGAATCCCCACTACTCACCGTATTTCATAAATGTGGTTCACCGGTATCGAAATCGCTAGAATGAGAATTTGGATGAACTAGTTGCAACTAAATGTGGAACCAAGCTCACGCTCTCGCGCTGTTGCCGGTCTATAGCTATCCTAGGTTTGGGTCCAATCTCTTGCAAACCCTAGCCTAGGGAAGCTAGCATTAGGATCAACATCATCGTCCAATTGCGCACCGAGCCCAATCTCTTGCAAACTCGGTCCACAATCTAGATTAGGATAGTTCCTACCCGTCCAATCTCTTGCAAACGGGTATCGGCACGGAATTGCAACCGGAGGTCCTAGTATCGGTCCAATCTCTTGCAAACCGATACTTCGAAAATCCGACTCCAACCCAATTCGGATTTCTAGGGCTTCCTATCAAATTGGGATCCAATCTCTTGCAAATCCCAATTGATATGAATACCTAGCTATCCGTAGTAATTCGATCCCAATCTAATCCCTAATAACAATCCTAGCTCAATTTCTACCAATTCAACACAAATAGGAAATAGGGCTTGTAGGGTTCATCCCCACGCCCCGAGACGTGGAGACTACTCACAAATCATAGCAATAGCACAAAAATAATCAATGAAATAGGCAATGGAATTCATCACAACGATGATATAAACAATAAAAATAGAGTTTTTGGGGAAGAGAAATGCAAACCAATGTAGATCTTCAATTAATCCAACAAAAATCCAAGTTTTTCTCTTCTCCAATCACAATTAATAAAGCTAAAAAGTAGACTCAAAAAGCTGCAAAAAATCTGAGAGATAGCCCCCAAAACTAGGGTAAAAACAGAGCTTAAATAGCCCCAAAAATCGTCTAAAAATCCTGACCAAAACGCCCCTGCACAGCCTGTTTTCCGCAAATTTCGCTACAGGCAGCGCATCGCACTCGGCCGAGTGACAAAAGTCGCTCGGCCGAGTGAAAACCCTGTCATTTTCCAGTAAGTCGTGGGCTTCAGGGGTCTTCAGTTCGGGGGCGGCTCGGCCGAGTGAGTTGTCGTCACTCGGCCGATGGCTTCACTTCACTCGGGCGGACGGGATTTGCCACTCGGTCGAGTGGGTCTTCTGAAGCTCAGGTGGCTGAAAAACAGAAACTTCGATATTTTGAAGGGGCTTCGTCTGGGCGCCACTCGGGCGGACGTGGTATCGTCACTCGGCCGATGTGGTCTCCGTCACTCGGCCGAGCACACATGGAAATCGTGTCTGAACGGGTCGGCCGAGCAGTGTCTCGCTGGTCGGCCGAGTGGCTCCTCCACTCGGCCGAGTGGGACACAAAAAATGCCCAATCTGATTGTTTTGGCCTCCTCGTCGCTCCTGCGACGTCCATTCTTCTTCCGCTCCTCTCCAACAGCAAAATACCCCTCGGGGAGGTCGTCGGTGGCCGTCTAGATTATGCGCATCTCGAGATCACTCCTAATCGCGCCAAATCACCTGAAATGCGACAAAAACAACAAATCGTGAAAAGCATCGCAATATCGTCGATATATCGTGAAAAACATGATTTGGGCGATCAAAATGGCATGCAAACATGCGGGAAAAGGGTGTAAAATAAGGAGTGATCAAAATCCCCCAAGCTTGCCTCTTACTCGTCCTCGAGGAAGATAAGTAAAAGGCGAACCCGGTGGATTCGGAAAAAGAAAACGGCGAAAAAAAACGAGAGAAAAAAAGAAAAACGAAGAAGAATGAAAACGAAATGAAAATAAAGAAAGAAAGAAACGAAAAGAAAGGATGCTAGATCATTTTCTCAGGACGTGGGTTTCACTTACTCTTATAGCATGCACCGAATGAGAAATACATGTCAAAGAATCTTATTTTGATATCATAGTATAATAGTGCAAATAGAAATAGAAATCCCACGAACAACGATATAATCATGAAAAACGGAATGATTTTAAAATCAACAGCGTCTGAATCATTTAAAGCGGTATACAAATCACAGACCACACACTTTTCAATTGAACGCTTTCTATCTGGGGTATAAGAGTATCACACTATAGAATAGAGAGAATGGAAAAGTTTGGATTTCATGAAATGAACGCTAGGCTTAGATTTCTGGATTTCGTGAAGCTAGAAACAATCTCATCGAGTATAGAATATTACTTAGCCTAAGTTGTCGTGCAATGTCAAGTAGTCACTCTCTCACACATCAATGGATCCCCTCCCCCAAGCTTATCTATAAGCGTGGTGGCACAAAAAAAATATTTAAATCCCCATTTTTCATACATATAGCTCCAAAAAGCAAAGAAGAGAAAGAAGAGAGAAAGTGGGATGGGATATTTTATTGAGGATTTTTCCTCCATTTCTTTTCTCTTTTTTTTTTCTTCTCTTTTTTTTTCTTTGCAATAAGCAATATATACACAATGATCCCAACTCAGAGAGAGGTAATGATATACAAGAATGTTTTTCTCTCTTTTATTCTTTTTTTTAGAATACGAAACTTGGAGCTAGGAATTAATAGTGGGGGAAATGCCATAAAAATAGAATCACTAAGGGGGGGATTCACCAATGATTTTAAAAGTAGAGAAATGATGTTCAAGATTTGTGGAGAAAGAAATAAATGTAACTCTCAGTTCACTCTATAAGACATGCACGACAACTTCAGCAGGGTAATCTAATCTACTCAGTTTCGATCACAAAAAAGCTAACTAATCTAGATATATCATAGCTAACATCATTCAATCATCCTGAAGTGAAGTGTACAATTCATGCATATAGAAGTGATATAGGAAAAGAAATCAGTACTCCAGATATAGGCATTCAATGCGTGAATCTTGGTGTGTTTTCTGTGACAGCATACATATAAATATTCAGGCTCAGCTAATAATAAAACTTCATCCATTTTCATGTGGAAAAAGTGTGGGTTACTATTTCTAAATGCAAAGCAAGTCATAGCATATGATATCAGATATAAAACCTAAGACATGACAAATATAGCATGCATATAGAATAAGCTAACTCCACGTAGACATCATCACAGGAAATTCATCTCTAGCATGAGATGAAAAAGGAAAGAAGTAAAGATAAAAGGAAAATAGAACTATGCAATGCGGCACACAGGAAAATAAGAAAAACGTGATGCATGGCAAGATAAAGGAAAAATAATGAAAAATAGGTGCAAAAGTGAAAAATGGTGTGAAAAACTGAAAATAAAGGTGGCTAAACGAAAAAGAAAGTGAGGACTCACTCCCCCAAGCCAAACGGCACAGTGTCCTCAATGTGCAAAGTGTGGCACACAGAGAGACAAGTAATGAGAGGTGCAAGTGAGGATGCATGCATGATGGAAAGAAAAAAGATAATAAAAGGAAAAATAAAGAAGTGAAAATATGATGCGGATATGATGCATGCACAGATATGAGTGATACGAGTATATATGTGTCACCGAAAAGCTCTCCCTCTCTCCCAAAAAAAGATATATAGAGATACGGCAAAATGAGAAACCCAAAATAAGTGAGGGGAGGGGGGGTGGACAAAAAGACATCAGGACCCAGCAGAAACGGGCAGCACAACGGCAAAAGGAATCGATGGCATCAAGGGTGCCTAGGAAGGTGGTGCTGCGCCGTCTCCGTCCTGAGGCGGAGGAGGAGGAGGAGGAGGTGTGGGCTACTGAGCTGGGGTGAGGGTGTAAGTGGAAGCAGGTCCAGTGTGTGTGGAAGTGTGTGTGGGAACCTGCTGGGTGGGCGGGGGTACGCGTGGGAGACGCTCCAGAACCTGTGTAAGGCAGTAGTGGATCTGGGGGATCAGCTCGAAGCGTCCAGCCATCGTAGAGACGGTGGAGGACAGGGTCCTAAGGTCTCCTCTAAGACCACTCACCGCCAACTCAAGAGCACGTATGCTCTGCAGTACAGTGTCGGGCGGGGGTGGTGCAGAGGGACGCACCGGTCTAGGCTGCGCAGGGCGAGGCTGGCGTACGCGAGTGGAGTATGTAACGGGCTCAGCAGGGAAGGGGACAAAAGGTGCCGCGCCAGCAAATGTGGGCCTGGCCTCAGTGTGAGGCCGGGACGCCGGCTGGTGAGAAGTGGAGGCAGCGGCAGCAAAAGAAGCGTGCAAAGGTGGCAACGAGGTGGCAAGAGAGGTCAGTGGCCCAGAAGTGTGGACAGACGCCACGACGCTCTCGGAGAATACGGCGGCTGTGGAGACAGAGGAATCTCCCGCTGGGGTGGAAGTGTGTGGACCAAAAGGCGCAATCCCAGCAGAGATCATGCTAGCCATGGTCTCCACGACCGCGGCAAACGAGGGCTCTCCACTCTCGACAAAGGTCGGTGGGCGCTCGGGGAGTGCTGAGGAAAGAGGCTCCACGGACAAAGGGCCGGAGGCGGAAGTGGGAGTGGTGGTGACAGCCTCGGAAGTGGTGACAGTGGTGGAAGTGGGCTCAGCAAAAGTACTCTCGAAACTGGCAGAGGTGGGGACAGAAGTGTCAGGAGCAGCAGAAACGTCAGGAACAGGCTGAGGGGCCACAGGGTCGACAAGGTCGGCAGCAGGCTCGGCAGGGTGTGCAGCAGGGTCTGCGGGGGCAGCCTGGGCAGCGTGGGCCTGCTCGGCCTCCTCGGCCTCGAGCACGTAGGCGGCGGGGATGAGGACATCCATCGCCGGAATCCAGTCAACGTGGGCTGGTGCAATCAGAGTCCGAGCAGGGCTCGGGAGAATCATGTAATCGGCCCCATAGGGGCCGTGCAACCAGACCCAGTGACGCTCACCATGCGGACGAAGCATCTTCATCCGGGCCATAACGTCTATCGACAGAGAAGTGGGGCCCGATACTCGCCGCAGGTCATCGGGTAGGTCCTCGCCGGTCATCATGGTAAGCAAGGTGATCAGACCGCCGCAGCATATCGGTGAGCGAGCGCCCACCGACACAATGATACGGTCTAGAAACCAAGCCGCAATGTCGATCACGACGGCGGGGACAAGCTCGTGTCCATCCCTAGATAGAGCTCTGGGACGTGTCATCGCATAGAGCATGTAGAGCTCTGGCGTAGACATCGTGCTCGGCTCATATCTGGCCAGAAAGGTGGTCGCCATAAGGCGCTGGGCAATACGTAGGCAGGGGTGGACAATGGCCGAGGCCTTGGCCCTACTAGGGTCAAAGGCGGCGTGGTGGCCTGTAATCCGGGCCCAGAAGGCGCCGGCGTCGAAAGAAGGTGGGGGGATGTGGGTAGGGCCGTAGCCGCGATCGGCACCGGGGACGGCGGGCCATGAGAAAAATGCTCTCATCATATCGAGAGTGACCTGGCACTCTCGATCCATGAACCGGAATGAGCATCCCTCATCGGTCCGGGCGATCGAACTCAAAACCTCAAGTGTCGGGCGGGTAAAAGTATCCGCCGACACCTGAAGGAAGTCGCGCCAACCCACGTTGTCGTACAACGTGAGTATCCCCTCAAGTACCCCAGGCGTCCTAGGTCAGCGAGGTGTGCAAACCTGGAGGGTACGATCGAGCGCTGGGAGATACGGTCGAAGACGGCGCGGTGTGCATCGTCTCGGAACGTAATCCCGAGCGGCCCGACCAGTGGAGCCGGTGGTGGCGGCTGTGGATCGGCAGGGAGAGGCTGTGCGGGCTGTGGGTGTGCTGCAGGCTGTGCGGGGTGTGCGGAGCCTGCAGGCTGTGCGGGGTGTGTGGGAGAAGGTGGAGGAGAGTCCTCCACCAAGTGGGAGGGGCCGGGCTCGTCCGACCGCTTCCGCTTGGTGGAAGCTCTCGTCGACCGCGGCCGTGTCCGGGGCGGCATATCGGCCCCGAGCGCGCGCCGAAAAGTGAAAAGTGCGGCGTGTGCACAAAGAGTGGAAAGAGTATACCCAAACACGCCGCGAGTGCTAAGCAGTGGAAGTGTGCGAAGTCCGCGCCTCCACGAAATCCAAAACAGCCCGTAGAAGCTCCCCTGAGCTCCCCTAAGCTCCAAAAAGCAACCTGCGCATGGAAAAGCGATATCAGCGAGTAATAATCAAAATGTATGGAGCAATAGGGGTATAACAGATAGATATGGGAATTGATTCGGGTTAGGGGTTCGATTAATACACGGATCCTCAAAAACTACGCAAAAAGAGAAGAAAATGGTGAGAACGAGCGAACCGGAGGTGATCGGAGACAAGGCCGCCGGCGGCGACTCGGGCGAGGCGTCGGCGGACTCGGCCGGCGGTGGCGGGGCGAGCGGCGGCGGGGCAGCGGCGGTCGGGCGAGTGAGGGTCGAGCGAGGGGGAATCGGGCGTGGGAGCTGAAGGGGCGCGGGCGAGAATTTGGGGGTTTTCGTTTTCGAATTCCGCGCCCCCCTTCAGCTTATATATAGAAAAGTTACGACTCGGCCGAGTGACGTGGTCACTCGGCCGAGCGAGGCAAATAAAAATTTCTCCCCGATATCGCTTCGGCCGAGTGGCTTTGCCAGACTCGGCCGAGTGGAGTAAGTCCATTCGGCCGAGTGACTCAAGCTACTCGGCATGACTCGTCCTAGGAGGGTATCCGTTTTACTCGGCCGAGTGAATATATATACTCGGCCGAGTAGCAGTTATAATGAAATGAGGAAAATAGACAGAGAGTTGGGTACAGCAGACTTCCCTCGTTCGTGAGCGGCTCGGCCGGACGAACTTCTGGACTCGGCCGAGTGACTAGTATACTCGGCCGAGTGAGCCTTGTATTCTGCTGTTTGTCTTCGTTTGGGCTCTAAACTCCGTCTTTCTTTCTCCAGTCGATTTCATGCTCCTCCTAAGCGTCGAACGCCTTCTTGGGGCGCTCCTCATCGTCTTGTTCATCCTCCTCATGATGATCTACCTATCTTCTCTCCTGTCAAGAAAAATAGGACCCGTTATCACAAAATTTTTGGTCGGATGACTCAAAACACTAAAAGTCTCAAAAACGAAAATAAAGAAAAAGTAAAAATGAAGCAGAAACCGTCGGGTTGCCTCCCGACAAGCGCTCATTTTAGGTCGTGAGCTCGACCCCCTATAATTTTCAATCAATGCGGGATGTTTGGTGCATATGAGATGCACCCGTCAAACTTGCCGGGGAGCGCGCTTGATTCGAACGTGGCGGCGTAGCGTTCTCCCGCGGTGGTCTCCTATCTCGAATAGTGTTGGGGGAGGTTCCCCCAAGCTAGCATTTGCCCCGGTCAACGGCTTAACCGGCGATGCCGATTTCCGTGCCGGCGGAGCTTTCTTTGGAGACTTTAATTTCGAGAGCTTGCAGAGCTCTCGAATCCTCGCGACATCAGCGTCGCCTTCATCTTCATCAGCGGAGAAGTCGGGGGAATCGTCTTCAATCTTTTCATCTTGGCCTAAATCCGGGCCTTCATCAAATTCTTCATCAAAAAGGGCACCAATTGAGTGAGGAATCGCCTCCTCTTTTACCTCATCAAGGAGGTCCATGTAGTCGAGTTCCTCGTGATAAGGCATATGCTTCATATCCTTAGGAATGTGGAGCTCCACCTCAATGTTTTCGACGTTCAAGGTTAAGGTACCTTCGCGCACGTCGACGATGACTCCGGCGGTGGCGAGGAATGGGCGTCCAAGTATCAATGAGGTGTCTCCCTCCTCCTTAACGTCCATGATGACGAAGTCACATGGCAAGCATATTCCACCCGGGACTTGAAGTGGGATGTCTTCGGCAATCCCCACCGGCCTTGTTATCCGTCCATCGGCTAATTGGATGCGCATGTCGGTGGGTTTCAACTTTGTCCCGGTGTTAAGCTTTAAGAACATGGAGAGGGGCATGAGACTCACACTAGCCCCAAGATCGACCAACGCCTTTTGAAGAGGCACGCCGCCCAAGGTGCAAGGAATCCGAAAACTCCCAGGATCTTTGAATTTTGCCGGCTCCTTCTCTCTCTTGGTGAACCAAGAGCCCTTCTCGGCTAGCATGATCTTCTCCTTCCTTTTCCTCCCCGAGATCAAGTCCTTCAAAAATTTAGCGTACGTGGGGATCTCGACGATGGCGTCAAGGAAGGGGATGTTAAGGCTAACTCCTCTTAGGTACTCGAGAAATTTTGCTAGCCTCTTTTCCATTTTCGCTCTAGCGAGCCTTTGGGGGAAAGGGACCGGTGGCATGAAGCGCCTCTCCTCAATTAATTGCTCCGCCCTAGATTTCTCCTTGTCTTGTGGCTTCTTCTCCTTTTCAACCTCGACTATCGGCTCAACCGGCTCCAAGCTTTCCTCCACGGCCTCCTCAATAGGAATCATGGCGGGGGTGGTGTCCTTCCCGCCTCTAGTAGTGACGACAACCACGGCATTGATGTGGCCCGTGTTGCCCCGTGGGTTTTGCTCCGGTTGCGCCGGCAATCTTTGAGTGTTCCGATTGAGCAACGCCAATTGCTCCGATATTTGAGCCACTACGGTGTTAAGGGAGTCTTGCCCCGCCTTCAAAGTAGCATTCACCTTATTTTGCTCAACCATGAACGCCTCCACTCTAGTTTCGAAGTCGGATCGTTGTGGAGCTTGTGGAGGGTTTTGATTTTGATTCCTCCATCCTTGGTTGTATCTGGGAGGCCTATATGGTGGAACTTGTTGCTTCGGTTGAAAGTTTTGTTGTGGAGGTCCCCTCGGCGGATAGTATTGTTGTTGGGGTGGTGGTGGTCGAGCTTGTTGAGGTGGTGGTGGTGGCGGGTTCAAAGCTCCTTCATTGTTGGCGTAGGAGAATCCCGGATGATTTCTTGCGGCCGGATTGGACCAATAGCCTTGGTTCCCCGCAACATACTGTATTTGCTCCATGGATCCTTCTCCTTGCTCTCCTCCCGAGTACATGACTTGAGATTGGTCTTGCCAATCACACATTTGGTTGGTCGGCGCGGAGGTGGAAGGTGCTCCCTGGGGCTCCGTGATGAACTTCTCCAATCTCTCCACCACCTTGTGGAGAGAATCAAATTTGCTCGTGAGCTCCGCTACGGCCTTTGCCTCGTAGATGCTAGTTGGCTTTAAGGAGGACGTGGAGTGTCCTCGCTCATCGCCCCATTGTTGATTATTTGAGGCCATCTCCTCAATTAGGGCCGTAGCTTCCTCGGGAGTCTTTGACAAGATTGCACCATTCGCCGCGGCATCAATAATTTGTTTGGTCCCCGGTTGGAGACCGTTGTAGAAGCTATGAACTAGCTCCCAGTCCTCTATACTGTGGTGCGGGCATTGGTGCTGCAAATCCTTAAATCGCTCCCAAGCTTCATAGAGCGTCTCCTGTGGTCCTTGCTTGAAGGACATGAGAGCGCTCCGGATCTTCACCGTCTTGGATGGCGGATAGAATTTGTCAATAAATGCGCTCGCCAACTCGTCCCAAGTAGTGAAGACTCCGTCAGCCTGCGTCCTCAACCAATAGAGTGCCTTGTCCTTAAGCGTGAAGGGGAAGAGACGCAGTCTGATAGCATCATTGGAGACCCCCGGCATCTGGAATGTGGCGCACTTTGACAAGAACAGTTGGATGTGGTAGTGGGGGTTCTCATGTGCGTTCCCATGAAATGGTTCTTGTTGCATCAAAACCACCAATCCAGTCTTTAGCTCGAAGTTCTTGTCAGCCGCCAACCCCGGCATGGCAATGGATGAGGTGGTAGAAGAAGTCTTAGGCCGAAGCCTATCGCGAATAGAGATTATCCTCGCCATCCTTGCCGCCAATTCTTCAGGAGTTTCCGGGTTGGTCATACTTCGCCCTTCCGGATCTTGTCTCTTTTCCGCTCTAAGTCTCCGCGCGGTACGTTCGATCTCGGGATCAAATAGTAAGTCTTCCGGGTCCGCCGTAGATCTCGTGTTCATGCACAGAGGAAACAGAGTTTCAAAGAAATGATTAGTACCGTGGAAGGGTTAGACAAGAAATAAGAAATAGAAATAATGAAAATAATAAAAAAAAAGGGAAAAAGAATAGCTAAGGTGAAAATGAATCAAACACAATCGCCTCCCCGGCAACGGCGCCAAAAACTTGATCGCGCCCCGGATACACGTCCTGAGGCGACGGTTGTAGTTTTACCGCAAGCGCACGGTATGGTGGCGAGCGGGTATCGAACACAGGGAGGACGAAAGACCGTGCTTGCTCCTGATCAACCTGGCTATTTAGGAACAGAGATAATTGCCTTGGGCGATCCTGTCACAATCGTCAGACAAATTTGCGAAATATCAAATCAAATAAAGAACGTCTAGGGAAAGGGGAATCCTCACTACTCACCGTATTTCATAAATGTGGTTCACCGGTATCGAAATCGTGAGAATGATAATTTGGATGAACTAGTTACAACTAAATGTGGAACCAAGCTCACGCTCTCGCGCTGTTGCCGGTCTATAGCTATCCTAGGTTTGGGTCCAATCTCTTGCAAACCCTAGCCTAGGGAAGCTAGCATTAGGATCAACATCATCGTCCAATTGCGCACCGAGCCCAATCTCTTGCAAACTCGGTCCACAATCTAGATTAGGATAGTTCCTACCCGTCCAATCTCTTGCAAACGGGTATCGGCACGGAATTGCAACCGGAGGTCCTAGTATCGGTCCAATCTCTTGCAAACCGATACTTCGAAAATCCGACTCCAACCCAATTCGGATTTCTAGGGCTTCCTATCAAATTGGGATCCAATCTCTTGCAAATCCCAATTGATATGAATACCTAGCTATCCGTAGTAATTCGATCCCAATCTAATCCCTAATAACAATCCTAGCTCAATTTCTACCAATTCAACACAAATAGGAAATAGGGCTTGTAGGGTTCATCCCCACGCCCCGAGACGTGGAGACTACTCATAAATCATAGCAATAGCACAAAAATAATCAATGAAATAGGCAATGGAATTCATCACAACGATGATATAAACAATAAAAATAGAGTTTTTGGGGAAGAGAAATGCAAACCAATGTAGATCTTCAATTAATCCAACAAAAATCCAAGTTTTTCTCTTCTCCAATCACAATTAATAAAGCTAAAAAGTAGACTCAAAAAGCTGCAAAAAATCTGAGAGATAGCCCCCAAAACTAGGGTAAAAACAGAGCTTAAATAGCCCCAAAAATCGTCTAAAAATCCTGACCAAAACGCCCCTGCACAGCTTGTTTTCCGCAAATTTCGCTACAGGTAGCGTATCGCACTCGGCCGAGTGACAAAAGTCGCTCGGCCGAGTGAAAACCCTGTCATTTTCCAGTAAGTCGTGGGCTTCAGGGGTCTTCAGTTCGGGGGCGGCTCGGCCGAGTGAGTTGTCGTCACTCGGCCGATGGCTTCACTTCACTCGGGCGGACGGGATTTGCCACTCGGCCGAGTGGGTCTTCTGAAGCTCAGGTGGCCGAAAAACAGAAACTTCGATATTTTGAAGGGGCTTCGTCTGGGCGCCACTCGGGCGGACGTGGTATCGTCACTCGGCCGATGTGGTCTCCGTCACTCGGCCGAGCACACATGGAAATCGTGTCTGAACGGGTCGGCCGAGCAGTGTCTCGCTGGTCAGCCGAGTGGCTCCTCCACTCGGCCGAGTGGGACACAAAAAATGCCCAATCTGATTGTTTTGGCCTCCTCGTCGCTCCTGCGACGTCCATTCTTCTTCCGCTCCTCTCCAACAGCAAAATACCCCTTGGGGAGGTCGTCGGTGGCCGTCTAGATTATGCGCATCTCGAGATCACTCCTAATCGCGCCAAATCACCTGAAATGCGACAAAAACAACAAATCGTGAAAAGCATCGCAATATCGTCGATATATCGTGAAAAACATGATTTGGGCGATCAAAATGGCATGCAAACATGCGGGAAAAGGGTGTAAAATAAGGAGTGATCACAGCGGTTGTAGGAGAGATCGGACGCGGGCTCGGGCGGAAAATCGATTATAACACTTCGAATTCCGCGCCGAGCCCGCCGCGACTTATATAAGAAAAAGTTATGACTCGGCCGAGTGACTAAGTCGCTCGGCCGAGTGATCGTAACGGAAATATTTTTGAAATTTCCTCCCCGCTTACGACTCGGCCGAGCGGCCTTGCCATCCTCGGTCGAGTGGAACAAGTCCATTCGACCGAGTGGCTCAAGCTACTCGGCAAGACTCGCCCTAGGAGCGTATCTGTTTTACTCGGCCGAGTGAAGATATATACTCGGCCGAGTGGCAATTATACTGAAATCAAGAAAAGAAATAGAGAGTTGGGTACATCAGACTTCCCTCGTTCGTGAGCCGCTCGGGCGGACGAACTTATGTGCTCGGCCGAGTGACTAGTATACTCGGCCGAGTGAACCCTGTTTTTTGCTGTTTGGCTTCGTTTGGGCTCTAAACTCTGTTTTTCTTCCTCCAGTCGATTTCATCTTCCTCCTAGGCTTCGAGCGCATTCCTGGAGCTCTCCTCGTCGCCTTGTTCATCCTCCTAATGATAGGTTCCTCATTCTCCTCTCCTGTCAAAGAAAAATAGGACCCGTTATCACGAAATTTTTGGGCAAACGACTCGAAACACTAATAATTCCTAAAACAAAAATAAAGAAAATGTAAAAATAAAGCGATAACCGTCGGGTTACCTCCCGACAAGCGCTCGTTTAAGGTCGTGAGCTCGACCCCCTTTGATTTTCAATTCAATGCGGGATATTGGGTGCATATGAGATGCACCCGTCAAATTTTCCGGGGAGAACGCTTGAATTTGGATGTTGTGGCGGGGCGTTCTTCCTCGGTGCTCCTTTGCCTAGGGTAGTGTTGGGGGGTGGCTCCCCCAAGCTAGTGCTTGCTCCGGGCCTCGGCTTCACTGGTGACACCGATTTCCGTATCGGCGGAGCTTTCTTCGGAGACTTTAATTTTGAGAGCTTGCAGAGCTCTCGAATCCTTGCGACATCAGCGTCGCCTTCATCAACTTCGGTGGAGAGATCGGGGGAATGCTCCATCTTTTCTTCTTGGTCCAAATCCGGCCCTTCCTCAAAATCTTCCTTGAATAGAGCGCCGATCGAATGGGGGATCGCCTCCTCAATAACCTCATCAAGGAGGTCCATATAGTCCAGCTCCTCGTGATAAGGCATGTGTTTCATTGCCTTGGGAATATGAAGCTCCACCTCGATGTTGCCGACGTTCAATGTTAGGTTCCCTTCTCGTACGTCGACAATGACACCGGCGGTGGTGAGGAACGGGCGTCCAAGTATTAGCGACGTATCTCCCTCCTCCTTGACATCCATGATCACGAAGTCACATGGCAAACATATGCCCCCCGGGACTTGTAACGGGATATCCTCTGTGATCCCTACCGGCCTTGTGATCCGACCATCGGCTAGTTGTATCCGCATGTCGGTAGGCTTCAATTTTGTGCCGGTGTTTAGTCTTAGGAACATAGAGAGAGGCATGAGGCTAACGCTAGCCCCTAAGTCCACTAACGCCTTTTGTAGAAGGACGCCGCCTAAGGTGCAAGGAATTCGGAAACTCCCCGGGTCTTTGAATTTGGCGGGCTCCTTCTCTCTCTTGGTGAACCAAGAGCCCTCCTCGGCGAGCATAATTTTCTCCTTCCTCTTTCTTCCCGTAATCAAATCCTTTAGGAACTTGGCGTATGTCGGGATTTCAACTATAGCGTCGAGGAAAGGAATGTTGAGGCTTACCCCTCTCAAATACTCGAGAAACTTCGCTAGTCGCTTCTCCATCTTTGCTCTAGCAAGCCTCTGAGGGAATGGGATCGGTGGCATAAAACGCCTCTCTTCAATCAATTTCTCCGCTCTAGACTTTTCTTCCCTTTGCGGCTCTCTCTCTGGCTCAACTTCAATGATAGGTTCACTTGGCTCTACTCTCTCCACCACGGGCTCATCGGTAGGAATCATGACGGGGGTGGTGTCCTTCCCGCCTCTCGTAGTAATCGCAACCACGGTGTTGATATGCCCGGTGGTGCCCCGTGGATTTTGCTCGGGTTGCGCCGGCAACTGTTGACT
Organism: Scilla litardierei; assembly: GCA_030789695.1. Taxonomy (NCBI): domain Eukaryota; kingdom Viridiplantae; phylum Streptophyta; class Magnoliopsida; order Asparagales; family Asparagaceae; genus Scilla; species Scilla litardierei. Next base: position 732,153,936 of record CM061142.1, read on the forward strand.
ATTTCGATTTAGCAACGCAAGTTGCTCCGCAATTTGTCCAACGACAGTTGTAAGAGAGTCTTGGCCCGCCTTCAAGGAAGCATTGATCTTCTTTTGCTCGACCATAAACTCCTCCACTCTAGCTTCAAAGTCGGAACGTTGTTGAGCTTGTGGGGGGTTTGGATTTCTCCACCCTTGATTGTATCCGGGCGGCCTATAGGGTCCAACTTGTTGCTTTGGTGGAAAATTTTGTTGCGGAGGCCCCCTCGGTGGATAGTGTTGTTGTTGTTGTGGTGGTGGTCGAGCTTGTTGAGGTAGTTGTTGCGGCGGGTTCAATGCTCCTTCATTGTTGGCATAGGAGAAACCGGGATGGTTTCTAGTGGCCGGATTGGCCTAATATCCTTGGTTCCCCGCGACGTATTGAACTTGCTCCAAAGATCCCTCTCCTTGTTCTCCTCTCGAATACATAGCTTGAGATTGGTCTTGCCAATCACACATTTGATTTGTTGGTGTGGATGTGGAAGGGGTTCCTTGGGGCTCCGTGATATACTTCTCCAATCTCTCCACTACCTTGTGGAGAGAATCGAACTTGTTGGTCAGCTCCGCTACGGCCTTTGCCTCATAAATGCTAGATGGCTTCAAGGAGGACGAAGAGTGTCCTCGCTCGTCGCCCCATTGTTGATTGTTTGAGGCCATCTCCTCAATTAGGGCTGTAGCTTCGTCGGGAGTCTTCGATAGGATGGCCCCATTTTCCGCGGCATCAATAATCTGCTTGGTCCCCGGTTGGAGACCATTGTAGAAGCTATGGACGAGCTCCCAATCTTCGATGCTATGGTGGGGGCATTGATGCTGCAGATCTTTGAAGCACTCCCAAGCCTCGTAGAGTGTCTCTTGGGGTCCTTGCTTGAAGGACATGAGAGCACTCCTAATCTTTACCGTCTTGGAAGGCGGATAAAACTCGTCGATGAACGCGCTTGCCAACTCATCCCATGTGGTAAAGACTCCATCAGCTTGCGTCCTCAACCAATAAAGAGCTTTATCCTTTAATGTGAAGGGGAAGAGGCGCAGTCTGATGGCATCCAAGGTAACGCCCGGCATCTGTAAGGTGGCGCACTTTGATAGGAAGAGCTGGATGTGGTAGTGGAGATTTTCATGGGCGTTCCCATGAAATGGATCCTGCTGCATCAGAACCACAAGCCCAGTCTTCAACTCAAAATTCTTGTCGGCTGCCAACTCCGGCATGGCTATGGACGAGGTCATGGAGGAAGTCTTAGGCCGGAGCCTATCTCGAATGGAAATAATCCTCGTCATTCTTGCCGCTAATTCTTCAGGCGTCTCCCGGACGTTCATAAACCTCCCGTCCGTATCGGGTCTCCTCTCCACTCTGATTCTCCGCAAAGTACGCTCGATCTCAGGATCAAACAATATATCAGTGGGGTCCGCAGTGGATCTCGTGTACATGCACGGGAGAACAAAGTTTCAAAGAAGTGATTAGCACAATGGAAGGGTTAGATAAAAATAAAGAAATAAAACAAAGAGAAAGAAATAGCTAGGGTGGTAGGATCAAACACAATCGCCTCCCCGACAACGGCGCCAAAAACTTGATCGCTCCTGAATGTAACCCAAAAGGGCGACCGTGTAGTTTTACCGCAAGCGCACGGTGTAGCGGCGAGCGGGTTATCGAACACAGGGAGGACGTATAACAGTGCCTGCTCCGAACAACCTGGCTATAGGAACAGAAAAGAGGGAATTTGCCTTTTGGCGATCCTGTCACAATCATCAGACAAAGTATGGAGATATAAAAATCAAATAAAAACGCCTAGGGAATGGGGAATTCCCGCTACTCACCGTTTCTCGTCAATGTGATTCATTGGTATCGCAATTGCTAGGGTAGAATTTCGGATGAACTAGTTGCAACTGAATGTAAAACCTAGCTCACGCTCTCGCGCTGTTGCCGGTCTATAGCTACCCTAGGTTTGGGTCCAATCTCTTGCAAACCCTAGCCTAGGCAAGCTAGCATTAGGATCAACATCATCGTTCAATCGCGTCCCGAGCCCACTCTCGTGCAAACTCGGGCCACGACCTAGGTTGGGATAGTTCCTACCCGTCCAATCTCTTGCAAACGGGTATCGGTATGGAATTGCGAACGAGAACCCGAGTATCGGTCCAATCTCTTGCAAACCGATACTACGAAAACTCAATTTCAACCCAATTCGGATTTCTAGGGTTTCCTATCGAATTGGGATCCAATCTCTTGCAAATCCCAATCGATATGAGCACCTAGCTATCCGTAATATATCGATCCCAAACTAACCCTAATAGCAATTCTAGCAATATTTCTACCAAATCATCACAAATCGGAAATTGGGCTCGTAGGGTTCATCCCCACGCCCCAAGACGTTAGGACTACTCACAATTCATATCACAATCGCAAAAATAATCAATTGAAATAACAATAGAATTCATCACAATATTCAAATAAGCAATAAAAATGAGATTTTTAATGAAGAGGGAGACAAACCAATAGAGTTCTCCAAGATTCCAACAAAAATAAACTTTTCTCTCCTCTCCAATCACAAGAATCAAAAGCTAAAAAGTTTAATCTAAAAAGCTGCAAAAAGCAAAGGAAAAAGCTCCCTAACCTAGGTTAAAAACTGGGGTTAAATACCCCCCCAAAATCGCCCAAAAAACTGTGACCAAAATGCCCCTGCGCAGCCTGAAAATCGCAATTTACGCTACAGGCAGCGCGGCTCACTCGGCCGAGTGACAAAAGTCGCTCGACCGAGTGAGAAACCCTGAGAATTTCCAGTAAGTCTGGGGTCTTGGGGGTCTTCACTTCGGGCGTCGCTCGGCCGAGTGAGTTGTCGTCACTCGGCCGATGGCTTCTATTCACTCGGGCGGTCGGCAATTTCCACTCGGCCGAGTGGGTCTTCTGAAGCTCAAGCAGACGAAAAACAGTAAGTTGGCTCTTTTTGATGGGCGTCGTCTGAGTGCCACTCGAGCAGACGGAGTTTCGTCACTCGGCCGATGTGGCTTCTGATGCTCGGCCGAGTGCACACGTGAAGCGTGTCCGATCTGGTCGGCCGAGCGGGGTCTCGCTGGTCGGCCGAGTGACTCCTTCACTCAGCCGAGTGAGACACCAAAAGTGCCCATTCTGATTATTTTTGCCTCCTCGTCGCTCCTACGACGTTCTTTCTTCTTCCGCTCCTCTCCAATAGCAAAATACCACTCGGGGAAGTCATCGGTGACACTCTGGAGTAGGTGTATCTCGGGATCACTCCAAATCGCTCCAAATCTCCTGAAATACGACAAAAATAACAAATCGTGAAAAGTATTGAAATATTGTCGATAAATCGTGAAAAACGTGATTTGGGCGATCTAAATGGCATGCAATCATGCGGAAAAAAGGTGTAAAATAAGGAGTGATCATAGTCCACTTAGCGAAATCTTCTTCTTCGGGCTCAACGTACTCCGTCAACGTGGCTCTCCACAGTGAAGCACTCCGGAGGAACGTTTCCATCCGATATTTCCAGTACCCATAGTTGGTACCGTTGAAGAAAGGAGGCCTAGTCGAGGAGTGTCCTTCCATCACCGAAGAAGCTCCTTCACGGTTCCTGAAGGTGCTGTAGTCTGAAGGTGGACGAACGTTCTTGTTGTCGTTGGAAGACATAGCTAGGTACTTGGCTCTGATACCAAAGGTAATGCCCTATGTAGCTACTGCATAAGTACTAGAGGGGGGTGAATAGCACTTTAAAATAATCAAGAGAGTTATTCCTAATTATTGTGCAAAACACAAACAACAACGCGGAATAACTACAATCAACAAGAATCAAACAACGCAAACAATACGATATAACGGGTTCGGATCCACCCAAGTCTCCCCGACTTGTTCCCGGTGATCCTACGTCCCAACCACCCGGATCCCCTCCGGATACTTGAGTTAGAAACCACTAACCCAAGATTTCCTTTAGCCCACTTGCGGAAACCCCACAAGTGCAATCGACCTACAATCGATGTCCGTGTATCCCACAACCCGGGAACACTCAAAACCTTAATCCCACAACCTGGGACTAAGCAAACTCTCACAAACCGAGAGTGACAACTTGCAAAAGCAAAGTAAATGAAATATTGAAACACTTACCACAAAATCCTATGCCTTGAGTATACTTACCAAATTAGGGCAAGAATGGATTTTGAGGAAGAAGCAAGCACCAAACCCTAGATCCACCAAGATGGACAGCAATAGATGGCTAGGGAGGAGTTGGTGACTTGGATTCAAAGCCCTTGGCTTGAATGGCTCACAATCAATGAATCTCTCTTGAGGAATAAGAGTGAGAGAGAGATTCTAGTGAGAAGAGATAGCTTTAGAATGGAGTTGATTTGCTTCTCTTTGATTTCTCTAAAACCCAATATAGGCAGCCTTGAATACAAGGAAAGAACCCCTCCAAGTATATATAGGATAGAGAAAAGAGAGAGGAAAAATCGTGGCATTTAATGCTCCAACGGCTCTATTCTGAAGCAGACTAGTCGGTCAAAAAAGGATCACTGACCGACTAGTTTATCAACTAGTCGGTCGGTGATTCAACATGAATTGACTAAGAGGATGACAGCCAATAAAGATAGTTCAGGAGAACTAGAACTAGTCGGTCTAAGAAGACTTGCCAACCGACTAGTTTCTCAACTAGTCGGTCGGTGAGTGTTCTTTGACCGACTAAGAGTTGAAACATGATAGGCTGAAATCAAGCAGCACTAGTCGGTCTGAGAACAAATTCCAACCGACTAGTTTCTCAACTAGTCGGTCGACGATTGTTCTTTGACCGACTAATGATAAACAGTAGCTCAGGCTGTGAAATGAAAGACATAACTAGTCGGTCTAAGAAGGATTCCTAACCGACTAGTTTGACAACTAGTCGGTCGGTGTACCTTCTTGAACCGACTAACTGTAAACAGTAAGTGAGCTGAAATTGAGAAGGCATTCTAGTCGGTTCATGAAGGATTGTCGACCGACTAGATTGCCATCTAGTCGGTTGGTTCTCCTTCTTGAACCAACTAACATGCACAAGAAGCCGCGATGAGAAGCGTAAGACTTCGGGAAAGATTCTATGGGCTTCTATGATAATCCTAGCTCTAATAATGTAAGACCTACTCAAGGCTTAATATTCTACGGAAAGAAACTAGAAGACTATAAAATAAACCTTGATGAACCGTCTTCAAAAGCTTCAATCCGAATCTCTTGACTTCAAAACAGGTCCTTGAGCTTCAACGAAGCTTCAAGCATACAATCACGCGCTTTGAGAAGTCTTGAGACGTCTCTTTTGATATACGTAGACTTTTGGCGA